>CACRXP010000056.1:1768766-1786275 GCA_902702965.1 Spirometra erinaceieuropaei | reverse complement strand
TGTATCAATTCTGGTTGACGAAACGAGCCACTTTGCCCCTTTTCGTCGTCAGAGAGCTTTCTGTCCATTAGAGGCAACAGGACGATGGGGTAAACAATTCAGAATCGTTGTAAGCATTCAATTTTGTCTCCCAAAGCGAAGTACCTTTTTGATCGCAAATGCGCTCATGTCATAAGTCCCATTAAATATGGAACGAAAGTTTGTCGGAGGCGCATGACTGTTAATGCCGGCAAGTTTCTCGATTTGCTAACTGAATCGGGACATTTTGCAGTGTATGGTAGATAGTTGATCGCTACGAATTGGAAAGAGCACAGAGCAATCACAATTGCGGCCCGTCGGACGCTAACTGCAATTCTCTCTATCAAAGATGATCCTGGATGACTCTGTTGCACGGCCTACAAAGTCTTTGCTCCGAAAAGGGGCTGTGCATTTTCCAGACCATCTCATGCTCATAGATTGTACAAAGAATAGGACAAGTCAGTAGATGTTGAACAGAATGGGCTGATTGCTGCACAAACCGTTATGGAGAAAAAAAGGATGGCGCCTCAACTTCAGAGGTCCATCTGTGCCTATCCTTGACCCTTCGAAAGTGGGCGAAATGTACAGGAGCTCCGATCTCAACCTTTAAAGTCATTTCGCCTGCTTCTGTCCTTAACACATCTTCCTCACTTTTGCCAGACACTCAACTGACTTTTGCATTTGTATCAACTGTCCTACAGCTCATAACCAGTATGGCTGCATTTAAATCCTTCATTCCTTGCCCACCTATTTATGGTCACCCCTAATGTGAAAGCTAAATTAGTTACACTGGAGCCCCCGTATAAACCAGTTTTGTTTTTATCCCACCGTCCAATTTATCGTTCCCGGTCTGTGCCGAACTCAATCAAGCAAACCTAACGTCAAACTTACCGCGACATTTGCATTACTATCTGACACCTTATTTACCTAAAGGCATCATCAAATTTGCTGTACTGGTGTGTTAGCACTGGCATTAAGGCTCTTTTATATTGTGTTTTCTAAAAGCCAGTGCAATGTGGACTTCAGTGCTCGTGCTGAGCCCTTCTAATCGAACTCTTTTACCTAACTCACAGGTTGTGCAAGATGATGAGTCGCCACGTCCAAAAGGCAAGCGTCGCAGACTTGTGATTGAATCAAGTGATGAGGAGGAGAATGGTTCGTTACTTTTACATTGCATATTTTTATAGCTTCACCCCGTAATTCCCCTGTCCGGCGCAAAGAAAATATGGAGAGCGTCCCGAATAATCGAACTCTGAGCATAAGCCAAAGCTTTGCAAGAAACTCCCCCAAGACCTCGGCCTCTGTATGTACTAGCTTCAATGAGGACACTTCAAAAGACAAGGGCTATGATGCCGAGACTTCCTTTTTGGGCACGAGCGGCCGCAACGATAGCCTTGCACTTGACGAGACTATTGAGGGTGATTTTGAAGGCAATTGGCCGCACTTAAGTCTGCCATTCTTGCAACCCGACAGAATCAAGGACATTAATGGACGCCGGCCAAACCATCTTGAATATGATCCTCGGACACTGTTTGTGCCGGACGACTATATCGTAAGTCGTCCTTATTACACTTTATCGTCCTGAATTCAGAGGGCACAAACCCCAGGATTGCGCCAGTGGTGGCAGATCAAGTCCCAGAACGCTGATACACTCATATTCTTCAAGGTTGGAAAGTTCTATGAACTCTACCATCAGGACGCCGTCGTTGCTGCTGAAGAGCTTCGGTTGTCCTACATGAAGGGCAAGTTTGCTCACACTGGTTTTCCGGAGACAGCTTTTGAGAAAATGGCTAACCAGCTACTTCACAAGGTATGATCGCTGCAGTAAAAACGCGTTTTGACTCATCTGAGCGACTTCAGTCAACAAAGCTATTTGGACAAACTGAATTTGTTAGGTGACATGAGGTCGCGCCGTAAATACCTATAGGCTGCCGGGGCATTTGATTAGATGCGTGAAGTAGCGGTCATTAGCAAGTGGGACAGGACCCTTCGTTAAATCCACATAAGCATGTACAAACTGGGTAGTGCTAGGGAAGCACTCATCTGCGAGAAACAGATCGCGGACCACTTAATGACTGCGTACACCAAACACCCACTCCATCGCAGACATGTAAGCGCCGCAGTCATTAACATAAAAGTCCTTGGTAGAGGAGCGCTCACCGATCGTTTCTACGGAACTCACTCGTCCCGTTGTGCCTTACGGGCTCTCTCTTGAGCCTAATATCATGCGCCGCTGTGCGGCTGCTGGTTGGGCTCGATAAAGAGAACCCATAAGGTACAATGGGATCAGTGAGTTCCGTAGGAACGATCGGTGAGCGTCCCTCTACCATTGTATATTACTGATCGCAGCCGACAAGACAACGAGTCCGTGGCTCAGTGGTTAGAGGCGTTTAACTTCTAACTAACAGGTTGCGAGTTCAAGCCTCGGGTGTTGCACACTACGGGGTTGGGTATGACTGGCTGACGACGACTCATAAGCCTGAAATGGCTATTCCGGTCTCCCTTATCTTTGTCGGTAATACCATTCTGCATAAAAGTCCTTTGTAGTTGTATTCGCGTTGGTGACCATGTAATTGACATACAGTCTATTGTATTGACAGTCACCGTGGCTCATGCCGTTCGGTTTCATACTTCAGCCGTGGATATTATCATTCCGCTCGACTCGGTTTTTAATTTTCGGGGATCGTTCGGTCTACAATTCCCTTTGTCACTTCCGCTCGTTGTCTTATTTACTTTTCCGGCTTTCATTCAACATTCGACAGTGATTTGGGGAGTTCCCCATGACACTGGCAGACTGCATTCGCAGCGGAGTAGCTTCCGAGTGTCTCGGTTTAAACCTTCGTATTTTCTCGGCGCACCGGTTGTTAAACCGTCAGAGCTACCACCCGCCAGTAACGTGTTGTTGCCAATCAGCATTATTTGCCTCTAACCCATAAGTTATCATAAAGGGCTAAGCAAACCTATCGCCCTAAATTTAGTAGGAAAGGGTGCGGTTTAAAAAAGGTGGGCTTAGAGGTACTGGATGAAAAAAAAAGAAGCGGGGATCATCAGTGGCACAAACCAAACTGGTAATTAATCTTAACTCCCTCTAGAAATCTTATGGCCCGCCTTGATAGCTTGGGCGTGTTTAAAATCCACTTGTTATCGCTACCGTGCTCTAACGTAGTCTTAACCAGCGAAGGTGACATTTGAGGAATTTCGTCTTGATGAACGTGGGCTCTGAATCTATTGTTGTGCATGCAATCAAAGCCGTGCAATACGACTATCATGTCAAGTGCCAGCGACCTTTTTGGATATTTATTCTTATAAGTAAACTCTTCTTCAGTGACATTGTCTGTAACTGCGCCTAGAGTGATGCATCTGGTTCGCCAGCGAATCAGCCTGTCCAAACTATAGTCTACTACCCCCCCCCCCTTCCACAGTAGTTTGTATTATTGTGCACCACCACCCTCTGTGATCTTCAGTCGCCCACTACCCTTCCTTCCTTTTGCTTTTTGACCATTCGTTCCTAATTATTGTCTTTACAGCGACGACTAGAGTCACAAAACAAAGGATTAAGGTTCGACAAAAATTTGATTAAGTATATGCTAACGTTGGAGGCCGCCTTCTATAGTTTGAGGTCTTGACATCTGTTACATTCACTCCAGCCCTTGTCAGAAAAATACTTGTTTATCCCATTGTCCCTTGTCAACAGGGCTACAAAGTGGCCCGAGTAGAGCAGACTGAGACACCTGAGAACATGTCCAAGAGAACCAGTGGCCGACCTGGCAGTGAAAAGGTTGTACGCCGCGAGATCTGCCAGATCGTCACCCCTGGAACTTGGTTTGCCAGCCTTCGCGGTGGCATCTCCGACAGCACTTCCAGCGTCGACGATGAAGAAGAACGAATGGATTGTTCTCTGAATGAGTCCTTTTCAACCAGCAGTTACCAGAAACCCCTCAGCAGACTGGATGCGGAGAGCAGCCAGAGTCGTCACCTGTTGGTCATTTTGGAGGAGCGCTGTGCCAGCGACGGCGACAGCCCGAATAAATTTGGTGTCGCCATTCTCAAGACCGTGACAGGGGAAATAATGGTAAGGGCTTTATTGCCTACATTTTTAAATTGACCTTTTTTGGGCCCAGGTTTCGTCCCTGTGCTTCCTGATGAATGGCAAGGGAGACCTGCTTTGTCTGTATTATTGTCCCGATCTACATCCGGTTAGGGGTCACCTAACCATGTAATACTTTGCGTGGTCAACAGGAAAAGGCAGAAAATAGATGAAATAGAAGTGGTAGAAGAGTGCTGTTAAGTGCCATTAAATGTTGCATGGGAAAGTGGCCGGTCCACTCTCTGTAGGCGATTTCACCCAACCAACTGAGCTTATAGTGTAAGCCCTGATTACTACCTCCATTCTCCACCCAACTGATAAAACAAATTTCATCGGGTTTGTCGGATAAATTGAAGATGAGGAAGCCCAGGTCATGGCAGAACTTTTCTACTTGGCGCGACGTTGATCATACCTGGTTTAGCCAACTTCGACGACGTCGCAGGTTGTAGCTCTCTGCACCAGTGTATCTGGAGAGCTCGACACACACTGTTTGCCAGCAATGAAGACCGGATACCTGAGGTTCTAGAACCACTTTCATGTCTTGATGAGCTGTGTCGAACCAGGTTCTGAACTGATCTCTTCTCCGCCTCCTGTGAGGCAGTGGCGTCGATGCAAAACGTGCTCCATGTCGTATGCTGTGGAACCCTTCCCAGCCGACATCCTCTGCAAGCTTGTGTTAACCCCCTTATATGCTGGCGATCGATAATCACTCGCATTCCGGATTTCCGCTCTCACGCGCGTACATGCGCTACAAGTCCACTGTCACCCCACTGACGTCCACCCCCGTTCCCACTCGTCACACTGAGCAGACGGAGTTCATATCTCTACCGCCCCCCCCCTCCTCCCTCCGCCTTGTTCACTGAGACGGATACTTGGTACAGGTGACCTCGCCTATTCGCGGATTTATCTTTTTTGTAGAGCATATCTGAAATATTTGTCAATTGTCCTCATTCATTTTCGTGGCTTCATACCTTTCCGTGATACGAACTGGTTTACTACTTTCCAAATACTGACATTAATGTAAACACAGCAAATAATACTGGGATGGTATTTTAAGGTATATTTGGTGTTTGGAGACATTAGAATAGGCAGTTTTTAGAGGAGTCTAAAGTATTCACGGATTCCAACAATTTGTGGGCAGTTGTGGTCCCCAACCTCCGCGAATACCTGGGGTCGACTGTACAGCCCGCCTCAGACGTCTTTCTTGGATGGCCGGAGATAGTGTCGAGACATTTTCGGCACGAGTGCGGACTGTCATTGCAGACAGTCAGTCTACTTCACTCGAAGGGCGGCACATAGGCACGCGCGCAGCCCAGCCCTCATAACCGTAAAGGACTGGTCGGTAGGGTTTTATAGTTTCCCACCAAACTCCGCTTCCGATCGTCACGTCGACTAAGGGGACTTTCTACTCACACGTCCTTCTTCTCATTAGAGGTAGCTTATCCGTCGGCATTTCTTTACTTGGCACTTACCAGGTTTGGGGGCTTTTGTGCAGTTAGTGTGAAGCGTGCAGGGTCGAATCTAACCTCCATCATTTGGGCAAAAAGTTTCTGACAAATTCACGTTTTGGACGACGGATTGGCTCGAATGCGGTAGAAAACGGCACCATACACTCAACCGATACATTTGGAGGGGGTTCGCTGACAAGGATAAAGGAGACTGAAATGAACCTTTTTGACTTATTTGTCATCACCCTGTCAGCTATGCTCCTCAACCACAGGTCAGAACGTATTTAGGAATGATGTTTACGTCGTTAACTTCTAATTTTCCTTCGTTGGATCTGCGTCGCGAGCCCTCTCTGCCAGCCGCTATGTGGATATTTATCACCTGGGCGCGGGGCTCAACGATTTTACCCGATTGGAGGGCGGAGTAGGGGCTCTCCGATCTATTCCAGATGTCCCGTCAACAGTTTTTATAGACGATCACCAGGCGACGTGGAATCGATAAATTGAGGAGGCCTACCGTTATTTAAATGGAATATTTTATATGCGCGTCTCTTGGGCCGCCAGCACCGCACCTGTAGTTTTATTGGATGACTGATATGACAGCAGTGTTCAGCGGGCGTGAACAAAAGCCTGTCCCGAATCCAGATGTGTGCCCCAGATAAAAATAAATTCACCTCACTGGTTGTTAACTGCGCCACTGTTAAAATCGGAAAACTGTGTTCGCGACGAGAGGAGCTGACAGACGGATGCCGACGTTGCAGCTTCTAGTTACCGCTGCTGTTGAATTCCGACAGACTGTCCGAAAATCCTTCTAACGTCTATGTAGTGGCTGGTACATGCCAGTAAGCTGTTGACTGTCTCCCTCCCACTTTGTCGGTGCTACTCCGGCAAAAGTTCCCTCCCCCCTTCCACCCTCTTGAGTTCGCTCCCGCATGCATGAACGATGTGATTTACTCAAAGGAATAAACAGAGAAGGTATGAGCTGGTAGTTTGACTTAAATCTGGATTTCTTATGGAGGCTGTATGTGCTTTAGCTGTCAGGAAGGTGTGTGAAAAGACTTTTCTAGCCTCTGGGTCGTTGGGCACTTCCGCTTGGAAGAGTGGCCTCATAATGAAAATTTTGGTCGGCGTACACTATCAGCAGAAGACTCACCGGGATTCGGTTAAAAGTACCAGCTAAATGCTGCGGAAGACCATTCTTGCAAATGTCGCCACCCAAATCTGCCCGTCTCTCCGATTTTATTTACAACTGACGGACTGCTTGCCTATGCTATACCCTCACCACCTAGGGATAATCACAGTGAGATAATCAGATAGTTCATTTGGTTGAATTTCTTTGGGAAGAGAAAAATGTAATTTCCTCATGAAGTCCGTCAGTCGAAGGATACACTCTCCAGTACCCTGGTCCAGTTGTGCGGGCGAATAGTATGCGAGCTGGACTACTCAATCGGGGACGGACTCTTGGTACTGAATGCTGGAATTTGCAAACGTTTCTGGATTCTGGTACCCAAAGTCCGACCGCGTGCAGCCTTAGTCAGTACAACGTGAATGTCTACTACCTGTCTGAAGTTCGACTTCCTGACTCAGGCTCTCAGAAAATAAAGATCCCCGGAGTTTACTCACACTTCAGTCTGTACCATAGGGGGCCACGCGACTCTTCTGGTAAACACGATGTGACGATCGCCTTCTCACAACAAGCGGACCTCGCTTTACTTGCCTGGGAACTAGTCAATGACCGGATGGCCTACGTGCGACTGAAGGGTCACTTCATAAAGATCTCTATCGTCTTTGTACGCACCAACTTCAGCTGTCGAACAGCGCGATAAAGAGGCGTTTTACCCGCAGTTGCAGACGTTAGTTAACAGACTCCCTCGCCACGATCTGCTGATTGTTGCCGGAGATTGGAATGGTCGAACTGTACCTGGCGACTCCATAAACAGTCATCTTCTTGGCCGCTTTGAGCTTGGTTCTCGATGTGAAAATGGCGAGAGACTGCTGAACTTTGCTGATCAGAAGAACCCTGCAGTTGTCTGCTCAGACGACTCGAGCCAGGTCCGCCAACTCCGAAAAATGACCGCAAAGTCGGCCAGGGATGACCGGAAGCAATACTAGACCGAAATAGTGACCTCCATGGAACAGGTCTCGAACGTTGGCGACACTCGAAAACTACCAAATTATCCGTCAATTTAGTGGTAAGCGTCATCGACATTGCTACCAAGATCTTCGCTATTGTCCTCAGCCGATTCCAGGCTGTGCGTGACTCTGGGACGAGGCCTAACCAAGCCGGATTTCGTGCTGGACGTGGATGCACTTTCTCGACTCCCGCCATTGCTGCCGGCGATCGCGGTCATTGCTTTGTTGACTTTGCCACGGCGTTCGATTCCGTTAATCGTGAGTCCCTGTGGCGGATAATGGCACTAGACAGCGTACCGCCAAAAATCATCGCTATGATCAACGCCTGTTATTGCTCCACTGCTGCGCAAGTCCTGGTTCGCAACAATCCTTCCCAGCCGTTTGGTCTGTTTTTCGACAGGGTTGTATCCTGTCGCCCATTCTGTTCAACCACGTTATTGACTGGATTCTCGGCAGGGCCCTACACGAAAGTGACGGTGTTGAGTTTGCACCCGGACATCGACTGACTGATCTCGATTATGCCGATGATATTTCCTTACTTGCTTCAAGTTTTGGTGATCTGCAGTGTATGGTGTCACGAGTGAACGAGGTCGCTAAATCGGTCGGTTTATCCATAAACGCTGGGAAGTGTTTTCAAACTGCATCCCTGACCATGAGAGGGCACCCGTCGGGATTTATGGCTGTCAACTTGAAGAAGTAGGCAGTTTTAAATACCCCGGTGTGAGGCTGCTGCCGAATGGAGAGTAAGGACGACATTGTATCCCGAATTGATGTTGCCCGCTGGGTCTTCTCATGCCTTAGAAAATGCCTATGGATCCGACGCGACATCTCCATCACCACTAAGATTCGCGTGTACTGTGCATCTGTCCGGTCTGTCCTTCTCTACGGTTGTGAATGCTGGACTGTGCGTGTGGAGGACGAGCGAAAACTAGAGGTATTTGACCATCACTGCTTGAAGACCATCCTTTGAGACAGCCGGCACTTGCTGCGACAACATCGCAAGGATATCTCAGGCCATCCAAAAAGACGACTGAAGTGATTTCAGCATGTTCTTCGTCGTCTATCTCAGGAGCTCAATGTTAATCCCCTCGATCCAGCACCACTACCACATTGGAAGCATCGAAGAGGCGGTCAACTCAAAACCTGCCTCAACACAGTCTGTCAAGACATGGAGGCGGTTCTTGGACCTTCGGTATTCGGTCTCCGTAGTTGACGCAGAGAATGGGTTGAACTGTCCAGACCTGCTGCCGCGGATCGTCAATCGTGGAGAGGTACTCTTCGGGACATCACCAAGGCCGGCTAGATCAGGCATGCTCTCAGCCGTACCACGTACAAGTACAAATAAGTACAGGACCATATAAAATTCCCTTCATTAGATCAGGTTATATCAGCGTATATTCCGTTGTTCGCTCCTCTTTTATGCCCGTTTCTTCTTTTTTTATCGTTGTTCTATTACCATGTCGCCAGTTTTTTGCGTATTTTTTTTAGATCGGTCAGTTTTCTGATGATGTTCACCTCTCCCGGATGTGCACAGTCCTCGCTCACTACCCGCCCGCGCAAGTATGTCCTTGTCCAACTCGTATGCCTGTCCTTGCTTTCTGAAGAGTTGGTACATTTGAATAGCTCTGTTCGGTCAGTCGCTTCTTCCTCCTCTCTCTATCCCTCGGCCCAAGCGTCCGTTTATTCGCACGCCCTGAAGCGATTGCTGCCTCCGCCGTGCTCACGAGTGCAATTACGCCCATCTCCAATCTGCGGTAGCTGAATCCTGATGTCATGCTGTGTTATGCGGGCTCTGCATTTCGGGTTGAAAGCCTACCCTCCCGCGCGCCACGACAGAATCGAGTTGTGCTCAGTGCATCACCGGCGTCCTGTCGACCTTTAATGTAAACACTGGAAGGCGTCAGTAGCGCCGGCTTTGTAGGTGGTCCCCGTGGGGCTCCTGCGGGGCGCTGGGCTTGATAGGATTAGTCCCCGGCACACAAGAGGACCGCTGACGAACGCACCTGAACAAGGCGGATGGATTAGAACACTCGAGCGGCTCGTTGTCCCCCCCCCCCATCCCACCGCTCGCTCGCGCATGTTGGCCAATAAACACATGCCTGCCTGTGAATGAAAACTCCGTACAAATATTTGCGAAGACCCCTGGTGGCGTTCTTACACGAGAGGCTTGACCATCAGGACATGTAGGCTGAACTATTCTGGCGGCTACAAATGCGGTGTTTTGGCTAGTACATTTGGGAAGTCGTCTCACGCATTCCTTGTCGGAGCAGTGTTCCCTTTTCACTATCCCTTCTTTATACCGCACAGCATAAAGGGCACCCTTCTGTTTCATTGGAAACGATAGTTCGCTCAATGTACCCAACGATCACCATCTCACTAGCTATTATTCGGCATTTGGATGGCAAATTTAATCGTATGCCGTTCAGATGTTAAAGGATTCATTCTTCTAAATATGCGTTTGAATATGGAGTAGGCTGGAGTGGGATGTATGACGTGTCCGTGTGGGGTGGGAGGCGCATCTTGTTGGATTGGCGGCCGTCCAACTGCCTTCCTGAACCTTTTGACTGCTCCGCCCCGCTACCCCTCTGCCACTCAGCTCTCGTCTATGGCTTAACGAAATTTTCCTCTTCACAGTGGCCACAATGCCAGTACACTTGCCACCGATTGCCACGCATGAAGATGTAGCACAAGCGACAGCATTCGGCCCGGTTAGCGCGGGCACGACCACGGTGGTTGTAAGCACTTGTAAGCAATACACTGACGGTCCCCGCCAAACGCATTGTTGAACCTGGTGGTCAGCTCTCGTCCACGAAGTTGTGTGCTGCGCAACAGGCACGCCACAGTGACCGTTTCAACCAGCAGGCTAGAAAAACTAGATAAGCGTAGCTGGCTGTCCTTAGTTCAGGTGAATTTATTCGTTTGCAGCTTGGTTTTTTGGGGTGGGGAGAGGGAACCGGCCGTGTTGTGACACGCCTAACCGGGGCGGGGGGTGTTTACACCAAGGCAGCCATGGCGCTGTTTCATTGCCAGTTGTTTTGGCCAAGTTCTGCCAGTGGATCAAGATGAAGCTTGGAAGCGGGCGAGTGAAGTAGAGGCTGCGCAAGTACGCACTACACTTAACATGCAAGGCATCCTCATCATTCTGTCAAATCGACAATAACCCCGTCCCCCACCCCAATTAAGGTGACCGAATTAGCTAGTCAACCCTGACAATTGACCTGCCCGCATGTTTGCATTCCTTCCTTTCAGATACTTCTTGAGCGAGGCAATCCCAGTCAGAAGTTGAAAACCATTCTGAAGTCGCGCCTGCCGGACGTGCCTCTCG
The DNA here is from genome assembly GCA_902702965.1 of Spirometra erinaceieuropaei. NCBI lineage: Eukaryota > Metazoa > Platyhelminthes > Cestoda > Diphyllobothriidea > Diphyllobothriidae > Spirometra > Spirometra erinaceieuropaei. The sequence continues at coordinate 1,775,267 of CACRXP010000056.1, read as the reverse complement.
AAAACCTGACTCCGAAGAAACAGTTTCTGACCGCAACCGAGACTCTGCAAGTCTTGGACTCGGCCAATTACTTCGCTTTGAATGCTGCCTCAAAGGGCCATTCTGGGGCTGAGACTGAGAGCCCACAACAACGAGCTCACTGGCCTAAGGAGCTGCTCAACATGCTTGATCCATGTAAGAGCATTTTTATCGTTGCAGGGAGGGGGGGGGAAGGTTATCAGAACATTTCTAATGATAATCCAACTATGCGAAATCGGTAACTCACACAGTCGTGACGAACGTGTGTCTCCGGGACAGTCAAATCACCGCGCCTCCTTCGTACTGATTGGCCCGCTGCCGAGCTACGAACTACGCGATACCCATCTATACTCATAGTCAGGTCTTTCCTTTTCCTGTCTCTCCACGTAGTTCCAGGACGACCGGCGGTGGGCTCAGACGCAGTGACTGACAAGGCTAAATAGTCCGTCTGCGCGTCTCGCCCACGATCTGGCCCCAGAAGATTGTACTAGGCCTCCGCAACGACGGCTATGATCTCGTATGTGTGAGAGAGCCATAGAGGTCACATTAAAGGGCAGACATTTCAACCCGGCTCTCAGTCTTTCTCAGGACTGAGATGTCTCGTCAGTTGGCAGCCTTCCAAGCCACGACGTTTTCATCACGTCGTGATGGATTCGAGCGCGACTTTATCTTAATACTCATCTAATTAGGTCTTGAAGGTCAACCAGCAAATAGTCGTTTATGTTTACACGATGGTTTTCCGTACAGGTTAACACCATCGCAAGTGCCGTTCCTCGGCCCCTGAGGTCATTTTTTGTCTGATTTTTGGTTGGCTGTCAGGAACTATTTAAAACGCTAGCCGAAAGTGCAAGAAGTAGGCGGATTTTCTTCAATACCATTTGCCAGCAGGCTGGATTTTTAGCCATGATGCCGCAATTGCTGATCCCTAAATCTCGCCCAGCGTTGCGGGCATGAAAGAAGTTAGTGGATAGTTTTAGGAACACATTTTCGCCACTAGGTTAGATTTTCAATGGCGAGATGGCCACCCTGGTCGAATCATCCATGGGGTCGATTTTCTCCCACCTCATTGAGTGGCTTTGTGAGACTTCCTCCGTTACTTTCCCGCCACTAATTGGCCACCTGATTCAGCCTGGAGATATTGAATGTGCTTTGACGAAAGCCGTCCTAGCATGCGGAATATCTGCCCTAACTAGTGGAGGCCATGCGGAATCTGGTTCGACTTGCACACCATTCATTCAAAAGACTGGAGGTAGTTTCGTCCCTTCTGGTTTATATATTCATATTTCTCTCCTGGGCCGACCTTTGTCGACCTGTTTACCGTAATCAGTAAGCCACACCCCAACTCCAGGCCTGAATGACGCTAGGTTTGCATCCTGGTCATCGAAGCACTGTGAATGTGCGATAAGAGGGTGAGACCAGACCTCCTCACAACAGTTCACCCTACCTTCACAGACAAACCCTGCTGGACTGCGTATGATCCTACTCGATGACGCGCATATGCACTAAAACCGTCAACAGCGCACGACGCATCACACTGATGTGATTTATCAATGTCCGTATGATAGGTGAAATGCAAACGTGAAAAAGGTAATATTCCACTTACGTGAAAATCGTGTCCTTTGATGGGTGCACGGCTCATATGCATTAGGGACCAGATCCTGCGTGGTACTGGTAGACTGACTGTTTGTCTTTGTCAGTAGTTGCGCCCAATGTTGACATCACTCGTTTTGATCCCGATAAGCCATTTATTTACCACAGATGCATTAAAGAGTAAGAGGGAAGCTCGGAATCCGTTTTCACGGTAAATCACCAAATTCCGTATTATAATAAGCCTCAAGCGTTCGAATACCTAACGATACGATGTAAGTGGTGGCTTTCAAAGTTCGTTAATTAGCGAGTTAACACGCCCAGGACCGACAGACAAGCTCCTATGGGCCCTTTTGATGTGGCCATTGTGCCATTCTAATCGGAGTGTTGTCGGAGAAATACTCCTAGATGCCGTTTGGGGGGTAGAGGCCCGGTAACGTGTAGTACGCGCGGGCGAAGTGTTCTACCTTGTCGGCAGCCGTGTTCCTGAGCACCTTCGATTGCTTTGTCATCGAAGCACTGTGAATGTGCGATGAGAGAGTGCAACAGATGCTGTGAAAGTCCGCCTCAGCATAAGCAAGCTTGTTAGCCCCGCGCCCACTTCGTGTGACGGAAGACGCGCGCATTCCCGTTGAGCAAAAACTGTTATTCATAACGTCATGATTGGTCAGTGAGGGTTGTGACAACCTAACTTAGGGGAATTACTTGTATTTAATGTTCGGGGGAGGCCCACAAAATAATTCATAGGCAGGCTTAGCCAATTGACATCTGTCTCTGCCCTTCCCCCTCGCCCAGGCTCTGTTAGACGCCATCGAAGGAAGCCACATATACTCGGTACTTCGGCAAATCCAGTCGGCGTTTCTGTGCCTCCAAAGATATTCATAGATGTTACGTAAGCCTGGTTGTCATCTGGTGGATTCTAGGGGAATTACTTAGGAAATCCTGCTTGGGCAGTCAACTTACTGTATCAGATTTCGTGGATTCCAGACGTTGCAGTAGGTTGGGCGGGTAACTTGACCCAAATGTGATTAAACTCGCGTCGTCCGGCGGGGCCTCGTAGCTCAGGTGGTTAGAGCGTTGGCTGTACTAAAGCCTCCCCCTTACTGCGTGGGTTCGAATCCCACCGAGGCGCCGAGTTTTTCACAGTTGGGTCAATATAAACTCGCGTCGTCCGGCGGGGCCTCGTAGCTCAAGTGGTTAGAGCGTTGGCTGTACTAAAGCACTCCCCTTACTGCGTGGGTTCGAATCCCACCGAGGCGCCGAGTTTTTCACAGTTAGGTCAATATGAATTATTCAAAATCTGCCAAAACATCCATGAATAATGCATAATAGTTTACTAAGCCTAGTCGATGTGAAATTATACTCTGCTCCGTTGGGCCGCAGTTATCGCTTGGGGACTTTTGTTGTACTGTAGTTTGTCCGGCATTTATCAGATTGTAAAATTACTGGTACAGTTGCATTGCCTGACGCAATCTTGTCCTTAATCGCGTGTGTACCCACACTTTCCGCCTACTGGACTTCACTTTTTGACTTTTGCAGTCGATCCGTTGGGCAGGACGCCCCTCAGCAACTACGAGTTGGCCATTCGGTGCCTGGGGGCAGTCATTTTCTACCTCAAGTACTGTCTCGCTGACACTGAGATTCTCTCTCTCGGACTTATAAAGGAATATCAGCCACCGGACGCAGTCTCACCAACAGTGGGCCTCTCGAACCAACCCTTCTACGAGCGCCAAGTAAACATGGTAAGAGTGTTTTATGTATATGTTTTTGCTCTTGCTAAGTAGAAATTTAGTAGGGTGAACACGTCTGTGTCAGGGTGTGAGAGGGAAGAGACAGAGACATCGGTCCCCCTCAAGTCCGGCCCATCATTTCTGCACAATAAGCAAATGAACGCCCTTCAAATGCCACGATTAGCAAACAGTCCTGAACCTGAAGGTTGCCAATCGACAGTATAACTCGGTTCTGGGGGTCTGAGCGTACTTACTACTGCTACTTGGTACAGTTGTGATAATGCCTGATCTGTCTGGCCTCGTTGGTGTCGCAAATTGTACCTCCTCACGTATGGCGATCTGCAACAGTGGATCTGGAGAGTCCGACCCTACACCAGCAATGAAGACCAAATACAGAAGGTCCACGTACCACTTTCGTGTTTCGACGAACTCTTTCCAAACAGGTTCCGAGTTGACCTCATCTTCGTCGCCTCCAGATGGCCAACGGCGCCGCTATCGAGGTCAGCGACGCTCAGCCCATGAGGCAGACGAAAGAAAACGTTCCCCTACCACCTCAGTCGTCCGTCTTGGATGTCCTGGGATATCCTGGCGATGTTGTCACGACTAGTGCAAACTGCCTCACTTGAGACCAAGTCAATGTACATGACTCGAAGGATAGTTTTCACACAGCGATGATCAGAAAACTCCAGTTTTCACACATTTTCATGCACATAGCCCAGCATTCATAACCGTTCCGGACTGACTGGACGGATGTCCGGAACTCTCGGATGTTTGCCGGTCTAATTAAGTAAGATTTTGGTACGAACCTTCTCTGAAGACAGTACCGACTAGGGCCGAAGACGGGTGACCTTGAAGATATAGATAAATATGCTATTGCGGGAAGAGTAGTTGTAATAGCCCGAGCACTCTCCCTCGTAAAGGCGCTCCTCTTCAGAGGCCATAGAACTAGAATACCAATTAAGCATTTATTTAGTTCGACAACACCGCTATCACGCATTTCGCTCACACAGCCAGATGACGCTGTCCAGTTTCCAGCCAAGTACGCAGCCGATCACTGTACCGTGAGACCAGCCCAGCCACGGACAGACAGCCTCCCCCTCCTGGCATTGTCAGACTACAAAACAGCTCAGTTTTTGGACTCTGATAACCTCTGAAGACGGAATCTTATACGAGTGCGAAAGCTCAGGCCAATACTTCTTCTGTTCCGGTAATCGCATTTTCTTCTTTTTCCTCTTCTCAACAAGAGCCTGGGACCCGCATATTCATCTCATAGCTTAAAATGTTGGTCGAGCCAGTAGAGAGAGAGAGAGAGGGAGAGAGAGAGAGAGAGAGAGAGAGAGAGAGAGAGAGAGAGAGAGAGAGAGAGAGAGAGAGAGAGAGAGAGTATTGCATGCTGTACAGAATAGATGAAAGGTGGGTTGGAGCAAGTTGGCAGGCGAACGAGAAGCTCACGTCGGGCGTTGTAGGACAAGGTGCCTTGAGCGAGAACAAGTCTGTCTCAGGCTTGAAGTTGATTGGCCGAAAACCAGACGGAGCCTCTCAGTTTCGGCAATTGGCCAGAGGCAATGAAAGCTTCCTGTAGGACTTGGAAATGCCAGACCAGCGACTACCGCTGGTGCGTACGTGCAAGCATGCGCCAGAAAGCGGGCTCAGTATTACAGCAGATGTCCAGAGTAGGGCCACTGCAAACCTTCGCCATGTTGTCCCAGCGTTATAGCTTGCAACCTTTTTATGGGCAACCGATCTGCCGCATCGTCACGCAGTCGTGCCTAAACACATGTATATGCAGAATGGCATTACCGACTAATACAAGGGAGACTGGAATGGCCATTTCTGGCTTAATAGCCGTCGTCAGCCAGTCATCTCCAACCCCGAAGCGTGGGACTCCCGAGGCTCGAACTCGGGACCTGTTAGTTAGAAGTCCACCCCTCTAACCACTGGGCCACGAGCCCGTTGCCCTGTCGGTTTCGATCGGGAATATACAATGGTAGGGGGCGCTCATCGATCGTTGTTACGGAACTCACTCGTTCCGTTGTGCCTTACGGGTTCTCTCTCGAGCCCAACCAGCAGCCGCACAGCGGCGCATGATATGGGCAGAATGGCATTACCGACACATGTATATGAAACTGCGTGGTTTACGGTTACTTACTTATTTATCTGACTCGCAGGCCTGTTTATTTCGTATCTGGCCTGGATGCCGTTCCACTATTTCACCAGCGGGGGATGTGCAGCAAGGTTGACAGACAACCCACCTTTGCTGGGGATTGTGGCCATCCTAGTCCAGCTGTGTCTTGCCAAGGTAGAGCTTGCGGTTATCCGTTTTCGTGCTGACATTGCCTGCTCTCCTGTGCGGTACAGCAGCTCACAAACTCCTCTTGTAGGAAAGCTTTGGGGAGATCTCATTTCCCCCCCACGTTCAGATCCTGGCTTTCGTTCACTGCCTTGTACCGTATTCGTAACCCCCTTTAGATTTTGGACAGCGTGACTCTGGAAAATTTGGAGATCCTCTCCACCGGAATAAAAGGTTCGATCAAAGGAAGCCTACTCGAACGCCTCGACTCGTGCTGTACGCCCTTTGGTGAGTCCACCGAGACTTAGTCTTTCGGTTAAAGTCCGCTTATAATGCAGGCTCATCGCTTCCTCGCTCACACGACTGGCATCTCACCTTTCTACAGGTCGAAGACTGATGCGGTCGTGGGTAGTCAATCCGCCATGCCATCCGGCCACCATTATCAGACGTCAGGATGCTATAGAAGAGCTGATGCTTTTGGCGCCCCAACTTCAGAGCGTTCGCGACGGTCTTCGACGTCTGCCTGACCTTGAGCGACTTTTGACAAAGTGAGCTCTCACCGGCTACTACTACTACTACTACTATCGTCGCTGTTAGTACTTCCACAGTCTTAAAGCAACTACTGCTTGTTCACATTCTTCACGCTATCAGTTTCCAGTTTAATTGCTGTGTTTTTCACATCACGTGAAGGGTCCATATAATGAGCTATAATGCCACGTCACCGGACCATCCCGAGTCTCGAGCAGTCGTCTTCGAGGAGGGTATCTATTCGAGAAGAAAGATTCTCGATTTTTTGGGTACCCTCAATGGGTTCAAGGCTGCCCAAAGACTAGTGAGCACCTTCGCCAACTTGTCCGTCAGGTGAGCTAACTTTGT
>CACRXP010000056.1:1719829-1737525 GCA_902702965.1 Spirometra erinaceieuropaei | reverse complement strand
GAGGGCGGCGTGGGGCGGAAGTGATAACTTTGAAGATAAAAAAGACACTGTGAAAACAACTCACTTTGCGGCGAAGGAAGCAAACAGGCGCCGCATGATGCCCTGCATACTCTCCTCCTTGGCATCCTCAGCAGCCACCAACTTCGCAAACAGACGCACGACCTCCGGGGGCCGGTAGCGCCTGTAGCCCTTGCGCTGGGAAGTCGCCTCCCAGTGATCTGGAACATTCCGAGAGTGCGTATCAGGAACCTCTATCTGAAAACGATTCTTTCCAGTACCCGTGTAGGTCAGCTGCAAGCGGAGATTTCGAAAGTAGCAAGTAGTGTTTCACGGATGTGAAATTGGAGAATGTGAAAATAAAACTGCCACTGTACCTGAGCACCAATAATTCGACTCTGTTCCTGTAGGTAGTTGTCCATCTCTTCTTCTGCGTCCTAAAGTGGAGATTGAAGAGGAAACAGGGCAATAAATACCGAAGCATTCACCTTGAAGAGCTAAGTGGTGCACTTCCTATGGAAGCAGGACGAGTTTTCAGCGAAGGGAAACGCTGAAGGCAGCAAGAAAATGTCGCGAAATGTACAGAAGGCTACCGAAAAGGCACGAGGCGTACACTAGGCCATCCTTCAACGTCATTTTTTGGCAGGAGAGGAGGAGGGATCATCTAAGTCCTCGTTATAACACTAGGTCTAGAGACCCTCTCGCGCGCATCAAACCGGGGCATTCCGCAACCTTTTTTATAAAATGAACCTGCTCAGAGCCACACATTACAAGAACGTTTTGTGTGAAAGTGGGTAAATATGAAAAGGGCACACTCATTCCCCAGCGTCGTCGCAAAACGTGCTATACAGTGGGCCAAGTGGTTTCCATTCCAAAGCTATTTCCATTGAAATGTTAATTCAAATGGCATCGTGAAGAAGGAGACACGATCGCTGGAACAGGTGATTTATTGGCCTGTCGTTTCGGATTCCCACTCGAATCCATCATCAGAAACAGAGTCAGATAAGGGTGGTAAATTACCCAGGTGTTGTGGTATTTATAGGATGTAGTTGGTAGGCCGCTACATGCCTATCGCAGTTGGCATCGTACCTATCCGTTTATTAGACTTTCTGTGAAGTATACGACGTGATCAGTATTCCCTACAAAGTTTTATGAACCCTATATGGTATCCTTTCATTAACAATACAGTGAGATTTTTCTAAAATGGAAAGTACACACCTGCCATGTGAAGGTCCTAAACGAAAGCGCGACGGCAAATCGGGTTAAGAATTATTCGAGAATTACAAAACGAGTAGGGCATTGGAATATGCACCAGCCCGGATAATAAGTGACTTTGCGCTAAATTCCAGGTGCGTTGGACTTTATAAATAAGCAAAATAGCCTCTTCTGCTCCACCAGCTCCTCTGTTACAAAATTTTCTGGACGGCAAACAATCCAGTGGCCAGAAACTACCTCTACGAGTCCATATGTTTAAACATCTTAAATCAGGGAGCTGGTAGGACAACCAGACCATGTAAACTGCCTTTAACCTGGCATTGCACCGTCGCCGAGTCTTTTTTTAAATTGGGTCAAATGAAGTAATTAAAAACATCACTTAAACTGGCTGGAGTCTGACAACTGCACGGTTCCTTAACTTGCACCCGATTAGTTCCGATCACGAAAAGTTGCAGTTCTTATCGCTTTCGTTAGTAGGTATCGTTTAGGCGCCTCCCCTTTTCGTCCCGGCAGGACAGCGGAATAGGGACCCTTCCTGGAAGTTGGCGTAAGACCACTTCTATAACGGAGAGCGTTTAAACTCCCCTGTCCTTGCGGGGGGGGGGCAAGGGCGGGGCACATAAACGATCCCCAAAAAGTACTAGACTATGCGTTGGGCATCGCGACCTTACTGGCTTTCACGTTGATCTGGACTGAAGTAATTTAAATTCCCCGTAATTACATGATAGTTTGGCCGTCGTTTCCGATGGCGTCCACCGTCTGTCCCACAATGGAGTGAGCGCGGGGACGGTGACTTGCGCGTGATTTAGTTTATAATATTTGTAGACTTTCAGAGCACCTACCGCACTCTCCCCTCCAATGCCATCTAGACCAAGTGTCATGAGAGATCCAAGAAGACCGGAGGCGGGAGAGGGCGCAAGTTACTGACGCAGCGGAAACTACCACCAGGTCCACGCAAAATGGGCCAGGATTTCACACAACAAGGGGATGAGCGGTCGGGATCTCACGTGAGTGCCGTAGAGGACACATTAAGGAGTCTGATTCAGTCTACTAGCCGGTCACTCAATACACAAATGCACACTGGGCTGACTGCGTGGTCTGAGTAGAAGCTTCAGTTGACAACCTTCCAAGCCACAGCTTTTAGCGCAGCGTGATAGGCTCAAGCGCGTCAAACTGTTTCCTTGTATCAGTCAATTTTTGGAGCCGGTCAACCAATTGAAGCTGAGATTGAGAGAGGTGGTCCGTCTGCGCATACCACACGTCCTCACGGGGGTGGACCCATAAATGCATACCTACTGATCCATGTTACACCACGGCAGCAGGTTGAAAAGCTGGCGCGAAATGTCTGCCGCAGGTAAGAGGGAGTTTAAGTAATAAACAACAAAACAAGACTCACTTCCAGGTTCTGTCTGGCAGTATCGAACTCAGGATCGAAACCAGGTTCGACAACGATCCGACCTTCAGAGCGGGCCTTTTCGTGGTCGAATGCGGTCTAAATTAGGAAGACGCGTGAACAATGGAACAAGCAGACGATAAAGGGAAAGGCATAGGCGATGGCCCAGACAGCTGGGTGCTTAAAATGCATGCAATAGATCAGAAGAGTATCTATACGCAGGTTAGTGCAGTCTAGCTACGAAAATGCAAAGGATGGGCATCGGCATGGAAATAAGCTCTTCATCGTGGGCGCAAAAAGGTGTGAAAACGACTCGAGTGAAACCGCCGCAAAAAGGTAGAGGCTACGTTAGAAGAACATATAACTAGCTGCTGATTTTCTCTAGGCAGCATCTACCAGAGCCGAGAAGATCGGAGGATTATGTTCAACAGAGGCACTCAGGGAGAATTAGCACGGTCGACCTGAGAATACACAGGGGAAATAGAGATGGGGACTTCTAACTTTTGAATCACATCAAGACCTCTAGATAACTATATTTAAAAGTGGCTGAATAGCCTGTTAAACAGCCTAGTACGTGAATTATCCTTTTCTAGTATGCCCAAGAAACTCCCGCCTAGGAAATGGCGGTTCAGCCGCAAGTGGGCACACATTAGAGATGAAATAATTGTGCTAATAAGCACGAATTTGACTCGGTGGCCGGTGTCGCGAGTTGAAGTGGGCACAGAGTAAGCTAGTATTAAAGTGCTCATGTGTGATAGAGGTTTTCGACAAAAGCCGCGGCTGCGTTAATGGAAGAGACAGGGGTAACCATAACCCTAGCCCCAACCCTTCCAACACTAATCCTAACTCCAACCCCACCTCCGGGAATTTGGGGGGGTTCATACTCCCCTGCCCAATCCCGTGTTCATTGCGACACAGGTGTGTCAAGGTTGGCTGACCCCTTGAGCAATCAAAAGGTGAACCAAACGCACCTCAAAAGCGGCGAGCCGCTCCTTGCAGCAGGGAAAAGCACCCCCTTCCGACTGCAAAGTTGTTAGCGAGCGAAGGTACTCTGATCTGAAAGGGAAGATGGTGCGTTAAAAGCGAACAGGCAGGAGGATAGATGAACCAATCATGGTTCTACAGGTTAAAACCGATGTGGGTTAGGGTTATCACTCCTTATTTACACCCTTCTGCCCATATGGTGACAGTTCGGCCACAGTTACCGACGACGTCAACCCAACGGCATGGTGAGCGCAGGGACGGGGACTTGCGCAGCGTTTATCGCACTCTCTCCTCCCTCGCACTCCTGGGCCGCTGTCAAGACAGAGTCAAGAAGACCGGATACGGAATCGGTCATAGGCGGCTGACGCGTCGTGAGCCGGCACCTGGGCGTGTCATCATACTCCCTGTGCATGGCATTTGCTTTGGGTGCGCAGCCCAATAAGGCGCGTCCGACTCTGGTCTAGTCCCGCGTTAGCCCAACACACCTCCCGCGTGGTCCCATGGAGGGGCACGCTCCTATGGTAATCAGCCAGAGTAGTCAGTTTGACATACAGTATGCTACGGACCAAAATGCAAACGCAAGGAGACCGTAAACTTTAATAGGACGTTTTGGTTGACAAGTCTCCTAAGTAGCGCTGTAGTCTCTGTCATCTGCACTGCAATCATCTTCACCGAGTCAATTGGTTTCTTCGCCAACGCGGTAGGTGGAGTTCGATAGAAGAGCAGTTTTCCAGGTCAATGTGATGCATGGGCAAGACAACGGAGAACGCCAACACTGACGACCTGGTCTACAAATGGGACACCGATGAGGCCCCCTAGTTGAATTGTGTGCAATATGTTGAAAATCGGTAATCGAAGATCACTGGCAGGAGTGACAAGGCAATATGGATTTTAAGCATGTTTAAATTTCAGCTATTTTGCACACTTACTTCACGTTAGAGGACGACTTGGAGAACCGAAGTCAGAAATCTACGAAGTAAATTTTACCTTTCCCGAAGGACTCATTTATTTCGAATAATGCTTCTTGGGGTGCCCATTTTCAAATCCATACGTATGAATTTTGATAGCGAGATCACTATTATACGTTTCATCAACCCTGCTTTCGGAGATATTATCCAGCAAACACAAAAACGCACTACGTATAAGGGAGGGAATCCCACACGCACACTTGAGGTCTTGCTGAAAAGCAAAGGTGCGCAAGAAAAGTATCCGGGAGATGAAATGAACAAGGGGGGACAAAGTTAGCTCACCTGACGGACAAGTTGGCGAAGGTGCTCACTAGTCTTTGGGCAGCCTTGAACCCGTTGAGGGTACCCAAAAAATCGAGAATCTTTCTTCTCGAATAGACACCCTCCTCGAAGACGACTGCTCGAGACTCGGGATGGTCCGGTGACGTGGCATTATAGCTCATTATATGGACCCTTCGCGAGATGTGAAAAACACAGCAATTAAACTGGAAACTGATAGCGTGAAGAATGTGAACAAGCAGTAGTTGCTTTAAGACTGTGGAAGTACTAACAGCGACGATGTAGTAGTAGTAGTAGTAATAGTAGTAGTAGTAGTAGTAGTGGTAGTAGTAGTAGTGGTAGTAGTAGTAGTAGTAGTAGTAGTAGTAGTAGTAGTAGTAGTAGTAGTAGTAGTAGTAGTAGTAGTAGTAGTAGTAGTAGTAGTAGTAGTAGTAGTAGTAGCAGTTGTTGTAGTAGTAGTGGTAGTAGTAGTAGTAGCAGCAGCAGCAGCAGTAGTAGTAGTAGCCGGTGAGAGCTCACTTTGTCAATAGTCGCTCAAGGTCAGGCAGACGTCGAAGGCCATCACGAACGCCCTGAAGTTGGGGCGCCAAAAGCATCAGCTCTTCTATAGCATCCTGACGTCTGGTAATGGTGGCCGGATGGCATGGCGGATTGACTACCCACGAACGCATCAGCCTTCGACCTGTAGAAAGGTGAGGTGCCAGCCGTGTGAGCGAGGAAGAGATGAGCCTGCATTATAGGAGGACTTTAGCCGAGAGGCTAAGTCTCGGTGGACTCACCAAAGGGCGTGCAGCACGAGTCGAGGCGTTCGAGTAGGCTTCCTTTGATCGAACCTTTTATTCCGGTGGAGAGGATCTCCAAATTTTCCAGAGTCACGCTGTCCAAAATCTAAAGGGGGTTAAGAATACGGTACAAGGCAGTGAACGAAAGCCAGGGCCTGAATGGGGGTGATATGAGATCTCCCCAAAGTTTTCCTACAAGAGGAGTTTGTGAGCTGCTGTACCGCACAGGAGAGCAGGCAATGTCAGCACGAAAACGGGTAACTTCAAGCTCTACCTTGGCAAGACACAACTGGACTAGGATGACCACAATCCCCAGCAAAGGTGGGTCGCCAGTCAACCTAGCTGCAGACTATTTGGCACATCCCCCGCTGGCGAAATAGTGGAACGACATCTAAGTCAGATACGAAATAAACAGCCCCGCGAGTCAGATAAATAAGTAAGTAGCCGTAAACCACGCAGTTTCATATACGTGTGTTCAGGCACGGCTGGGTGACGATGCAGCAGACCGGTTGCCCATAAAAAGGTCGCAAGCTATAACGCTGGGACAACATGGCGAAGGTTTGCAGTGGTCCTACTCTGGACATCTGCTGTAATACTGAGCCCGCTGTCTGGCGCATGCTTGCACGAACGCACCAGCGGTAGTCGCTGGTCTGGCATTTCCAAGTCCTACAGGATGCTTTCATTGCCTCTGGCCAATTGCCGAAACTGAGAGGCTCCGTCTGGTTTTCGGCCAATCAACTTCAAGCCTGAGGCAGACATGTCCTCGCTCAAGGCATCCGGACGCCTTGTCCTGCAACGCCCGACGTGAGCTTCTCGTTCGCCTGCCAACTTGCTCCAACTTACCTTTCATCTATTCTGTACAGCATACCCTCTCTGCTGGCTAGACCAACATTTTTAGGTATGAGATGAATATGCGGGTCCCAGGCTCCTGTTGAGATGAGGAAAAAGAAGAAAATGCGATTACCGGAACAGAAGTAGTATTCGCCCGAGCTTTCGCACTCGTATAAGATCCCATCTTCAGGGGCTATCAGAGTTCAACAACTGAGCTGTTCTGTAGTCTGACAATGCCGGAAGGGGGAGGCTGTCTGTCTGTGGCTGGGCTGGTCTCACGGTGCAGTGATTGGCTGTGTCCTTGGCTGGAAACTGGACAGCGTCATCTGGCTGTGTGAGTGAAATGCGTGATAGTGGCGTTGTCGGACTAAATAAATGCTTAATTGGTATTCTACTCTGAAGATGGGCGCCTTTACGAGGGAGAATGCTAAGGTTAATACAACTACTCTTCTCGCAATAGCATTTTTATCTATATCTTCAAGGTCACCCCAGTCTTCGGTCCTAGTCGGTACCGTCTTCAGGGAAGGTTCGTACTAAAATCTTAATTAGACCGGCAAACATCCGAGAGTTCCGGACATCCGTCCAGTCAGTCCTGAACGATTGTGAATGCTGGGCTATGTGCATGAAAAATGAGCGAAAACTGGAGGTTTCTGACCATCGCTGTGTGAAAACTATCCTTCGAGTCAAGTACACTGACTTGGTCTCAAGTGAGGCAGTCTGCACTAGTCGTGACAACATCGTCAGGATATCCAAGAGGGACGACTGAGGTGGTTGGGGAACGTCTTCCTTCGTCTGCCTCATGAGCTGAGCGTCGCTGACCTCGATTGCGGCGCTGTTGGCCATTTAGAGGCGACGAAGATGAGGTCAACTCGGAACCTGTCTGGAAAGACTTCGTTGAAACACGGAAGTGGTACGTGGACCTTCTGTATTTGGCCTTCATTGCTGGTGTAGAGTCGGACTCGCCGGATCCACTGCTGCTGATCGCCATACGTGAGGAGGTACCATTTGCGACACCAAACAGATCGGGCATTATCACAACTGTACCAAGTACAAGTAGTAAGTACGCTCAGCCCCCAGAACCGAGTTATAGTCTCCATTGGCAACCCTCAGGTTCATGACTGTTTGATAATCCAGTGGCATTTGAAAGCGCGTTAGTTTGTTTATAGTGCGGAAATTATGGGCCGGACTTGTGCGGGACCGATGTCTCTGTCTCTCCCCTCTCACACCCTGACGCAGACGTGTTCACCCTACTAAATTTCTACTTAGCAAGAGCAAAAACATACATAAAACACTCTTACCATGTTTACTTGGCGCTCGTAGAAGGGTTGGTTCGAGGGGCCCACTGTTGGTGAGACTGCGTCCGGTGGCTGATATTCCTTTATAAGTCCGAGAGAGAGAATCTCAGTATCAGCGAGGCAGTACTTGAGGTAGAAAATGACTGCCCCCAGGCACCGAATGGCCAACTCGTGGTTGCTGAGAGGCGTCCTGCCCAACGGATCGACTGCAAGAGTCAAAATGTGAAGTCCAGCAGGCGGAAAGTGTGGATGCACACGCAAGATTGCGTCCGGAAATGCAACTGTACCAGCAATTTTACAAGCTGGCAAATGCCGGACAAACTACAATACAACAAAAGTCCCCAAGCGATAACTGAAGCCCAGCGGAGCAGGGTACAATTTCACATCAACCAGGCTTAGTAAACTATCATGCATTAACCTAGGGCATACAGGCTGGGCTCTCCACATTCAGGGTCATGCCATAGGTGAGTTAACTGATCAGGCTTCACCACAGGACGGAATACCGACATTCTGTTTCATCTTGAAACAGTGGTAAGAGTCCTTGCAGGCAGTAAGGTCAGTGAGATGTCAGTAAACAGGCAATTTCCGTGAACGACATGCCCACGGGGTTTGAAGGGATCCTTAAAGAACGCGAACCCGTGGTTTAGCCGGCACCAGTAACAGCTGGACCAGGATGCAAACCTAGCGTCATTTAGGCCTGGAGTTGGGGTGTGGCTTACCGATGACGATAAATAGGCCGAAAAAGGCCGGCCCAGGAGAGGAATATGAATATATAAACCAGAAGGGACGAAACTACCTCCAACTTTTTGAATGAATGGTGTGCAAGTCGAACCAAATTCTGCATAGCCTCCCTTAGTTAGGGCAGATATTTCGCATGCTGGGACGGCTTTTGTCAAAACAAATCAAATTTCTCCAGGCTCAATCAGGTGGCCAATTAGTGGCGGGGAAGTCTCACATTGCCACTCAATGAGGTGGCAGAAAATCGACCCCACGGATGAGTCGACCAGGACGGCCATCTTGTCACTGAAACGTTCGTCATTGACAAACGTTCGTCACGACTGTGTGAGTTACCAATTTCCCATTGTTGGCTTATGTTCGTCACGACTGTGTGAGTTACCAATTTCCCATTGTTGGCTTATCATTAGAAATGTTCTGATAACCTCGCCCCCCCCCTCCCTGCAACGATAAAAATGCGCTTACATGGATCGAGCATGTTGAGCAGCTCCTTAGGCCAGTGAGCTCGCTGTTGTGGGCTCTCAGTTTCAGCCCCAGTATGGCCCTTTGTGGCAGCATTCAAAGTGAAGTAATTGGCCGAGTCCAAGACTTGAAGGGTCTCAGTTGCGGTCAGAAACTGTTTCTTCGAAGTCAGGTTTTCGAGAGGTACGTCCGGCAGGCGCGACTTCAGAATGGTTTTCAACTTCTGACTGGGATTGCCACGCTCAAGAAGTATCTGAAAGGAAGGAATGCAAACATGCGGGCAGGTCAATTGTCAGGGTTGACTGGCTAATTCGGTCACCTTAATTGGGGTGGGAGGGACGGGGGTTAGGGTCGATTTGACAGAGCGGTGAGGATGACTTGCATGTTTAAGTAGTGCGTACTTGCGCAGCCTCTACTTCACTCGCCCGCTTCCAAGCCTCATCTTGATCCACTGGCAGAACTTGGCCAAAACAACTGGCAATGAAACAGCGCCATGGCTGCCTTGGTGTAAACACCCCCCGCCCCGGTTAGGCGTGTCACAACACGGCCAGTTCCCTCTCCCCACCCCAAAAAACCAAGCTGCAAACGAATAAATTCACCTGAACTAAGGACAGCCAGCTACGCTTATCTAGTTTTTCCAGCCTGCTGGTTGAAACGGTCACTGTAGCGTGCCTGTTGCGCAGCACACAACTTCGTGGACGAGAGCTGACCACCAGGTTCAACAATGCGTTTGGCGGGGACCGTCAGTGTATTGCTTATAAGTGCTTACAACCACCGTGGTCGTGCCCGCGCCAACCGGCCCGAATACTGCCGCTTAGGCCACATCTTCATGCGTGGCAATCGGTGGCAAGTATAGTGACATTGTGACCACTGAGAAGAGGAAAATTTCGTGGAGGCATAGACGAGGACTAAGTGGCAGAGGGGTGGCGGAGCAGAGCAGTCAAAAGGTCCAGGAAGGCAGTTGGACGATCGCCAATCTAACAAGATGCGCCTCCCACCCCACGTCATACATCCCACTCCAGCCTACTCCATATTCAAACGCATATTTAGCAGAATGACTCCTTTAACATCTCCAGGTGCCTTAACACTGAACAGCAAATGATTAAATTAGCCACCTAAATGCCGAATAATAGCTAGTGAGATGGTGATCGTTGGGTACAGTGAACGAACTATCGCTTCCGATGTAACAGAAGGGTGCCCTTTACGCTGTGCGATAGAGAAGGGATAGTAGAAAGGGAACACTGCTCCGACACGGAATGCGTGAGACGACTTCCCAAATGTACTAACCAAAACACCGTCTTCGTAGCCGCCAGAATAGTTCAGCCTAAATGTCCTGATGGTCAAGCCTCTCGTGTAAGAACGCCACCAGGGGTCTTCGCAAATATTTGTACGGAGTTTTCATTCACAGGCGGGCGTGTGTTTATTGGCCAACATGCGCGAGCGAGCGAACGGTGGGGTGGGGTGGGGGGGGGACAACGAGCCGCTCGAGTGTTCTAATCCATCCGCCTTGTTCAGGTGCGTTCGTCGGCGGTACTCTTGTGTGCCGGGGACAAATCCTATCAAGCCCAGCGCCCCGCAAGAGCCCCGCGAGGACCACCTACGGTGCCGGCGCTACTGACGCCTTCCACTGTTTACATTAAAGGTCGACAGGACGCTGGTGATGCACTGAGCACAGCTCGATTCTGTCGTGGCGCGCGGGAGGGCAGGCTTTCAAAAATGGCAACCCGAAATGCAGGGCCCGTATAATACAACAGGACATCAGGATCCAGCTACCGCAGATTGGCAATGGGCGTAATTGCACTCGCGAGCATGGCGGAGGCAGCAATCGCTTCAGGGCGTGCGAATAAACGGACGCTTGGGTCGAGGGAGGAGAGAAAGGAGGAAGAAGAGGGGGAGGGGGAAGAAGAGACTGACCGAACAGAGCTGTTCAAACGCACCAATTCTTCAGAAAGCAAGGACAGGCATACGAGTTGGACAAGGACATACTTGCGCGGGCGGGTAATGAGCGAGGACTGTGCACATCCGGGAGAGGTGAACATCATCAGAAAACTGACCGATCTATAAAAAAGAATACGGAAAAAACTGGCGACAACGTAATAGAACAACGATGAAAAAAGACGAAACGGGCATAAAAGAGGAGCGAACAACGGAATATACGCTGATATAACCTGATCTAATGAAGGGAACTTTATATGGTCCTGTACTTATTTGTACTTGTACGTGGTACGGCCGAGATCATGCCTGATCCAGTCGGCCTTGGTGATGTCCCGAAGAGTACCTCTCCACGATTGACGATCCGCGGCAGCAGGTCTGGACAGTTCAACCCATTCTCTGTGTCAACGACGGAGACCGAATACCGAAGGTCCAAGAACCGCCTCCATGTTTTGACAGACTGTGTTGAGGCAGGTTTTGAGTTGACCGCCTCTTCGATGCTTCCAATGTGGTAGTGGTGCTGGATCGAGGGGATTAACATTGAACTCCTGAGATAGACGACGAAGAACATGCTGAAATCACTTCAGTCGCCTTTTTGGATGGCCTGAGACATCCTTGCGATGTTGTCGCAGCAAGTGCCGACTGTTTCATTTGAGACGAAGTGGATGTAATTCACTCAAAGGATGGTCCTCAAGCAGTGATGGTCAAATACCTCTAGTTTTCGCTCGTCCTCCACACGCACAGTCCAGCATTCACAACCGTAGAGAAGGACAGACCGGACAGATGCACAGTACACGCGAATCTTAGTGGTGATGGACAGGTCACGTCGGATCCATAGGCATTTTCTAAGGCATAAGAAAACCCGGCGGGAAGCATCGATTCGGGAGAAAATGTCGTCCTTACTCCGTCCATTAGGCAGCAGCCTCGCCCGAGGTGTGTAAAACTGTCTACTTCTTCAAGTTGACAGCCATAAATCCCCAGAGGTGCCTTCTCCTGGTCAAGGATACAGCTTGAAAACACTTTAGTCCTCCCGGTGTTCATGGATAAGCCGACCGACTTAGCGACCTCGTTCACCCGTGACACCATACACTGCAGATCACCAAAACTTGAAGCAAGTAAGAAATATCATCGGCATAGTCGAGATAAGTCAGTCGATGTCCGAGTGCAAACTCAACACCGTCACCTTCTTGTAGGGCCCTCCCGAGAATCCAGTCAATAGCGTAGTTGAACAGTATGGGCGACAGGATACAACCCTGTCGAAAAACAGACCGAATACCAAACGGTTGGCAAGGATTGTTGTGCACCAGGACTTGCGCAACGGCTTTGATCATAGCGATGATTTTTGGCGGTACGCTGTCAAATGCCATTATCCGCCACAGGGACTCACGATGGACGGAATCGAACGCGGTGGCAAAGTCAACAAAGCAACGGCCGTCAATCGCCGGTAGCTATGGCGGAAGTCGAGAATGCGTTCCAGTGTGAATGCCTGGTCCGCACACCTACGTCCAGCATCCAGTACCAAGAGTCCGTCCCCGACTTAGTAATCCAGCTCGCATACTATTCGCGCGTACAACTGGACCAGAATCTTGGAGAGGGAGAGTGTGTGTACCATTAGACTGACGGACTTCTTGTGGAAATTACATTTTTCTCTTCCCAATGAAATTCAACCGAATGAACTATCTGATTACCTCACTGTGATTAGCCCTAGGTGGTGCGGCTATAGCACAGGCAAACAGTCCGTCAGTTGTAAATGAAATCGGCGAGACGGGCAGGTTTGGGTTGCGACATTTGCAACGTCTGCAGGAATAGTTTTCCGCAGCATTTAGCTGGTACTTTTAACCGAATCCAGGTGAGCCTCCTGCTGATAGTGTACGCCGACCGAAGTTTTCATTATGAGACCACTCTTCCAAACAGAAGTGCTCAGCGACCCAGAGGCTAGGAAGGTCTTTTCACACACCTTCCTGACAGCTAAAGCACATACAGCTTCCATAAGAAATCCAGATTTAAGTCAAGTTACCAGCTCATACTTTCTCTGTTTATGCTTTTGAGTAAATCACACCGTTCATGCATGCGGGAGCGAACTCAAGAGGGTGGGAGGGGGGGGGGAGAACTTTTGCCGGAGTAGCACCGACAAAGTGGGAGGGAGACAGTCAACAGCTTACTGGCATGCACCAGCCACTACATAGACGCTAGAAGGATTTTCGGACAGTCTGTCGGAATTCAACAGCAGCGGTAAATAGAAGCTGTAACGTCGGCATCCGTCTGTCAGCTGCTCTCGTCGCGACCGCAGTTTTCTAATTTTAACAACCAATGAGGTGAATTTATTTTTATTTAGGACACACATCTGGACTCGGGACAGACTATTGTTCAGGCCCGCTGAACACTCCTGTCATATTAGTCATCCAATAAAACTACAGATGCGGTGTTGGCTGCCCTAGAGACGCGAATATAAAATATTCCATTTAAATAACGGTAGGTCTCCTCAGTTTATCGATTCCACGTCGCTTGGTGATCGTCTATAAAACTGTGGACGGGACATCTGGAATAGATCGGAGAGCCCCTACTCCACCCTCCAATCGGGTAACATCGTTCAGCCCCGCGGCCAGGTGATAAATATCCAAATATCAGCTGACAGAGAGGGCTCGCGACGCAGATCCAACGAAGTACAATTAGAAGTTAACGACGTAAACATCATTCCTAAGGGCGTTCTGACCTGTGGTTGAGGAGCATAGCTGACAGGGTGATGACAAATAAGTCAAAAAGGTTCATTTTAGTCTCCTTTATCCTTGTCAGCGAACCCCCTCCAAATGTATCGGTTGAGTGCATGGTGCCGTCTTCTACCGCATTCGAACCAATCCATCGTCCAAAACGTGAATTTGTCAGAAAATTTTTGCCAAATGATGGAGGTTAGATTCGACCCTGCACGCTTCACACTAACTGTACAAAAGCCCCCAAACCTGGTAAGGGCCAAGTAAAGAAATGCCGACGGATAAGCTACCTCCAATGAGAATAAGGACATGAGAGTAGAAAGTCCCCTTAGTCGACGTGACGATCGGAAGCGCAGTTTGGTGGGAAACTGTAAAACCCTACCGGTCAATCCTGTACGGTTGTGAGGGCTGGGCTGCGTGCGTGCCTATGAGTCGTTCTTTGAGTGAAGTAGACTGACTTTGTCTGCAATGACAGTCCGCACTCGTGCCGAAAATGTCTCGACACTATGTCCGGCCATCCAAGAAAGACGTCTGAGGCGGGCTGTACAGTCGACCCCAGGTATTCGCGGAGGTTGGGGACCACAACTGCCCACAAATTGTTGGAATCCGTGAATACTTGAGACTCCTCTAAAAACTGCCTATTATAATGTCTCCAAACACCAAATATACCTTAAAATACCATCCCAGTATTATTTGCTGTGTTTACATTAATGTCAGTATTTGGAAAGTAGTAAACCAGTTCGTATCACGGAAAGGTATGAAGCCACGAAAATGAATAAGGACAATTGACAAATATTTCAGATATGCTCTACAAAAAAGATAAATCCGCGAATAGGCGAGGTCACCTGTACCAAGTATCCGTCTCAGTGAACAGGGCGGAGGGAGGAGGGGGGGGGGGCGGTAGAGATATGAACTCCGTCTGCTCAGTGTGACGAGTGGGAGCGGGGGTGGACGTCACTGGGGTGACAGTGGACTTGTAGCGCATGTACGCGCGTGAGAGCGGAAATCCGGAATGCGAGTGATTATCGATCGCCAGCAGAGGATCGCTTGCAGAGGATGTCGGCTGGGAAGGGTTCCACAGCATACGACATGGAGCACGTTTTGCATCGACGCCACTGCCTCGCAGGAGGCGGAAAAGGGTCAGTTCAGAACCTGGTTCGACACAGCTCATCAAGACATGAAAGTGGTTATAGAACCACAGGTATCCGGTCTTCATTGCTGGCAAACAGTGTGTGTCGAGCCCTCCAGATACACTGGTGCAGAGAGCTACAACCTGCGACGTTGTCGAAGTTGGCTAAACCAGGTATGATCAACGTCGCGCCAAGTAGAAAAGTTCTGCCATGACCTGGGCTTCCTCATCTTAAATTTATCCGACAAACCCGATGAAATTTGTTTTATCAGTTGGGTGGAGAATGGAGGTAGTAATCAGGGCTTACACTATAAGCCCAGTTGGTTGGATGAAATCGCCTACAGAGAGTGGACTGGCCACTTTCCCATGCAACATTTAATGGCACTTAACAGCACTCTTCTACCACTCCTATTACTCCTATTTTCTGCCTTTTCCTGTTGACCACGCAAAGTATTACATGGTTAGGTGATCCCTAACCGGATGTAGATCGGGACAATAATACAGACAAAGAAGGTCTCCCTTGCCATTCATCAGGAAGCACAGGGACGAAACCTGGGCCCCAAAAAGGTCAATTTAAAAATGTAGGCAATGAAGCCCTTACCATTATTTCCCCTGTCACGGTTTTGAGAATGGCGACACCAAATTTATTCGGGCTGTCGCCGTCGCTGGCACAGCGCTCCTCCAAAATGACCAACAGGTGACGACTCTGGCTGCTCTCCGCATCTAGTCTGCTGAGGGGTTTCTGGTAACTGCTGGCTGAAAATGACTCATTCAGAGAACAATCCATTCGTTCTTCTTCATCGTCGACGCTGGAAGTGCTGTCGGAGATGCCACCGCGAAGGCTGGCAAACCAAGTTCCAGGGGTGACGATCTGGCAGATCTCGCGGCGTACAACCTTTTCACTGCCAGGTCGGCCACTGGTTCTCTTGGACATGTTCTCAGGTGTCTCAGTCTGCTCTACCCGGGCCACTTTGTAGCCCTGTTGGCAATGGACAAGGGGATAAACAAGCATTTTCCTGACATGGGTTGGAGTGAATGTAACAGATGACAAAACCTCAAGCGTTATCAGATTCTTAATCAAATCTTTGTCGAACCTTAATCATTTGTTTTGCGACTCTAGTCGTCGCTGTAAAGACAATAATTAGGAACGAATGGGCAAAAAGCAAAGGGAAGGAAGGGCAGTAAGGCAGCTGAGGATCACAGAAGGTGGTGGTGGTGGTGGCGGCGCACAATAAAAGAAACTACTGTGGAAGGGAGGGGTAGTAGACTATAGTTTGCACAGGAAGATTCGTTGGCGGATCAGATGCATCATTCTAGGCGCAGATACAGACAATGTCACTGAAGAAGAGTTTACTTATAAGAGCAAATATCCAAAAAGGTCGCAGGCACTTGACATGATAGTCGTCTTGCACACAAAACGCCTTTGATGGCATGCATAACAATAGATTCAGAGCCAACGCTCATCAAGACAAAATTCCTCAATGTCACCTTTGCTAGTTAAGACTAAGAGCACTGTAGCTATAACAAGTGGATTTAAAACACGCCGAAGCCACCATGACGGACCTGAAGATTTTTAGAGGAAGTTGGGACTAACCATCAGTTTGGTTTGTGCCACTGTTGATCCCCGCTTCTAGTTGCCGAACGGGGGCTAAAGCGTCATCTGTCACAGTTTTCATAGTTTTTTTCAGCCAATACCTCCAGGTCCATCTTTTTTAAACCACACCCTTTCCTACTAAATTTAGGGCGACAGTTTTGCTTAGCTCGTTATGATAACTTATGGGCTAGACGCAAATAATGCTGATTAGTAACAACATGTTGCTGGCAGCTGGCAGCTCGGACGGTTTAACAACCGGTGCGCCGATAAAATATGAAGGTTTAGACCGCGACACTCGAAAGTTACCCTGTTACAAATGCAGTCCGTTAGACACTGGAGCTCTGCCAGTGTCATGGTGAACTCTCCAAATTACTGTCGAATGTGGTATTAAAGTCGGAAATGTAAATAAGACAAGGATCGGAGGCGACAAAGGGAATTGTGGGCCAAATGATCCCCGGAAATTAAAAATCGAGTCGGGTGGAATGATAATATCCACGGCTGAAGTATGAAACCAAACGACATGAGCCACAGTGACTGTCAATACAGTAGACTATATGTCAATTACACTGTCACCAACGCGGATACAACTACAAAGGACTTTTATGCAGAATGGTATTACCGACAAAGACAAGGGAGACCGGAATGGCCATTTCTGGCTTATGAGTCGTCATCAGCCAGTCATACCCAACCCCGAAGTGTGCAACACCTGGGGCTCGAACTCGCAACCTGTTAGTTAGAAGTCAAACGCCTCTAACAACTGAGCCACGTGCTCGTTGTCTTGTCGGTTGCGATCAGGAATATACAATGGTAGAGGGACGCTCACCGATCGTTCTTACGGAACTCACTGATCCCGTTGTACCTTATGGGCTCTCTTTCTCGAGCCCAACCAGCAGCCGCACAGCGGCGCATGATATTGGGCTC
The DNA here is from genome assembly GCA_902702965.1 of Spirometra erinaceieuropaei. NCBI lineage: Eukaryota > Metazoa > Platyhelminthes > Cestoda > Diphyllobothriidea > Diphyllobothriidae > Spirometra > Spirometra erinaceieuropaei. Next base: position 1,720,300 of record CACRXP010000056.1, on the reverse strand, counting down.
GAGAGAGAGAGAGCCCGTAAGGCACAACGGGACGATTGAGTTCCGTAGAAATGATCGGTGAGCGCTCCTCTACCAAGGAATTTTATGTTAATGACTGCGGCGCTTACATGTCTGCGATGGAGTGGGCTTTTGGTGTACGCAGTCATTAAGTGGTCCGCGATCTGTTTCTCGCAGATGAGTGCTTCCCTGGCACTACCCAGTTTGTATATGCTTATGTTAATTTAACTAAGGGTCCTGTCCCACTTGCTAATGACCGCTACTTCAGGCATCTAATCAAATGCTTCGGCAGCTTATAGGTATTTAAACGCGACCTTAATACAAATTCAGTCTGTCCAAATAGCTTCGTTGACTAAAGTCGCTCAGATGAGTCAAAACGCGTTTTTAATGCGGCGACCATACCTTGTGAAGTAGCTGATTAGCCATTTTCTCAAAAGCTGTCTCCGGAAAACCAGTGTGAGCAAATTTGCCCTT
>CACRXP010000056.1:1642016-1686160 GCA_902702965.1 Spirometra erinaceieuropaei | reverse complement strand
AGCCGCAAGTTAGGAATCGGATTCAATTCTTCCGTGTACCAGGATGATATTTTCTCTCTGCTATATTACACACAACGCCAATCCCTGCAGTCAACGCATTTTCTATGGGTTATCCGGATAGGCAAGTATTACTTATTCATATTTCTCAACCTTCACTTAATCTTAACTAAGTTTAACGTGATATAGGGATTTAGGCATTTGCTGGGTGACCATCGATGACTGAAGATGCTTCGATATCATCACATGTGCGCTACTCATTGAGTGCCTATTTGTGGGAAAATTACTTTTCAGCTAGGAGACCCACGCATCTAGTGAGTAAAGGGGCTGAAAGTGAGCCTGGTATGTGTGCCCATTAAATGGTTCGCTCCGGTGCTGTGTTAGGCCAAGAGACGGACAGTAGTGGCCCTATTCCGAGCGCCTGTCTCGACGTTGAGAATCTGGCGCGTGTCGGCACGTGCGCACCAGGGCGGCCTGACATTCGTCCACTTGTCTTTCCAACCGACCAATCAGATTCAAGGTCGAGCCAGACGTACAAGTCTCAATACGCCTTGACGCATTCCCTGACGCAGACTTGGGGACGTCACTCTCCGGGCGCCGGACGTGCCCTCGTCAGGCTGCCAACTCTTTCCCACCCCTTCTCCAGTTATTCCGGACAGAATACATCAGCCTCCTCATTGGTGTCCCGCTTCTGCTCTTTCCTTCGGGACCGGATCTGAGGGTCTTTGTAGCCAGGGTCACACTCTCGACCTAGGCTTCTGTGATATTGGTGACCCCGACTTTATCCGACCACACTGGTTCATTAACACGCGTTACTGAGACTGTCCCCGTCTGCGTGAGTCTAACTCCTGTTGTACACGCGGGTCACACGCGGCAAACAGAGGCTCTCACGCCCGTCTCGCCACCCGTCAGCCGACAGACTGACGGGGCAGAAGAGTAGGTGACACCAATGTCAAGGCAGCTCCCCTCATGAGGAGTCGGCGTATGCCTCACTGCAATAAAACTGACACACTTGACACCCATCTCTGCACGCCAATAGCTGTGAATAGCCGAGTCACCAACTAACAGGATTGAAAGTTAAACTTCAATGGTTTCTCTTAACGGAGTCCCCAGTGTATTCTCACTTGTTCAAGATTCGAGACCGCCTCATGGAAGCCTGGTTCGCACTGAGTTAGGGACCAAATCGTGTGTAGCGGGCGTATACAGACTTCCAGCCAGCTGTGTCTACGTCCACTGTTGGTCCTCTTGACTTTTTGTAGCCACGGGGGCGTGATAGACATGTAAAGGTACGAGTGAGGTGGATGTCTAGAAAGTCCGCTCTACTTTCGACAAATTCAAGCGCAAGTTGTCACCGCTCTCATCTGGAGGGAGGATGGGCCAGTGGTGGCTGTGTCCGCTTACGATTGTGCAGCTACGCATTTTTATCGGATTCATGGGGCGTGACAGCAGGTTATGCTGTCGTACAGCAGGAAAATGCAACGTTCACAATCACGATATTAACCTACCCTTCTGTCTAGTTTATTTAGAAAAAACTCTGTCGGGACAGTTGATTCCGTTCAAGAGCAGCGGAAACGTTCTCACTCAGGAGCACAGTCTGTGCCCGAGTCTGGAAGTAAATCAATGCAGATAGACCTATAATTATGTTCAGAGTCGGTAAGAAACGGAGGTGGAGACCTGAGTAGCCCTTCGATTTCTGTGAAGAGGTGCGCCAATAAGGAGCCATTGCAGACTGGCTCTCAGTCCCGGACAGGACCAACTAAATCCGAAAGTTAGCAACCTTCTAAGTCACGGCTCCTAGCGCGACGTGATCTACTCGAGCATGTCAAACTGATTACAGTGAGCATTGTGCTATGCTGCCACGATCATGAACTGCTCCCCGGCTCCAGGCTTTCTCTCGCTCTATCTCCCCTCTCCCAGGCATCACTTGCCTGTCCGAGCCTGCTAACCTACAGATGCTGTGGTGGTGTTACTTGTGTCAACTTCCCATGCGTGACAATATGCGGCGGTGTATCTTCGTCAGGGAATCGGGTCAGATGTGGTTATGTAGCCCCACCTGAAGTAAACAAACCCCAGCCACCTCTAATAGGGGACAGGTGGTGATAAGGGTTTTTACAGGTGGGACAGGGGAATGCACAGGCGACGAGGTCAAGTATTGGCATGCAAGAGAAAAGCTATTGGGAATGGGCGGAAGTACTTTGAGTGGTTGAGAAATAGTTGCCCTAACTCCTAACCCTTACCCCCTAACTGTAATCCCTAACCCCTAGCCATAACCCCAACTTCAACAGTACTGTGTCCATCAGGTGGGGCTACATAAGCACATCTTACCGTGGAAATCGTTGTGCAGCAGGCATTCAGTCGCCTCGAGGAATCCCGGGCATGACAGTGAGGCCATAACTTCCGATATCAACCAGCGTTTAATCCCTAAGGCGCATTAGCGTGTTACCGATCCATCTCGGAGAGAGTCATTTTCCATTTCTGACTTATAAGCCATCATCAGCCTTAGATAGAAGAACTCGTCGTGATGGCGTGCGGGACTCACAGTGTGTGGGTTGCGACTTGGAAAATACAACGTCACATGGTCCTGGCGTTCACCGACTGCTGGACGAAATGGCTAGTTTCGCTCTGTCTCACAGGTCTGAGTCCAGAGCCCAGGCAGATGAATGTCGCATAGCCATTGGTGATCACTAATTTAAATGTGTGATGACAAAGGCTAGGGATATTGTGAATGGCCACTTATGGTTTATTAACGGTCACCAGACAATAACAAGAAGGTTTTCTTATAATCCGGCTGATGACGGCTGGGGAGTCGGCGGTCATCTGTTTGGACTCGGGACCCAGAACCTCAAAACAAAACGCGGGTGTCAATTTCCGTCCTGTAATCCGGATAGTTCTGTGAAAGCAGCTCCATCATGACCCTCTAACGCATCTTCTGAAACCGCCTTGAGCAGTGCATAAGACAGGCAATGCGATCTACCTCAAATTTACGTCTCCAGTCATGGTCTGCGAAACTAATCGCATGGCATGCGTCGGGATTGTCTACGATACATTCGGATTATTTCAGGCAATACATGCTGGACCCCCTAGGCACTGCTTCTAATTCCCTTCTACCTCTGCAGTAAGGGTTGATTCAGTTGGTTAACGTCGTAAGATACATGCGGACGGCCACATCGATGTCTTAGAAAGGACATTACTAGATTTTGCCCAAACATTCAACACCTCATTGGCTTCCCACGTGGTGCAATTATCAACTTGAGACATTTTCACATGCGCGTTCGAAATTGTCTAAGACAATGGCTTCCAGGTTGTCGAGCTTCCAGGTCTAACGACATCCACGATTCAAGTACTCCCCTGCAAGTTCAATAGAACTAAAGACTTGGGCGGTCGATTGGCGTTGAAGGAATAATCAGCTGTTGATTTCCCCTTCAAATATTGCAGGGGATGGCGCTCTACTGATCTGATTGCAGAGCGGAACATACCCCATCCCTTTGCCTCGAAGCTCAACACTGGAGCCCTCGCAAACGGTCGTGTAGATACAGGTCCTAATGGAGATTGGAATGACCACTACTGACCGACTGACCGATCGTTGTCCACCAGGCCGACCCGAACTCTGTGCCTGGAGGACCAGGGCTTCGAGCGGGGACTCAGGTCGGTGAAGCCCCACTCTCAGACTTATTGACATTCCCGATAGAAGCCACTGGGCGGTGAGCCCTTGATTCAGTAGTAGACTTGGTGCTCAATGACCACAGGATGCTGGATCTAACCGTGAGACATCCTGACCTATGCCTGGGACGCGGCTTACTGCCGGTGGTTATCAGGCCAGAAACGGTCACTCCTGCTTTTTTATGCTTTTATCTTAAGTATTTGGGATCAGTCGTGCTGGAGCGTGCACCGCGGCCTGGCCCCGACCAATAGCAGCCCTCCCTGTCTCCAGCATCCTCCTTCGCCGTCTAGAAACAGGATGACCGAATAGTTATTCCCACTTTTCCACATTTTATCTGTATGTGCACCAACTCCTTGTCACTTGGAGAGAGGGGAATCCATCTATGCGGAATTTTTCGACAGGAGAATATCGTAGATGGTGCGGATCGACAACTTCATTCCTCGTCAGCTTTCTCACGCGCCATCTGGTGCCCCAGACGCTAACTAATAAACACACTGAAAGTACGTCTACAATTTCTGATGAGACCGTCGTAGGATATGCGGGCTCAGTTAGATACTAACCTGGTGCACGACCACTTCGGCCTCGTTTTAGGACTACACTTCCTTTGCCGTGTTGAACCCCACATCGCAAAGTGAGTCAGAGAACGATCACAGGAGACACCGACTATTGTCTGTAAACCCCACCCACCAGTAAAGTAGTGTCCGGCCGTTCAGGAACTCACCGTATGCGTAGGCCAGCGCATAGATCCACTTACCCAATACCAAACACGCCCACGCCGGGGAACTAGTGTCTTAACTTCCCTTTTAGTAATTTGACTGGGATAAAATCCAATTTCAAGACAGACTGTCCTCCATTGCGGCAGCCAAGAGCGGGAATTCGACATTTTGTGCAAATATACGTATGCTTGACAATCGTCCCCGAACCAAGGTTTTCGCGATGAGTGCTCGGTCTGAAGCTTGGGCTTTGGCGACCAAGTGCCGACGCAGTAGCTCCTGACTAGCGTCGGGAATTTATTTTTGTTCCCAAAGCTGATTAGACTTTGCCAACTTCTTGGACCTTCGCATGTTCTCGCTTACATCACGCTCTGCAAAGCTATAAAAGGTGTCACTACGCTTAACCGTGTTGATCCGTCAGTAGTCATGAGAATTCAGAGAGGTTTATGGCCCCCTGTCAACTAAACCCCTGTAAACCGACCCTTTTAGGCCACTACCAGTAGGAGATCAATCCTCGTCAGAACATCACGCAGTCACGCTCAATGTTACAGGCTGTCACCACCCCCGGGCAGAAAGTTTTATTAATTTCCATGGCGAAACATTTCGTACACCAATTAAAGCCCAAACTTCGTCCGTGTGCCCAGGGGTTTACGTTCGTCCGGAAGCTGAGTCACCTCAAGGACCTCTCGTCGGTCGGGAGAAATCGGTGTCGCAAATCAGGCCAACTTACGGGGGGGAGGGACAGAGAGAACGCTGGAAAGGGCCCGCTTTTCGTTTCCCCTATCTCTTCGGGGGGAGGCGCCTGCCAGACGTCTGGTATGACGCGTGCGTGAGGGGATGTGTCAGCCAGGTAGCAGTTGTCAGCCTACCCCAAGTCGAAGGGGTGGGTGAGAGAACAGAGAGCCAACTGCCCCAGCGCCTCGACACCTCTTTTCCATCCTCCGACGCCTCTCCCCATACCCACCGAGCGTGACGGGATCGAACAATGTCGTCCTTCGGTGAACGCAGATGGCCTCGGAGATCGTGATAGTGAGTTTCGACCATGGGGGACAGTCAGAATTAATCACATGGTGCGTCTGACACCCACCCCTGGCCAATCGAGCCATCGAATCGGACTGGTAACCTGTGGGTCGTTTTAATTGCCGTCAGTTCACACTGACACCGACTGTTCTCAATTCGCGTGCTAGACTAAGGTCTCATGTAAAGCACAGTGGACAGTAAATACTGTCACTTCGGTGTACTGAATTATAGCAGACAGTGGAGGTACTTTGTAATTATTGATGCGTACCCTATTCGAACAGCAAAAGCCGTCCAAATATGGCTCGTAGCTTTTTTCCTATATAAAACTTTGGAGATAATAAATTCCCATAATTACTTACGAGAATTACTGACCGTTTTAAGGCCAGCACTATCCTCATAGTCTAGCGCGCATTGCCAGCAGAGACCAAGACTATGCCAAATCACGCGAGATTGCTGTTCATCGATCTGCCCTCATTGCAAGACGGAATCAGCGGTCGTGACAGCTAATAAGGCAGAAATTGTCATTCCAGCGTCCCTTGTTTTTTTTTGCCGTTAGTATTTTACGCTGGCTGATTTCTCATCATCGCGGGGGGCGACCGTGACGACCCCTAGACCTGTATTCTGACGCCGGAGGGAATTGGGCTTTTCCCCACCTGCAGTTAGGACAGAACGACGGGCTCCATTGTCACGTGACTCCTCTGTCGAGATTTTGATTAGGCCAGGTGTCCTGGAATGAACCGTCTCTGAGTTCCCATAAGCAGACAGTAACGACATGAAAAAATGCTACAATCGCTCTGATTGTTGGTAGGACTGACTTATGTGGCCCCCTAAACAGGACTTGGAAATAGGTACGCCCCAACAAAGTAATAAAGGCGAACCTGCGCATAATTCCGCAAAGGGCAAAATATCCCCGTGTCCTAATCCCAACAATAACCTTAATATAAAACTAAACCGTTGCCCTAATCATAATCCTAATCCTACCCTAAATCGTATTCCTGCAGTTGACACTAGCCCCTACCTTAACCTTAAGCTTGATCCTGAGTTATCTCACCGTTAGTTTAAAATCCCGCCTTAAACCTAACCGTAGCCCTAACTTCAAACCTAACCCTAATTTCGCTGGAAGTGGGCTCAAACCTGGCCGTATTGCAGGCGGCTCCTCACCGACCGAACATTTGGGCTCCGAGTGCGCCTGAATGTTTCTGCCGAGAGTATGATTTTGGTGTTGGGCAGAGCATGGCTGCTGGGGGTACGAATGAGGCCGAAACGGGTTATCGTCTGCATGTTACTCTGCAGTCTGGTGGGCGGTTTTCTGGTTATAACTACGGCGACCTTGGCCCTAATCCTAACTTTAACTTTAACCCTAACTTCAAACTTAAAAGTTAACCGTTAACCTTAACGGCAACCCTAACCCTAACCGAAATCGTAAACTTGACCGTAGCCCTTAGACATAGCCGTAACTGAAAAAACCTAACCGTAATGGTGAAACCTATTTGTACGCTCACACCCTGACCGTAACCCGAAAACCAGAGCCTAAAGGCATAACCCCAACCCGAAAATCGGAAAACCATTACCCGGTACCCTAATCCTAACCTCAAACGTAAAACGGAAGCCAAATGGGTCAGATGTGATTATGGAGCCCCACAAAATAGCCCCGGTAAATAAACCCCCCGCCACCTGTAATACGGGTCCTGGCTACCAACTGCGAGCTAGCCACCTCGCCACCAGATGTTGGGGTTTATCTTTCCTAAAAAGATGTGCACTTGGTGCCTTGAATTTTTTCTTTTACCTTATAAGGGTCTACAGAGAACCGGTGATCACTCGATTAGGCCATAGTAAGATCGGCAAGGCACAGTAATTGGAAGCCCCTCCCACCGCAAATAAAAGTGGCCTTGCACAAAACTCCCTAACCTTGAACTCTAACCCTAAATTAAACCCAACCCTGACCTCCCTCGTAAGTAGCACAAGGCCCCCTGAATAGAGGGGTTTCTATTCGCGCCTCGTGCTGTATGATCTGTATAATAATAATAACAATAATAATAGTAATAATAACCTTTTAACTGAGCACTCGTGCGGTTATCGTCAGCGCAAGATGGGTGCGATAATCTTAGAAGGCGGGGGTGGAATTTCCACAAGGCTGGAATCATATTGAAAATGAAGAAAACTAGGTTCCTTTTCGCAAATACCTGCCAGTCAACCGGTTAGCAGTTCTGTAGTCTCGAAGAAACTGACTAGAACACACTATTATCTACCAAGTACCATTGTGTTCATTGGTCAGTCCTGTGGACGTTCGCTTGTAGAAAGTGATTAGCCACTAGTAGGCCACTGATGACACTACCTTATTCCGCCCTCGAGTCTGTGATAGCACCTGCCCATGAAGTCGGTTCAGTTGAGTGGGTTTTAAAAGTGCTAAACACATCTGCTCCCTCTACACTAATGACCTTGGTGAACCCATGGTAGGGCGGAAATAACTTCGTGTATCCCAACCCTAACCTAGTGCCACCCACGTCCCATCAGTGGGATCAAAAAGGATCGTGTGGAGTGGTGAGCGTAACTGACGCGTAGAAAAGGGAGGTTTAGTTTGGCTCCAAGTGGGCACTATCGTTCTGAGAACAGTAAAAATCCTAGTAGACACTTATCCAATTAACATTCTGTTGCGAATTTCGGGTAATAGAACGCACATTAAGGTAGGAATTTGTTTCTGGTTTCCCCTCGTTTGTGAATGTGACGAAAGTTTCGTTTTTGCAAGTGGATCCGGCAAAAATTCGCCTGAAAAAGTGCTATTTTAAAAAGACATGTAGGTGTAATTATGGGAGGAGCTTAGTAAAACTTCTGCCCATATGTGCACCCTTGGAGACTTTAGGAGCCAAAAACAATTGTTTTTTGCTGCCATGCACACATTCTATACTCCATACTTGTTCTCTTTCCTTAATTTCTTTCAGTCAAGAAAGGCTTCCTCAGATAAAAGGTTGCACTCGACCCCGACACGTCCACAAGATGCTTAACCAGTTCTCTCTTCCGTTCGGGGCGCATCAGACAGGCGTCAAATGTGTCCCTGGGGTCGTTACCTGCCGCGTATGCCTGTTTTTTTTTTCCCACGAAGCGGTCTTTTGTTAAAACGCCTAGGAGCCTTAAAATCCACCATCGTTCTATCTCCGCATGTGTTTCAAATGGTAGCATATCAAATTAAACAAAAGTTGGCGCGTCTAGAGGTTTTGAATTCCTACACTTTATTGATGATTCCATAGCTGCTAGTGCTATAAAGATCATCTGGGCATGTAACAGCTTCCGTTCTAAGCATATTATGGTTACGAGGTGTTTTTTTGGGGGAATACGCGTTTAGTCTGTAGTCATTGTATCCAGAGGGTTTTAGACTTGTATTCCTGGGGTATTTCGACATAACTTACAGCAGAGCCGTCGACCTTGCATAACAAATGCACGAGGCGTATCTGGGTGTTTTTCACTTCTCTCATGCCTTCATTTGGTACAGGACTGACAAATAGTTCGAAGTGGGTAAGGTACGCATTTCGAAGAGTCGTTACTTGGGTAGTTCTTGCTTGAGTTTTTTTGCACATTACACCGCAGGGATTCAGTACACCTGCCAGTAGTGCGTTAGCATTCGACAACAAATCTAAAGCACTAATATAAGCAAAAATGAGGTCTTCTGTATGCGAGGATTCCGCAATTAGCCAGTTATCAACATATGGCTGTGGTATCTCTTCAGAGCCGAAGATAAAGTCACTTCAGTTGGGTGGTGGGTGTAGCATTTGCCAGGTTGTATTCTGGCTGTCACTGTTTTCTACGTCCGTATTAATTCCCCTGATTCTAGTAGATTTTTGACTAGTAGATGCTTATGAATCCTGTAAGTCGTCTAAATACTGAAAAAAGCCACTAATGACATGAATATAGGAGTTCTGGTGTATGCACATCGAGAGGAGGAAAGGGTTGATACCATCATCAGATGACTGAGATTTCTGTAATGGCTACTTTTCTCTAGTTATAACCTAGTAACCTGTTTGGGGCTCCTAATTCCCGACCTTTGAATGTTAGACCCTTTTGTTCCTACTTTGGCGCCTAAATCACTCCCTTTTTTAAAATGACCTATGTGTTGAGATCGTGTGACAGCTTCTCTAGTTTTTTGATCCTCCCCACTGGGTAGACTTATTTTTCGACGCCTAGTTTCCAAGGCGAATATCGGGATTCATGAGTGACGCTTGCTGCCCGTATTCAGGCGCGGGAATCGCAGGTTTGTTGTGAACGCCTGTGATTCATTAAACCGACCACTCTGATTGGTCGACAGTTCTGCGGCCATTGAGTCACAATGACGTCAGTCAGTCGGGCACTACGATTGGTAGACAGTCCCGGGATCGGCGAACTCGAGAAATTTTGCGTCCAGACTTAGTGAAAGGCAAGGCTAAAATCGTGACAGCATGCAGTGCCACAGCAGGACATAGAAAATGCTTTTGTGAGGACCGTCTGAACAGCATTACATCTCCACTGTAACTCATATAGCATAAACATAGTAACAAAAAATGGTTCTGTTGGACAACGACGAACAAACTATTCGTTATAAATGGAATAGTTCACAAATTCAATGTGATAATTCACTCAAGCAGAGCATTCGAATCGACAGTGCCACCGTCTATTTTACCTACTCCTTTAACGGAGTATGAGGTGACACAAAGGCAATAAACTATGCAGTTGAATTCTGACTTGGAAATGTTAATACTGAAGAACGACTGACCGACCGTTGTTATCACCTAAAATCTCGACTGTTGTATCAAGTTATCTGCCTTCAGAATTCACCTGTGTAGGTCTGAAAAGCTTCAAAGTGTTCAGACTTTCGGAAGTAAACTTTTTGTCGAGTCGGTTTCCTTTTGGTTCCCAGCGTTATGGTGAATTCAAAAACCTGCCCCAAAGCACCCTACTCTATGGTTTAGTTATATGATATACTGACTGGTGAACGGGAGTTTCAACCATGAACAAGTAGGATCGCTAATCCTCTGATGACGTTATGTCCTGTCGGAACCGTCATACAAATTGAGTTCTTCGATCAAAGTCATCTGTTCGTCATGATGCACGGGGGACAGTAGCGAAGTACGCGTCATTCGAAGGCTTGTGATGTACTGACTTTGCCCTCTCCCAACAGGACAGGTGAAAGGCCACCGTACAGCTATCGCTATCAGTTATCACTGTTGGAAAGGCCCGACATCCTTGTCGCGTTTTAGCAACACAGATATCTTGCCTTGAACCAAGGTAATTTATGATCTTATACCTCCTTTGCAGCCTCCTGTGAACCTACAAAGTGTCATAAGGAATAGTTGACATAGGCTTAATACAGTCTTACAGCGCTTCAGCCTTTTCATCTTGCGCAAACGACAAGCTACAAAACTTGCCCAGACATACAAATCACGTGGGCAGCTGAAGGACGGTCAACAGAGGCAGCATAGCTGATCAAGTACAAATTATCCATACGCATTTTTTATTACGAATTTGAAGACTAGACTAGGGACGAGGAAATCATTCGTAAGATTTTGTTGTCTTTCATTAAACTGAAATCAGAGGCCGACGACAGATTGAACGAGTCCGTAACGTTCACTGTAGGGAATCAACTAGCGTGATCCGGATCCCCATCCGCTCCTAGATTCTGTCCCCATCTCGACCCCCTTCTTCGAGGTTAGCAATGAATAGTTATCTTCGTCCCCGTCACTCAGCCCAGCTGGTACGTAATCTGGCCTCGTCTGTTTGACTTTAGAACTGTCAAATCCTTGGAGGTCAGATCAAAACGGATCGAAGATTTCAATTTATCAAATTTTCCTCTGATCAGGTCTTTCTCGTCTATACGCCTAACTGTTTTCCTTCACGAAGACATCAACACTTATCTGTACATGTTAGTTATCGTGTCTCAATGAACCGTGCTTTCCTCCCATACCTAGCCCAACAGCAGATCCAGAACCAACTTGTAAACGTTAGGTCGGCACTCCGTACACCCCACGCAAGCCTCTTTCATCCATTACATATGCGAGTTGTCCGCTGAAGCGTCAAGTATAAATATGAGTACGAATTAGTCCGACATTCAGCGAGAATTGCCTGTAGTCAGAGCTTATGTGCCTCCCTCAGGGAAGACCATCCTCGATCTTGCATAATCTAGTTTCCTCCAAACTGAAGTGGCATAATGTAATGTTCGCAACTAATCAGTTCATCAATACGGTCTTCAATTGGAAGTCTGCCTGCGAGGCAGACCACGTATCTGTGGTTGCCGTCTACTAACTGGTCGATCGGTTGTCACTGATTTGGCTGTTTTCTAAGTGAACTGGGCACGATGTCATTAGCACGATCCAATCGTTTTTCCGGCTTTGAACGAGGCGTTCACTGCGGACGTTGATCCGATAAAGTCCATGAAGGAGAATGCTAACTGAAATTTTCGTCTTTGATTTCCCATACCCCCAGAAAAAGTACTAGCTAAAGACCCAGACGCATGCTTCCCTGATTTTGAGTCGTTGCCCGTGGTAGAGACTGATTCGAAGTATCCTCTTCACCTCTACATACCGAAAGTCTGATCTTTCTGCCCATGGGAGTTATCTTGACTACGTTTAACATAATATGGCGAAAAAGTCAGCAAAAGAGAAGATATTTGTGACGAAACTGTCCCGGGTCGGTGGGGATCATTGGAATGTTTGTTGCATAACTTGATATTCTTATATAGAAAGAATTGACCGAACCACAGTGGTGAGAACAATCGCAAGAAAGTTTGTTAGGCCGAAAATTCCTTCTTGAATTTCCGACAGAAAATCTGCCGCCTGCAGTAAAAGACCCAAGGTCGGGGAAAGGGCGGTCAACAAATGCAACTCTGATGGAACAGGCGGCGAATGCGACCAAGAAAGAACGACTCAGCCAGCTGATAGTCTCCAGTCCGAAGTAGGCATGATCAATGTCTTGCCATTAAAGGTCTTCACTGACCTGTCTGAGAAACAAGTCCCCAACTTCGCGATTATGATAGTTTCTCAGCCACTCTGAGCTCCGTGGACACGAATTCCAATCAAGAATTTGATATGAAAGAGTTCCTCGGGTCACAGTTTGGTGGAGAGATGGCATAAATCTGTCAAGCTTCCGGTAATTGTCTGGCCATGTTGTCTCGCCCTGATATAATGTATAGCAGGGTCTTAATTCTGGCGCGCAAATTTAACTTCGCTTCTGTTGGCCAGAGGTCTGATTCTTATCCGGTCAGTGAGTACCGATAAAAGGTGTGTCTAGTACAAAAACATACCTGAGTTTTTGCAGTCAAATGGGTAATCTGATAATCCATGAGGCAGACTTCGCGAGGCGTGGGAATCGATCGGTAGGTGCGCTCAGCGGTCTCCCCCCTTGCCAGGCTCCCAGATGCCCGAAGCACGTGCTGCTCCCGTGAGTTGTCGTATGACAAGCGGACGTCAAAACATGACTCAGAGCCGTGACTGGGCATTCGCCTCCTTAACATTCTTTGTCCTGTTCACTAGGTGGAATGCTGATAACGTGATCCTACAATAGGTGTGCTCTACCTCAGGGGGTTATAAGCATAAAGTTAGTCAGCGGGCCATCGTCAGGACAGGCTAGTGCAGTTTCCGCGTGCCCGCTTTTGGCAGCACCAATTTACGAATTCGATGCTTGGTGCGCCAACTACTCTGCTAAATTTTCTCCTGAAAATTCAATAAACTTGGCTTTTGGCTTCAAGTCTTTAGAATATAATTCCTACCCCATACGGCTTTCCGGAAGCAGGAGTCAGTCTATGCGCCAACTTTATCAAGCTAGAATCGTCAGAGAACGTGTTTTATGGGCTAATTAACTGACTTCTGAGACCACAGGCAGTAGAAATAAAGTCTCTACAGAACGTCTAAAAATCCGCCATTTTCTGAATCATAGGACGCGTTAAACTTGACTTCCACTGTCTCACAAGGCAGGTAGTTAGTAGTCGCTGTGGTTGATACACTAAAATATATAAATCGCTAACTCACACATAATCTACTGTGCCGAAGTACCGGATATTACGGTGTGCTCAGGGAGGGCGATACACTAATGAAGGTATGTGTGCCTCAGATGCCCACCCAGACGCAGGCGAACACTCTTGTGGTATCCAGTCCCCGTCCTTGCTCCGTTTCTTACGGCCGTTTGAGCCGATGACGGTGAGGACTATGTCACGCATATGACTATTTGAGTTAATTAGGTGCAATGCCAATAGTAGTGAAAATGCGATTCCCAGGTGGCATAACAAAAGAAAAGGAGGCGTTCACAGGGAAAGGTGCATTGGAGGTCTGACGTTTCGAGTAGTTGTTTCGTTTACCCAGCCTCAAAGACTGACGAGTCAACTATCTCCGCGATCGAGGAGGGCGGGGGACGATTCAGGTCACGGTCGGGTCGGATGCAGCCACACAAGCGCCATTGGCGGGCCACGCATCAAAGTGCGCTATATAAGGAGAGCTGTGAGCATGACTTCCCAGTCTCTGAAGATGGCTAGACGAAACAATTACTCGAAACGTTAGACCTCCAATACACCCATCCCGGTGAACTCCTCCTTTTCTTTAGGTATAAAGTGCTAGAGACTGCTGTTGAAAGCACCGTTGGGCATCATTCGGATAATTATTACAATGATTCCTCGTTACTTATTTCAGTTTCAGTAGTTTAAATTAATAATTATGAGCAGGCGTGTGACCAGTTAGCCTGGGTTAGGCTAACGGGTTGGGTTGGCGTTAGGCTTATCGTTACCATAAGGGAAAAGGTAATGGTGGAATAATTATGGTAGAGTTAACATTAAGGCAAATCAGTGCTTAACTCTTACGCTGGTCTTACCATCGAATTCCTAACCCTAGCCTCACTGCCATCCCCAAGTCAAGTAGTCTACCACTAACCGCATCCCTAATTTTAACCCCAAATCCAGCCTCATCCATCAGCCTAACCTAAACTAAATAATAACGACCCCAAGGGAGATTTCGTCTACTAATATGAAAAGGGGAGAGAACGTCGGGAAAACCGAACGGGGTGTGAGCGAAGGTGTCTCTTATCAGGAATGCAAACAGGTACTGTCAATCCAAGGCAATGATAGTTGTCAAGTGTTATAAACAGGCCGTCATAGAGGTGGCATGTATTACCAGGCAGATTAATCGGAACAGCCATGACGCGAGTATATTCCATTTGTGAAAGAATCGATCAATTATCACAACCTTCGCTCTTCTCAAATGCTGTTACAAATGTTATACAATTTCAAGCAGGAGACATTAAAATCGTAAAAATCCTTGCCAGAGGATAATTATTCATGAATACGCATAAATAGCACGATTGATGACAAAAACTGAGACGCGCCTGAGGTTGGAGGAGACTGACGAACCCTCATATCGACTCGTAGGGTGTACGCTGGTCTATCCTCTGACGAACAGCAAAATCCTTTTGATTATTCTTACCATTGCGGTCTACTCAACACTTCCTGTGCAAAAATACGCCGTCATGCAGTGACAGCGACCCGAGCAAGCCTCTCATAAATTTTTTCAAAAGGCCGTTTTTCGCCGTTGGGTACCCATGTTAACTAATTGGATACACATTCGGCTCAAAAATAGTAGCAGATGGTAACAGTCCTACCTTCAGACGTTTTATCTAAAAGAGACCCAAACGCACGTAACGTCGCAGCTTTGCTAGACTGCATGGGGCAATAGGGGCATGAAGGTGTGCGGAAACTGTCGAACTATTTTTGTGTGGTCAGGAGTTGCTAACAGGGAAATAGCAACAAATTTCGGAATTTCGGCTAACATTTCGTGAGGTCAATCACTGAGTGTGCTTCTTATCTGAGTGAAGTTACAGAGGAGGACAACTAGCTAAGAGGATGATTACGCACACGCACATACTTGACCTGCACAATTATCGCAGCTTCTAGTTCAGTCTGGAGAAACCTTTATGAGCTGCTCACTGAACACCTCACAAACACAGCACGGCTGGTCCAAGGTCCACTTTGCCGTGCGCTACTAGCTTTACCGAAACTTATCCTTTCTTCTGTAACAAACATATACCATCTTCTAAGGAAGGAAGCTTCAATTCAGGTTGATTTTCTGACATACAACGGTTGCCAGTTTCACAAAATAAGCTCAAATAAACTGAACTGCAGAGTTTCTTGTCTCCTTTGTTGGGGCAAAGTGTCCGACAATTAAAAGACCCAACTAGGATGGGAGGGCCTTTACCGATAAGGTTACGAGACAGGTTCGGCCTGTTGAATCTTGGGGTTCAAGTCGGAGCTCTCACAGGCCTGCTCATTGCGACCAATACGAATGCCGGCAAAGACGAGGGAGACTGGGTTGTCTATTTCTGGCTTATGAGCCGTCGTCTGCCAGTGTCCGCCGTTGAGGTTCTTAGCCTCCAGCGCATGTGTGCGCCTCTGCTCTGTCTAAGTTGTGCACGTCTGTAGCCAGTCAGCGAGCGGGCAGAGTCGATTGACTTCGAGCTCTCGCGAGGCTAGTGACAAGCCTCGCGCGGTCCCAGTGGCAGAAGCCTTAGCTGAGAGTGATACCCTGGCTACCACGACCTTCAGGCCTGGTCCCGAACGGAAAGAGAAGATGGACGCCAGTTGGGAGGATTGTATATTCTGTATAGAACAACTGGAGAAGGGATTGGAAGGAGTTGGCAGCCAGAGGAAATTGTCCCCCCCCCAGCGCCAGGAGAGCGGCGCCTTAAGTGTCCACCAGAGAGTGCGTCAAAGCGTCTTAAGAGAGGGTACGTCTGACTCGGGTTCGAATCTAACTGGCCAGTTGGAAGGCCGAGTGGGCGAACGCCCCCGTACGCTGGTGCAGACACTCGCGAGAGGCCCAGAGTTTCGACAGGTGCTCAGGGTAGGGCCACTACAAATCGACAGGGAGGGTGAGGCGGACAGAAGCGGAGTGTGGAAAACCGGCGGTGATCAAGGGAGCGGACTGCCACAGTCACCTATTCGTACACACGGAGAGTTAACTAGAGACTGGCAATATCAGTGGTTAATGCGGGTGGAGAGCGGTTGAGAAGAACCGCACCAGAGCTGGAGGCGCGGAGAATCGCACGCAGTTAGTAGGTTAACTGGCCCTAGGCTATGGTAAATGGGGGGTCCTACGACGTTCCTCTGTGCGCACATGACCAGTTTACGTTAATTGGTCTTGGCAGCTTTTCTGTCCCAGCACTTCAGGGTAGTTCAATGGGAACATTTAGATTACTTGAAGGTTTCGTTAGGGTCCACGTAATGTCTGGAATTAAAAATATAGGCAAGATCGACGCTGCTTTACGCTCCTGGCTTCGTCCTACCTTAGTCATACCGATAGTTGTTCGCATATTCCTTTGGGTAGGCGTCGGTTTATGCGACCAATATGACCTAGCCCAAAGAGACAAGTAAAGGAGTAAAGTAAAGAGACAAGTAAAAATCGCCTGAACTGGCCACCTATCACCCTCCGAGCAAAATGGGATTGGTCGATAACAATACCCCAACACTTGTCGCTGGGAGTGTTCGTCAAACTCCTCAGGATTCCGTTCTCCGCATTCCCTTTGGACTTGGAAATAAATAGACTTCTCACTGAGCACTGTGTAAAAACGACCTCGCGACGGTTGTGGCCAAGAGTTCGAATCCCATGTGGGCGGTGGAAGGGGTCGGGGAACACCGAGGAACGATAATAATCGTGGGAGGCGACTTGTCTTTCTCAAATAAAATGTTGCCCCACGCAGTTTTCTCGTATTGTGAGAGCAGTGTCCTAACATTCATCCAGCGGGCTAGAAACCTAGCCTATTGTTATCACGGCCGGAATGTCTGTGTCAATCAGTGTGCCAGCAACAGAGGACCCCAATGACGGGCCACACGGAGGAGGAGGAGGAGGAGGAGGAGGAGAAGGACCAAAACAGGGACTAGGATAGGGTCCGGCAGGCTTTAGTAGGGCTGCGTAGGGTCTCTGCATCCCATGACAAAGACTACACATTGACGGGAGGTGGTAGGCCTAGGCGCAAGCACACGCCACGTCAACCACTTGCGCCCAATTCATGCATCAGATGACTGCCCGGCTTGGACAGTCAACTGGTGCACGGGAGAAGGAAGATAGATAGATAGATAGAGAGAGAGAGAGAGAGAGAGATCGATGCCAGGGACTCCATCTTTACGGCGCTTCTGTGCATTCCCCACTCCAGCAAATCTGAAGCTCGATTAGGCCATCACGACGCGCTGAAAATCGTGGCTTGAGGGACTGCCGTCCTCCCGGGATGGAGAATCCGACTGCAGTGGTTTCTTTTTAATGTGATTTCATCGGCACTTCCACTCAGGTGGGACCTGAGCCGCCCCTTCTTGTTTTTTCTCGAGAACCCGATATACTGTGCGTGGACCGGGACGTGCGTGGCACGCGCAGACGGAAAGTTTAACTTTGTCGGCTACTGCGCCCGATCCCGTCCCCGATCGTCCGAACTCAGTCGTGCCACCAGCCTTAGGTATGCGAGGGAGGTGAGAGTGCGGTGGATGCTGTGCAAGTCCGCTATCTATATAAACTAATTCACGCGCAAATCAACGTCCTGCGCCAATCATGTCATGGGGCATATGGTGGAAATCTTTCTTCGTGACTGTCAACCTAGCGTTCTAGCACGCAAGTAGCATTTGTACAGGTGTTATGACAGCACGTGTTGGACATAGACTTCGCACATTGCTAGTACACAGTGTGCGCGAACGCGCAGGAAGCCTCTTCCCGCCCACTCACACCCACGAAGTATGGCTTTATTAAAGTGGAGAAGGGAGAAATTTTTGCGATTGTTAGGGGTGAAAAGGATTTTTTCTTCCAGCACCGCATTCTGCCTTATTGCAGCAAACTAGTGGGCACTTATTGGTCGTCGTTAGACAGCCTTTTTTACGACCACTTTCAGAATGCTATCAATCGCCCTCTTAAACTCAGCGAAAAATCTCATCCGACACTGCAACGACAGAAAACTTCTGTGGCACATTAAGTGTAACTTCCAAGATGGAGTGATCTCCTGCTATTCTGGAGCTCCTCTTCTCTAACCTCCCGTTCGTGGTGAATTGCTTCAGTTGGTTTTTCGCGAACAGCCATCAAATCCTTCTCTCTAGAAGTTTGCAAACTGTGTTTCCTATCAGCATTCCAAGCTAGGCCACTTTTTGGTGTAGATTATCAGGAGTTTTCGCCTTCCCGTTTGCTGCATGCACAGATTCTCACATGGAGCTTTTGTAGTGATCCTACTCCGGGCACCTGCCGCAACAATGCGCTTCTCGAGTGTACTTACATGCGCGTACCAATGGCAGTCTGTTTCACGGCCAATCAAAGCTATGCAAACCGGCCAATCAAATTCAAGGTCGACCCAGGTCTGCCCTCGCTCAAGGCCCTCCGACGCACGTCCCCCTGTCACTTGGGCAGGCCGCTCTTGTCCCGGCCTGTGCTCCAATCATTCTGTACAGAATACAATATCTTCTCAACTGGCGCCCAACTTCTATATATATTCGGGACCGGGCCTGAAGGTCGTAATGGCTAGGGTTCGCTCGCTGCTTAGGCTGCCACGACACCCCCCGATTGCACAAAGTTCGACCAGCGTTTTCAAGGCCAACGAATGAGGCAACCTCGGCATCCCTGAGGCTGAGACATTTATGGTGGTCAAAGTGCCCTCCGCTGTGCCATCAACCTCTTGCTGTATGCCTTCGAGTTTTTGACGGATACACATAATACTATCGGTCCTGCGTGCCCGCTTGCCTTACTGGTCCTGTCCGGACTGATCAGAGCCTTGTACGCAACGCCTGGTAGGCGGTATGTGGGTCTATAGCCTGGTTGAGTGTGCCAATTGAGGACCAACTTTCGAGCATCAGTCTGGCCATCTTCTCATTGGCTCGACCAATTACCCTCGCTTTCTCAATGGCAAAATCGTGGTTCAGTTCTCGTATGCGACCATAGACCAAAGACAGCTTGTCCTTGCGGCTGATTGCAAGTTGGTGTTTGTGCAGTCTTGTACCGAGGCGTTTGCCCGTTTTACCAACATATCTCGCATTACAATTTATCAGAGGCGACGACGAGAATCCTGAAACCTTTTGGGATTGGCGTGGCTCATAAAGGTCACGAAGACCTGTCAGCGGTCAGCCCCGGGGAGGTCTAAGCCAGTCAGTGGCAAACAGGCAGGTCAAATTTCATGCGTCGAGTACGGCTAGAATACGAGGCAAGCGGCAAGACTGAACAGGTCAGGACCGGCAGGAGCAACAAGTACGCTACTCGGATGATGGAAACGAGGAAGTTTCCGGAACTTCAGTTCGAATACAATATGGTCCATGAAGTCGCCCTCTCTTCTTCTTCTTCGTCTTCTTCGAGAGATGATGAACGCGATACAATGTCTAGACCTCGAATCTTTACGCATATCTACATTGGACTATCTACCTATGTGAGGAGATGAATGCACACTTACCAATAAGAACTACTTTGAAGTTCACATTGTGATCGCGCCGGTGTCAGTCATTACGGTTAAACTGTAGTTGAGTGAATCCGAAACAAAGCTATTAGATGAAGTATAGCATATTGTGTGGGTGCTAGGCCGTAAACAACTTAAGAATGAAGTCACCCTGTACCCTCCTCAGGAAAGTTTTGGTGGTAAGATCGCAGTTGGTAGCCAGGCACTGCACGTTGATACTGTTGACGTACTTATCTGTTATCAGTAGGTGTGCTCCGACGACGTGAGGTAGGTCGGCCGTTTCGGTCAAGCTGTTGGGTTTAGTGGGGGTTACGGTTAGGCGTAGGTTAGGTTTTAGGATTAGGACTTGCGTTATAGGGTTCGGCTTCAGTGTTAGGGTTTAGGTTTTTGATTATGGTTTGGCTTTAGGGTTGGGGTTCGGCTTCAGTGTTAGGGTTAACGGTTAACGATTAATTGGTTAACGGTTAAGGTTAGGGTAAAGGTTAAGGTTGGGGTAAAAGTTATGGCTAAGGTTGGGGTAAAGGTTAGTTTTAAGGTTAAGGTCAGGATTTAGTTTTGAGGTTAGGGTTATGGTTAAGTTTAAGGTTAGGGTTTTGTTTCGAGTTTAGGGTAGGGGATAGGGTAAAACTTTTTTTTCCAGAAAAGTTTTAGAACCTTAGAGTTAGGTTTTCCGTATGAGTTTTCGTTGGGATTTAGCTTTACGGCTCGAGCGTTACCGTTCAGCCTTACAGTGCCGTTTCCGGGTTTAGGTTTTAGATTAAGGATTAGAGTTTATGAGTTGGGCCTTATGATTGGTGCTTTCTTCAGGGATTTCCCTACGCCCATTTTCCGGTGATCGCGGTCCGGTACGTCCGTCGATCATTAAGTTCAGTGTCCAGAGGCCTACATTCAAGGACTCCCTGGGTAGTTAACTCTGTCTATTTGGGGGTATACGTTAATTCATTCTGCTCGGCTGTAAGTTGCTTCTTTGTGGCGCGGTGTGGAGTTTGCGCGATCATAAGAGGTACCTGAGAGGGTAGAGGTGCGTACACAAGGTCACGTAAAGCCAGGGTGACAAGCCGGCGTCGTATGCTTTGCCAAGATTCTGGGTCGGGAGCACCTTGCGCTCATGCCACATGTGGTGGTCACGCGATTGTCCCCGATTGAGGACCTCGGGGCCACTGCCAAGGTACATGAGAGACCACAGGGGATGCCAGGGCATGTACGTCAGGTGACTATAAGCAGCAGAGGTGGCAAAATGCATGCATGGCATGTCGGATGTGGAGCGTGGAGTGCATATAATGGGGGACGGGGGGGAGACCTTATTGAAACACCTATGTATATTGCAACCAAGACCCAGTTATGGCGCCGAACTTGGTAATAATCAACTCCGATGTTTATATCAAGTTACAAGCGATGTTCTTTCCTACCTAGGGCGGACGTCTGAGACTACTTAGGCCCAACCCATCAACAACTCATTCGAACTGGATATTCAACTGGAAAGCTCCACAAGTGATGCGAAAATAAAAATTGTCCGGTAGGACTGACTTATATGGCCCCCTAAATAGGACATGGGAAGACGGACCCCCCATCCAAGTAAAAAAGGTTGACCTCCGCATAATTCTGGAAAGAACAAATTTTGCCGTCTTAACTCCAACAATAACCCTAAAAGAAAACTAAATCTTTGTCCTACTCTCGATCCTAACCATGCCCTAAACCTTAACTCTGCAGTTAACACCAGTCCTTACCCAAACCCTAGACTTCGGTTCAGTTCAGTTCCTGATCCTGACTTACCTCACCGTTAAGTTTGAATGTAACCTTAAACCTAATCCTTAACCTAACTCTAACCCTAGCCTTGAACCTAACTGAAAATTCACTGGACATTAGTTCAAAGCAACCCTGTTCCTATTCTAGTGTCATGTTTGGGGGCCATATAAGTCAGTCTTATCAATCACCCATCCAAAGAGCCATAGTGGACAGTGTTCGTTTCCATTCCATGCCTACCTAGAGTGCATAATGCTATGCAGGAAAATTTAAATGTCAGTACGTGAGAATGCTAAGATGCAGTTACACACAATGCCTGAAAATCCAATAGCTGATAGAATGCTGTACTCTTGCCATCGTGGGGCCACTGATCTAAAAAACTCTACTACCATGACAGCAGAGTCTGTAACGGTGGAAAGTCAGATCATCATACTCCCAGAGTTCCGGAGCATAGGCGAGTTTTTTGGAAACACTAAAAAAAGGGAAGGGGGCAGTCTTAAATCTCATTAGAATTAGTTCTACATGCTCAGAATACGGAACACTCGACGCACCGTCTAGGTCTTTTGAGTTCATCTAAGGGTTGAGGCATATAGAAAAAAAGACCAGTCACTAAGGGGCTTTCGTCACCAAACACAGTTGCTGATACAAGCGAGAATGTGGGTTCAAGGAAGCAGGAGGCACTAGTGCTGACGTTCGCCTGACGTTTTAGATTCTCACTCGAACTCCTCATCAGGGACAGCAGCCGATAAAAGTGACGGACGCAGGATGGGTACCGTATTCATAGGTTGTATTTGATGCGTCATATTACAATGAGCAGTTCCAACATTGTTCCCCGATGGCTTGCTCAACCACACCCGAGTAATTAATTGCCGTTATTTTATCATTGTCGTTGATTACGGGCTGGGTAACTGGTCGAGGATTTGGCTTTCTGATAGTGTCCCTAAAGGCGGTGTTAGCTCATTCGTCTCTTGTATGTTGTGAGAGTCTGCGACCAAACGGCGAAGGCTGAAATTTAAACATTGTTCTCCCGGAATATATTTGAACGAGGCAAAGGCGACGAAAAATGCTGGACCTATTGACGTTATAAAACTTTGTAGCCTCTTATTCAACTGCTCACGGTCTTTGTCTATTTATAAGATAAGGTTGACTGTTCAATAAGAGATCGGCCTATGGGGATGAAACATGATAGGTAAATAAACCACAGATTGTTGGACTGATATACGGGTGCGCATGACAAGGGGGAAGGGTGGGGGGGGAGGGTTATCTAACCAGGCGAGTTTACATTACGGTGAAAACCTGTCAGGCGTGATTAGGATTCAACACGCAGGACGACTGTCAGTCATGCGGGGGAAGGGAATGAGACAATAAGTATCGCCATCCCAGACAAGGAAATCCAGTGGAAATATCCGTGCCGAAAAAGCCGATGAGTATCTACCTCCCTTTCAAAGGCGATAAGTTGTCAAGTGCGATCAAGCTGCGACTTCGGTGCCCAATTGAAGGGACGTACGCTGCCTCTAAATTGCTGTTCATAAACACAACAACGGCTATTCCAGTTAGATCAGCCAAAGACATGCCGCCGATGCACGCCGCATCAAGCTGTATTTATGAGTTTATGTGTAGTTGCGGATGCAAATACAATGGGCACACGAAAAGGCAGTTGGCAGTTCGGTCAGCTGAACACATGTCGAAGTGGCTGTTAAGGGCGGATAATAAGGTACCCAGGAGTTTAATTACGAAGCCCCTAGTGGACACAGGTCATACGGTGGACCCATTTAAGGTCCTACTTTAGACGACGACTGGGCGTCTCCTGCGCTTTGCCGGGCCGCTGCAATACGGAGGAGAAAACCGGAACTCTGTAATCAGCTGGATCACGTGATCAACCTCGCACTGCCATTCCAAGGAATGATGATGACCATAACCCCATTCCCTTATTCCTCTCCCTCAACATGGCTGACTTCCGCCCCGCGTGTTGAATTTTAATCCCGCCTGACAGCTTTCCACCTTAATGTAGACTTGCCTGCTTAGATAACTTCCCTCCCCCTCACCCTCACCATGCGCACTCGTATATCAGACCGACAGTCTATGTGTTGAAGAAGGAGACACGATCGCTGGGATAAGAGCTTTATTAGCCTGACGGTTCGGATTCCTGCTCGAACCCATCATCAGAGACAAAAGCAGATACGGGTTTCTGATGGTGGGTTAGAGCAGGAATCCGAAACGTCAGGCTAATAAAGCTCTTGTCCCAGCGATCGTGTCTCCTTCTTCAAGACTGCTTCCTGGGAATCGTCTCTTCGTTTCTATTAGCCTATGTTTTATTTACCTATCATGTTTCATCCCTCTAGGCCGATTCCTGATTGGGCAGTCTGCCTTATCTTATAAATACGCAATACCCATGGGGTAGTTGAATAAGAGGTTAAGAAATTTTATGAAGTCAATAAATTCTGCCTGTTTCGTCGCCTTTGCCTTGTTCAGAAGGCTGAAATACTGATCGGCATCACAGTTTCGGCAAGGAGAAGGTTGGGTCACACGCCCCTACACAGTACTTGACAAAGTTACTAGACCGACCGAAGGCGTCGTGGTGTGGCGGCGGCGCTGACGACCTTGGGAGCAAGTAGCTATCAAGGGCACCCCTGTAACACGGATGGCCTTGTATTACACTCCGTGTCCTAACCTTAACCCTGACTCAAATGTTGGCCCTAACCACAACCTTGATTCTAACCTTAATTCGAACTCTGGCCTTAGCTCTAACCCTAGCCTCCAGAATGTAGCGCAAGGCCACCTGTAATGCAGGTAGCACCTATTTCCATGTCCTGACATTTTCCATCCTAGTGAAATACTTTAAACCATAAATAAGCATCGATTCGCCGCGTCGCCTTCGCATCTATCAGGCTGAAAGATCTCCACAGCCTGTTTTGCTACCATTCTGCCACTGAATTATGCACCCAACTATGGAATCCTAACCATCGTCACTGCTCAGGCTGCAAACGCAACTGTCCAACTGTTTTGTGGTGAAATTTCCTGTAGTCTTCCTGTCAGGATTTCCTAGCACAAAATATGTCAGCTGAAATCATCGAGAATAGATAAATAAAAGAGGGTTGGACACCGTTATAAGAACCACCGGAGTGTAGGGGATTTTGTACTAAATTCCAAGGGGAAGACTGTGATTAAGAGTATTAGCAAACGTGAGATATTCTAGCAGAATGTTATTACCGGTAAAGACAAGGGAGATTAAAATGGCCCGTAAGGCACAACGGGACAAGTGAGTTCCGTAAAAACTATCGGTGAGCGTCTTTCTACCATTGGATATTCCCGATGGAAACCGACAAGGGAAGGGGCTCGTGGCCCAGTGGTTAGAGGCGTGGACCTCTAACTAACAGGTGGCGGGATCGAGCCCCAGGCGTTCCATACTTCGGAGTTGGGTATGACTGGCTGATGACGGCTAAAAAGCCAGAAGTGGCCATTCCAGTCTCCCTTGTCTTTGTCGGCAATAAGATTCTGTCTATATCATGCGCCGGTGTGCTGCTGCTGGTTGGGCTCGAGAGAGAGAGATAGCCCGTAAGGCACAACGGAACGAGTGAGTTACGTAAAAGACGATCGGTGAGCTCCCTTCTACCATGAGATTTTCAATGTCACGCAGATGTGACAGTTTTTCGTTGCCAAAGATAAGAACTCTAAATGTGGATGGTGAGAGTGGTATTTGCCACTTTATACACTAACCGGTACCTTTTTCGGAGTCCGTATTAATTGGCTTAATTGTACCAGATTTTGTCAGGCTATCATGCGCATTTGAACTCTACACTAAAAAAATGCCGCTGACGTGAGTATGGGGAGCGCTGGTGTATTTATGTAGAGCGGAAGAGAGGACCTAGGATGGAGCCGTCTCTCAACTTTGTGCTGTTTGCGCATGTTTCAGTTAGGTGGGGAAGTTAAGGACAAATTCCGTAGTAGTACCTTTTTATGAGGGACTTGCCTCACGATCTCCTCTAGGTTAGTATAAATAGCAGATAATTTACTAGCCCTATCACCATTTTTGGAGATCAATCTCGAGACGATGAGGTGTCAGGACTGATTGGACTTTCGAGTTGACCCGGGAATACGATCCCCTGCAGTGGAGGTGGCCTTGCCTAAAATTATAGGAGGAGATAGGTCAGAGACTAGGTTTAGGAGGGTTAGGATTATAGTTAGGACGCGGTAATAGGTACCCCCTAGCATTTGGCGCAAGGTCGCCGGTAGTATGAGGGGAGTTCGCAACCGTGTTCAACCTAAACGAGTAGCTGTAGATCTACTCAGATCTGGGCCATTCACAAAAAGGGTTACCCAGTAAACCACTCAAGCCTTGAAATCGTAGCTGAGGAGTGGGTCAACTCTGGCGAAGGAATGATCTTCGAAGAAGGCCTTACAGTCAAACCTGGTATGACATGTATCAAGTAGGAATAACAACTTTCACTCGATTTGGAATGTTGTCCTTTAGTAGACGGACGAGTCTCCTCCTCCCTTCAGTTTGTTTTCTACGCCTGTGCAGTTGCTTTATTTTTCCTCAGGTAGGTGTAGAAACCTCGTCCAAGTTTTTCCCTCGGCGCTACCCAATCGTCCTCTCTCTATCTGTCGTCCTTGAAATTCTAATTGGCAGACTTAACTGTTTTTTTTTGTTTTTTGGACTTTGGTTGCACTCTGCGCTCATTTACAGTGAGATAGTTACTCACCCCTGAAGAGGAGTCCAGTGATCCGTTCCCACAAACTGTTTTATAAAATGTCACCCGCATCTTTCAAATTTCCAAATATCCGGTAAATAAACCAGGGGTAGCTGAAGGAATTCCCAAGTCTACATTTGAAAAAGATGATGACGAACAGGACCGCAACAGCAATCAAGTGAGTACCAACGAGGTGAACACCTTGTCTCTACTTCACGATCCGTATTTTGACGAGAAGAATCATGCTCGAGTCCCCTGGCAGAAGGTTGAAAGAAGTGGCCAGATACCGTTGTTTTTTCGTCAACAAATGAACAGTGTGATGGCCTGTTCCTAAGTAAGCCGTTGGCTGGTCTAGATTGGTCACCCCACAGATGCGCTGGACTGAAACAGGGTCAGATTGACTCACGGCAGCCGTTGCTAGAGTTGCGCAGAGGGCGCGCGAGCCCATAATTACTGTCGTGCCTAGGAGGGTGTGGTGGGCTTCATGCTACGTCAACCACTACGTCCAGTTCCATCAATAACTGGTTGAAACTCTCAAACAGCCGCCTACTGCATGCAAGAAGGAAGAGAGACTGAAAAAACATGGCAAATCAACGAATTCCTCATTATAGTAGTTCTGGTGTGCTTCAATATATCATAACACATTAAGAGTAGTGGCTTGGAAGGCTGCCGATTGACGGCGTAACTGAGCCCTGCTCAGAACTGAGTACCAGGTATTAATGTCAACTTCCTCGTGTGGACTCAATGGCAATTTCACGCATGTGAGGTCTAGGTCGTCTTTACGAAAGCTCAGTACATTCTCTAGAAACCAGGTCGTGTCCGGTACGCGTAGGTGGGTTGGTGAGCCCTATCGGCCGCCGCACCCGAGCCCGTCTCCGGTCGTCTTGGCGTCCAGAGTAAAACGACTTCCCCTGTCACTTCAGTACTTCAATAACTGGGCCTTGCTTATCCCATTATTCCTTCCAGAATTTCCTCATGGTTATAATGTTGATAAGATGTGGTTTGGTAGCCCCACCTGATGGGCACAATACTGTTGGGGTTAAGGGTTAGGGTTAGGGGCTATGGTTAGGGGTTAGTGTTAGGGGCTAGGGTTAGAGGTTAGGGCTAGAGTTTAAAAAAGGGGCTATAGTTAGGAGTTAGGGTTAGGGGCTAGCGCAACTACTTCTCAACTATTCAAAGTACAACCGCGCATTCCAAAAAGCTTTTGTTTTGTATACAACTACTTGACCTCGCCGCCTGTGCGTCCCCCGGCCTCACCTGTAACAACCCCTATTACAACCGGTCCCGTCTTAGAGGTGACTGGAGTTTCTTTACTTCAGGTGGGGCTACATAACCACATCTGACCGTCTTGACATTGTCTTGCAGTCGGAGCAAGGTGGGAGGAGGAGGAGGAGGAGGAGGAGAAGAGGGTGCGGTAGATGTTGTGCTTGTCGGCCCCAACATAAACTAATTCACGCGTGCACAAGTTACCGGCGCTGCGACCCCTCCGTGGGGCGCACGGTCGATGTCGTCGGCCACGACGGTCGAACTATCGGTAGGCTGAGAAACAAGGGAGACTCGAGGAGGACAGACTTGATGAACATCTACGTCTCAAACAGCCGAACAGTACACATAACGGGAACTCATGATCCGTGGCGGCAGGCGAGCCATAACAACCACAATTTCAGGGCCCCGCCCTGTTTGGCAGGAGAAGTAGGAGACACCGGTGGATGTTTATGGCGTGTAGAAGGCCGAAGTTCATTTATGGCAAGCAGGGCTGTCCGCCAACGGCATGCACCAGTCAATCTACGATCAGTGGTGGAAAATCGATAGATCGGTTGACTGGTACTTGCACTTGGTTAGCATTTCTAGTACAATAGTCGCCATCCACTGTCACGGCGTGGATGTCAACTGCAGGCAGAAGGCTGACATAGGACTACGGTTCTCAGTCCCCTCCCCCCCCCCCGGCAGCCGCGCTTGTTTCTAGTTAATTCAATCTTTATTTTCTACGAAGGTTTGAGATTACTGCGATATGACCTATGAAAGAGTGAAAAGCAACGTTTTCTGTTTTTGTGAGCATTTCATTGACTGTGCATAGGCACCAACGAACTTACACGATCCCTTTGAGCTACTTAAGGTTTCCCTTTGGATTGTTTAAGTTTTCTGGTATAATTTAAAGGGTATTTTTTAAAATTTGTAGCAATTTGTATTTAATGGTAGCACTTCGATGTACAGTAAGGGGGCTAACTCATGAAATGTCAACAAAAATTCCGAAATGTATTTCCTTTTCTAAAAGATCAATTAAGTAGAGATTTTAAACTAATCATAATGCAGAGTAATGCTATAATAATTCAGTTACGTCAGGATGCCGGCCTTCGGCCGAATTTCTTTCCGGCTGCATCTAAAAACCATACTCCGTAAAAAACGAATACTTTAGCGGCATGCATTTTTTTATTGATTTTCGATGTCCTTAAAGATTCAATTTCAATAGAAAATTACGTCTTCTTTCAATTTTACACTCGAGGGAAGGGTATAATTTGGTTTTATAAAACTTTTCCAATTCCCGAATAATTTTGAACCCGACCTGCCGTTACATTTGCATTCAGGGTTCCCAAACTACAAGCCGTATAATTTCCGCGTACGGAAAACTATGCATTCCTCTACCTTTTAAGAGGAGACCGTATGGGGTTCATAAAATTAAGCAGTGGATTTGAGCCACAATGTTAAATTTACAAGCCACACTGGTAAATGCAGAGGCATGACGTTTAATGAAGTGCCATTTCACGGTATTAAAAAATCTCACAATTAGAAACTTTTTTGAAACCAAATTATACCCTTCCTTTAAGCACAAAAATTAGAAGAAGACGTACTTTTCTACGAATGAGCGAAAGAATGTAGATTTTTATGCATGCTTTCCATGAAATATAATTGAATCTTTAAGGGCATCGAAAATCAATGACAAAATGCATGCTGCTCAAGTAGTCATTTTTTACGGAGATGCAGCCGGAAAGAAATTCGTCCGAAGGTCGGCATCCTGAGGTAACTGAATTATTATAGCATTACTCTGCATGATGATTAGTTTCACAACCCTACTTAAGTAATCTTTTCGAGAAGGAAACACTTTTCGGAATTTTTGTTGACATTTCATGAGTTAGCTCACCTACTGTAGAAGATTCATCCTATTACCTTTAGTGGTGAATTGTTGAGTGGGGAAGCACGCCGACGCAGAGCACCTAAGCCTGGCGATAAATCACATACGATTTGGCCATTTACCATTCTGCTCGTGAAGTACTCGTGGTCTTCGCAATGCACATTTCCATAATGCGAGTTCGAAAATTTGAACTTTTGACAAAATATGCCACACGGATTGGCCCCGCTGGTTTAATGCCTTACTACGAGGAAATTATAAATGCCTACCAAAATCCACTGTCCACAAGTGAAGCTTTTTTTCGCTGAAAACTTCTTTTTTCACGAAATTATGCAGGTGTCATTTTAAAACTCGGAGTAAAAAAGCTAACTAGTTCACAGTCAGAACAGATGGCACGTGAATTTGGTAAGCCTACGAAGGCATAGGTGATGTTGGAGACTTGCTGCCAGTATAATGTCCCTACTCCGAGCGCCTGCCGCAACGCTGGGCCTCTGGACTTTGATGGTGAGGGACGTTAGTGGAAAGAACATTGGGGTTCCGCATAGGCCTACAGGAGAAGTCCATAGTTGTTGAAGCCGCCAACCTCGTGGCGACTGCCACAGCATTTCCATACGGGTAGTGAGGTCATGGCGTACGCGGGCGCTAAAGTCACCAAGGGCACTCAGTCTGTCCCTCCTCGTTACAGCCACTAGAAGGATGTGTAGATCATCGTGCCCCCCCAAACGAGCCACGTGGTAGAAGCGCTGGACCAACACGGGGGCCATATCGGATTCTGGCAGACGTCATCGGAATGCGTATAGCATAACAGACGCCAACATTTTGGGGTGCGGTGACAGACCCAGCTGCCGGTAGACGCCGCGCACACTGGGACGCCTGCCCCCCCCCTCAATGTTCTCATTGGTTAAAATCGAGGTCATTTGCTATGTGGACCAGGGGGTGTGGAGTTGAGCGCCAAGATGCCGGCACGATCGTGCCATCCACCTGCGCCCTTCCCCGCCTGCGGTCCTCCTGACTCTGTCTTGACGCGGGGACCAGATGAGGGAGGAGGAGGAGGAGGAGGAGGAGGAGGAGGAGGAGGAGGGAATGCGATAGATGCGTTGAAAGTGTACTATCACTATAAACTAATTCACACACAAGTCACCGTCCGTGCTCCACCTGCTGTGGAACACACGATGGAGATCGTCAGTAACGACGGTCGAACTGTTGTGCAAATGACCCTAAAACACGTTCTTCACGTCTTTGGGCTTGTCAGCGGAGGATCGATGTTCTGTAGTGGCCCTACTCACAGTAACAACGATGGGCCTCTCGCAAGTGTCTGCTCGTGCTCAACAGGGCCGTTTGGCCCCCGCGAAGAGGGAAACACGATCGCTGGAACAAGAGGTTTATTAGGCTGACCTTTCGGACTTTCCCTCGAACGCATCTGGCATTCGCCCACTCGGCTTTCCAACTGACCAATCCGATTCAAGGTCGAGTCGGACGTGGCCTGTCATTAGACGCTTTGACACCCCCTGACAAACACTTGGGGACGCCGCTCTCCCGGCTGCTAACTCTCCTCAGCCCCCTCTCCAGTTGTTCGAAGGTTGTGGTAGCCATGGTCTCACACTTGGCCTAGGCTATTGCAACACCAGTATTAAGGTTGGGAGGTAAAGCATTTACTACTAGACTGCATTGAGTGTCGGCCAAGGTCTACTCCATACCAACCAAATGTCGAACTGTTGCAAAAGGAGACACTAAAACACCTTTAGTTTATGAATGCTCTTAAGTAGCGCAGAAAATTCATCGCAGCTCTAACACATGGGTACAGCAAGATGGACACAAGTAGTCATTTCCCTTCTAAACCGTCCTCATGACGCCAAGTCGCGGCTTAAATGAGAGAACCTGTGCACTGGTTCCCGTCAGGGGAACCTCGATGCTGCAAAAGCAACGACCCTGGTGCGTTAACAGAGTTGTTTCATTACGATATATTTCCAGCTGCATTTAACATGTCGACTCTTCCACTATGGGCCACGTCTTTGTTTAGTGGGAGAACGACCTGAGTTAGCCTGGGACTGCCGACGACATTGCTGTAAGCTGAAGGGGGGGAAGGGGAGGATAGGAGAGGTTAGAGAGAGGGGATGCAGAGCTTTCCCATCATTCTCTAGGTTGACTGGTTACTGAGATATAAGCGGTGAGCTGACACAATCAACAGAACGGCATTTAGCTTGCAGTAAGGAGAGACCTAAACAAGCAGGCAGAGCAGCAAGAAGCAACAGAGGAGATTCAACAGAACGGCAGTTAATTTTGACAAGGACAAACAAAAACAAGCAGGCAAGCAAGAACATGAAAAGCAAGGGCAGCAGACCAACGCTCGCTTACCTAGGGACGCACTTACCTTGTGGCCTCCTGCTGAGCTCCAAACGGAGCTTCGTCACGGCGATGCCGATTCGGCGACCCGTCCGGTCAGCGGAGCCGTGAGTACCGTGTGCGGAGACGCGCACACGGATACCCTCTCCTGGTTCAGCCCGTCGGTCGAGACAGTCACCGGGGTGTGGCCGCTAGGCAGAGCCTAGCTTCGGGGATCCACATGTGAGAGTTGGGTGCCAGCAACTGGACGTTAGGCGTAGTCTACACTTGTAAACAAGTGAACGACCTACTGCGTCCGTCACATGAACCCACTGCTGGGCACCCCTATACCCCACCGGTGAATCAGTGCTTATAGGTCCGGCATACACCCGCCCCACACACCTTACTAGCTGACAATGTCCCAGGACATTCAGATACTCCATGGGTCCAGTCGGCCACATGCGTATCCGCTGCAGCTAAATTCACCGCAATTTCACCATGACATACCTACCTCCTACACCTGCAAAAACCTCTACTAGCCACACCTCCAGCTCATTAACCACTGTCCCACTCTGTCCATACTGCCATTGTGCATTTGTAACGCGTGTCGGTCTGATTGGTTACTTGCGAATTTAGGGCAATCAGACTGGCGAACCAGTGCAAGAGCCCCCATTACCAACACTGTCCAAGGACATTCAATCGCCCTAGGGACATATTCTGTCATACGCACCTTCATACAAATCCTAGATGAAAGCGCGCTTCAGACCCCATCATCACAGCTTATCCTACCTGCCCAGGCCATGTACGAACCCCCTTCACACCAGGCACCACATGTGATCTGCTTCGTTGTAGTCGATATTGCCGGCACGACGTCACATGCCAGAGCATAAACATCTTACGTAGATGGGAAGCATCTTCTTGATGTATTCTGGAACATGAAGTGGTGACCAGATTGTGTGAGACACACGTAGATGACCGTCAGACTCCGTCTGTTACTGCGCCTAATCTCATAACCAGCTACAGTGGGTGGACTAACTCATGAAATGTCAACCGAAATTCCGAAATGCGTTTTCGTTTCGAAAAGATTAATTAAGTGGGCTTGTAAAGCTAGTCAACCTGCAACATAATTCTATGATATTTCTGTTACAACAGGATACCGGCTTTCGAATGAACTTCCTTCCGGCTGCATGCAAAAGCCATACCTGTAAAAAATGACTACTTAAGTAGCACGCATTTTTCTCATTGCTTTTCGATGCTCCTAAAAGTCCCGAATGATTTTGAACCCGCTCTGCCGTCAAACTTGCATTCAGGGTTTCCAACCTACAAGTCATATATTTTCCGCGTACGGAAAACCACACATTTCTCTACGGTATTGTGAGTAGACTATATGGGGTTCATAAAATTTAGCATTGGATTTGCTCCATATTGTTAACATCACAAGCCACATTGGCAAATGCAGAGACATGGCGTTTTATGAACGGCCATTGCACCGTATTAAAAGTCTCACAATTAGAAACTTTTTTAAAACCGAGTTATGTCCCTCCTTCGAGTATAAAATTGAAAGAAGACGTAATTTTCAACCGAATGAGCGAAAGAATAAATATTTTTATGCATGTTTTCCATGAAATATAATCAAATGTTTAAGTTCATCGAAAATCAATGAGAAGATGCATGCTACTTAACTAGTCACTTTTTACAGAGTATAGTTTTTGTATGCAGCCGGAAGGAAGTTCGTTCGAAAGTCAGCATCCTGAGATAACTGAATTATTATAGAATTATGCTGCGAGATGATCAGTTTGACAACCCTACTTAATTAATCTTTTCGAAACGAAAACGCACTTCGGAATTTCGGTTGATATTTCATGAGTTAGCCCACCTACTGTGGTTGACAGGCTCGGATAACCAACTGGTGCATGAGAGAGAGAGAGGGGGGGATGGAGAGCGAGGTCGACACCGGGGAATCCATTCCCGCGGCACACCAACGCATTCCTCATGACGCACTTAAATATAGCATTAAGCGCTAATAATCGTGGCTTGTAAGCTTGCCAACTGATGGAATAACTTGGTCCTCACGATCAGTACTGTGTGCGTGTTTGTGGAGTGACTGGCTGGGGAACCGAAAGTCATTCTCAACTGCCACTTCTTGATGTGGCCTTTATAGCACGCACGCGCGTGAGATCCGAGCAGTCCCCCACGAAAGTCCGGTACAGTGCGCGGGGACCAGGTCGTGCGTGGCACGCGTAGCCGGACTGCTTAACTTCGTCAGTCTTTGCGCCCGGACCAACCTCTGGCTGACTTAACATTGTCTTGCTATCCGGGGTCTGATGCGTGGGTGAGAAGGGAGTGCGGTAGATACTGTGCAAGCATGCCTCAGTCACTGGCGCTGCGCCCACCGTGCCGTTGGGCACACAGTGGATGTCGTCGATTGCGACTGTCGAACTTCCACATGTTCGCAGGTGGGAGTTTATTGAAGGAGACTAGCGCAGAATCAGTCGCACCCTCCCAGCTACACAGTGTTCAAGTGGCATGGCAGGGATTGCTGAAACACAACTTCCACGTGACCGTCAATAGCTTCGATCACAGGTGACTTCCGTAGTTTCACCGCAGGGTATTTCTGCATAACAGTACTCCTGTTTCGCGAAATTCGCCAAAACTTCCAGCGTTTTGGTGGTGGAGCACAGGCAGGTTAAAAGTCGCTTATTAATCGATTTTCAAATAATAAATGCATGATTTTGTTAGGCCCGCATCTGCGCTGACCGTAGTCCTGACGTCTTTCGGCAACGATCGGGTGAAGCGCCCCAAAAACGCACACGACTAGCTAAAGGCGCCTGTCTTACGGTGAAGGTGATAGTAGGGATTTTACGGGTGGGGCCTATGTATGCATAGAGGAATGGCAAAATAAGTATAGATAATTGGTAAATACTGCAGCCCCTTGTGCATGAATCACCCGTATCTGCTGCTGTCTCTGATGATGGGTTCGAGCAGGAATCCGAAACGTCAGGCGTGTGAAGCCCTTATTCCAGCGATCGTGTCTCCTTCTCCATTGATGCATGGATATACAGCAACCGACATTGGACAGGGCAGTTAATTAAAACAAACGTCAAGTGTCTACAACGATCGCTTCTCAGCTCTCTGAGCTGAGGTCATTGTAGATAATCCACCAGACAGTCTACAGCAGACGATCCATCCTTGTACGATGAAACACCAAACCGAAATAATCGTGCCGGACTAAAACTCACTTAAATAAGTATAGCAGGTATTCTTTGTATGCCACAGATGCTTGGGGTCCTTCACCCGATCCTTACCCTGCATGTACGATAAATGCTACTCAGCGCTAGAACGCCTTGAATTTGGGCATGTCTTTTGCGTCACTTGTGTCTGGTTGTAGGCACAACGCATCCCACGGGTGTTTGTAGGCCTGTCAGGAGGCTGGTGTCATCTTCATGATGGTAACTGTGTCAAGCGATGTTCACAATTTGGGGGAGAACCTGCATTTGCCTCGGATGGCGGGACGTCTAGGTGAAGAAAGCGAGCACTGGTGTTCGCGATGAAGCAACTAGCGGACTGCTTAAAAATCAGAACCACTGAAACTCACCTCTTTATAACATTGGAGAAGGTAAGGGCTGAGCAGATTCACTTCAGGGGGGGGGGCGGCGAACCCGCCAGCATTTATGGCCCTGCCCATTGTCCCCGCCCTCCCCCCTAATCTCCAGCGTCACTTTGTTCCCATATCTCGGCGTGGTTCTGTCACGTGACTGGTAGTCGCGGTGGTACACGTGATCCAGCCACACACGCCACAGCTGGCGCGTGCGCGTGACCAATTGGAAAATTCCATCGTCACCTACGTGCAAAATTTTCGCGATTGGAGGTTACTAGCGGCCTACCATTTGCCTCAGGTCAATAAAGCAAAAAGTGAGGCAAGGGAAGGTTTCGTTCTTCTAGGTCTGATGATGCACTCTTTTTTGACGGGCGACTTTCGAGGGACGGAATATTTTCCATTCAGGTAGACATGGTACTTTGGATTATTAAAATTATTGGTTGAAGGGTCCACATGACACCTCCCAGGTCACACGGGGCAGCATCCGCGAGTATAACCTGAATACCGGATGGAATACGGCGGGCCGTTTCGCCGTGTAATTCCGGTCTGGAGTTCTCACCAGCCAGTCGTGGTTCATCTGATAAATTCGAGGACCAAATGGGCCTCGGTCCTGGTGCCGGCAGCCATCATGGCCAGTCTGGCGCCATTGTCCAAGGCCTCGTTGCCTGCCTCAAGGTCATTCACCCCCTACAGCGAGCCGTTCCAGGCGCGCGACTTCAGCTCGGACATACCTGCGTCAACACAGGGTCGCAGCTGCCCATGCGGTCACTTGAGCGCACCTTCCCACTGCAACCACAACGTAAGCCACTGGGCGACACCGCCCCTCGGCAAATACAACACACACATCAATTGGAGACCACTTGGGCTTGGCCCACGAGCCTACAAAAGCGGCAGCCACCACTGTCCCAGGCACTCTCAGGCCTGACTGGACACAGTCAACACCAGTTCCGGCTTCGCCAGTGGTTACCACCGCCTGAGAGGACACCTAGGGTTCCGTGCACAATAGACCCCTCATTTTGGTGCTGCCTGTCTTCTCCTTACAACTGGGGATTTGACCAAATAGTTATAGCGCACAGACTACGCACTCACCCAACTTAACCCCCACAGTTCAGCCTCCACACTCTCTAGGTCTGATCGACGTGTGCCTGATGGAACAGATATTCAGGCAAGTGCCTGCCAATCTGCAATAGCTAATGGCTGAAGGCGAAATTTCGAGTTCCAGGTGTATTCATAAGTGTCGCTTGTTCTGTTGCTGCTGCTATCTCTGACGATGGGCTCCTGCACGAGTCCGAAAGTTCAGGACAGTAAACAAAATGTTCCGGTGCTCGAAACCTCTTCTTCTTCTTCTTCTTCTTCTTCTTCTTCTTCTTCTTCTTCTTCTTCTTCTTCTTCTTCTTCTTCTTCTTCTTCTTCTTCTTCATCTTCTTCTTCTTCATCATCATCATCTTCTTCTTCTTCTTTTTCTTCTTCTTCTTCTTCTTCTTCTTCTTCTTCTTCTTCTTCACTTATAGCTAATGGTTTCGGTAGCTGTATACAACCATACTGCATACAGGAGACTTTCGTCTGCCTAATAAGATACAGTTCTATGCAAAAAGCGGATAGATCCACATACCGAATATAAGTAACTCGACTCAGGGAAGGCAGGAGACTGGTGACAGCACAGACACTGGTATAACAGAAACATAGCTTACTTTTCTTACTGAGAGCATTCGCTCATCGTTGTTGTCGTCGTGGTTTTAATAAATGACAACGAAGTCTCTTCGTTCACTCCTCTCCCTCCCACAGTCCCCACGTGCTCTCATCCATATCCTCTAGCAATCGTTAATTTCGCACATTCCAGGACAGACAAGCACACAAATCTAGGTCCAATATGCTTCCCTAATGGACTTCTGCGTTCAGCTTGCCAGTATAAATATAACTTTTAAAGTGTTACGCTATTAGCGAGAGAGTTAGGGTAAAACGTTTTCCGTGTGGCTCAGCGATATTTGCATCTCGTGACCTGCAAGGAACTTTTAACAGAGGCTGATTACTGCGGTGTGGTAGTTTGCGATAACCAGCAAAACAACCCCTCGCACTGGCCCTGTTTTCGATGCACCAATTTTTCTCATAAGGGCTGAATAACAATGTTGGAACAGCGTTGGCTAATCGAATTAGGGGACAGTTCTCATCCTGTTGTGTCTTGAGGGTTTGAACTGAAGCCATTTCAGGTAGTCTCGGGGGACACCGACAAAGACCAGAGAGGTCAGGATGGCCGTTTGCGACTTGCTGACCGCCGTCAGGGCGTGATTCTGTGGTAGGGAACTTGGCGTAGATTAGAATTTCAGGCCCTCAAAGCCTGCGGTTGAGTAAGGCTGGCTGACGGCGGCTTATGTGACAGAA
This sequence comes from Spirometra erinaceieuropaei, assembly GCA_902702965.1. NCBI lineage: Eukaryota > Metazoa > Platyhelminthes > Cestoda > Diphyllobothriidea > Diphyllobothriidae > Spirometra > Spirometra erinaceieuropaei. Next base: position 1,648,500 of record CACRXP010000056.1, on the reverse strand, counting down.
ACGGCTATCCCGGCATCCCTTGTCCTTGCCACTTCCCCCCACAGGCATAGGAATATTCGGAGTTACGGCAGCTTGACGCGGACACGCTTAATCTGTGCGTCAAAAGAGTTAGGAGTTTGCGTCTTCCTTTCACTAACTGCAGGAGTCTGGACACAGACCAACAAAAGACTTTCTTTTCGGCAACCCCCCGTCTTGAAATCGCCGTCGTCGTCGTCGTATGCAGACGTATGATGAACATTTTTGAGGCAAGTGGTCTATGTTTACTGATGAGGATGTCATATATGCCTCATCCCCCACCCGGAAGAACAGGGGTTTAAGAACGCCCCCCCCCACCTCTCCAAAGCAATTTAGGCGGTCTTGCATTAAATTCCCGGAAGGGGGCTTGTTACCCTGTCATCAGCATAACCCAAACCTCGAGCGCAACCCCACCTTGACGCTAACCCTAACCTTAATCCTAGTCCTAAACTTTGCCCTAACAACAATAATTTCTCCGAAATTTAGCCCAATTCTGCATATATTATAGGGCTGTTGCTATTTCCGTGCCCAGTCGGCGAGGGAGGGGGTGCATTATCAGTCCCTACCGATTACAGCATTCAGTGCACAGCCAACATCTACTTCGGTTACGATTCTGAGCGGCAAACTAGTAACGGTGTTTTGTTTCCAGTTCAATGGAATAGGAGCAAAGACCTTTTCGAAGACGATGCCAAAAGCGAGAGCAAATGAAGTACCCTGCTGCTGGTGGCAATGGTGAGATTCAAAATTCTGTTTGTTCGCGTGCAGTTATGGGTTTCTGGGTCTTGGTGTGATCAGTGTAACTATCTGGAAATATTTTATGATAAAAACAACTCCCTTTCAAGCCAATGGTTTTTCGGCTCAGTTGTGGAATGTGGCTGAAATTCAGAAGCATTAGCAGCAGCTTTACCACTCGGAGAAAAATATGTCGCCTCCAACTAGCATGTGTTGTAGCAGCCAAAGCATCAAAAGCACGTCAACCAACCCAGTCCGACGACAGCGGAGTAGTATTTGCACGTACGGATCACTCGGCAATCCGAATCCGCAGCATACAGGATAAGTCCACGTGCAGTCGACAAACATCCCCGTGAGAAAGTCGCCCTATGTTAGCCAGAATAAAAAACCACGTCAGCTTTGTTTGTTAGATCTTGCCCTTGACCACGCGGGAGATGAGCTGGGGCACGACTGACGTTGACGGGGGTGCGCAGAGTCAGAGTATCGATCAAAAACTGCCACACATGGAGGAAAGATGTGTTTGCACGCTTAGGCGCGGGCCCGCGCCACGCCATCAAATCCTCGCATCAGATGGACGGTCGGCTCGGAAAGTGAACTGGTGCATGGGATAGGGAGGAGACAGTGAGGACGATTCTGAGGACTCCGTCCTGAGAGCTCTTAGTGCATATTCCTCATTGTAGACAAGCCGGCGCGCTTTCAAATTATCAGGATCCACTAAAAGCCGTGGCGTGGAAGGCTGCTAACTGACGGGATTACGCGGTCCTCTCCTAAGGACGGAGAATCAGGCTCCAGATGACCTCTAGGGCACTCGGACTGTCCTGGGATATGAGGCCTCACTTTAGTGTTTGTGTGAAAACCTGGTCCATCGTGCGCGAATCAGGCGCGTGTAGGACGTGCAGGTGGGCTGTTTAGCTCTAACCACTGCACGCGATACCGCTTCCGGTATTCTTGACTCTGTCTTGATACCGGGCTCAGGTGGGTGAGAGGGTAGAGAGAGAAAGAGTGCGGCCAATGCCGCGTGAGTCTTCTATCACTATAAAATGATTCTCGCGCAATTCAGCGTCCCTGCATCCACCATGCTGTGGGGCGTACGATAGACGTCATCATCATCATCATCATCATCATCATCATCATCATCATCATCATCATCATCATCATCATCATCATCATCATCATCATCATCATCATCATCATCATCATCATCATCATCATCATCATCATCATCATCATCATCATCATCATCATCATCATCATCATCATCATCATCATCATCATCATCATCATCATCATCATCATCATCATCATCATCACCACCACCACCACCACCATCATCATCATCATCATCATCACCATCATCATCATTATTTGCGGTGGTCCAACTATTGGTTGTTAGATCGCACTTAGAGGTGCGCAAGCTGATGTGTACGCGCCGAGTGACTCTGAACCGGTCTTAGGACTGGTTGCCTGACGGTGGGGGTGCTGCTGGGCGTCGACTCTTGTACAAACAGGAAAAGTTGGAAAAGAGGACGTCATGGTCAAGGACCCACCATGACATTAGCCTCGACATATGACTTGTATTTCTGGAGCTGTGACAGATCCGCCGCAGGTAAAGAGAAAATGTCTGCCGTCTCTAGCTGATTAATTTGACTGGGTTTCGACGCTGTACGGCTGCTGTTCGGGCTCGAGAGAGCCCTAAGGCACAACGGGACGAGTGTGTTCCGTAACACGATCTGTGAGTGCCTCTCTACCATAGTATAAAGAATGGCAAGCTGTCCGCCCGACGCTTACGTCTCATCCATATCGCTGTGTAGGCCAGCTGCACACCAGCTAGAAATTTACCTGCATACTCATTCTTTCGGCGTCGTAAAAACTGACTCAATTTACCTTGAGCCGCCTTGATAGAGAATTCGGTAACTTCTACGGGCCACCAAGAGGTTTCAACGCACCTGAAATAGACGGGGGAATATGACAGTTGACGGTGTGCCAACTTCCTTCAGCTGTAGGCTAATGAACCACTCACTGGACTTCTCTCTCACACACAGAATGCAAAGACACTAACGAGATCTAGGCAGAACCAGAAAGCTAGTTGCTTGGACCTAGTATTTTAGGAAAGACTTCTGTAACATTGACGAAGCATATCCCAGTGCACCTCTCGGTAAGAGTGACCATACTACGCTACCGTGGGATTACTCTATTTGTCCTCAACGCCAGAAGAGAACGGAAGGCCAGCGAAATATATGGAAGGCCGATTTCAACATGATGAGAAAAGAATTGATGTCTGTGAATTGGGGATCCAGGGAACGTCTGGAAATCGTTTAAGATGATTTCAGTAGGGGTGATACGGAGTTTTTGTCCAGCGAAGGTACAAAAAACGACTATTGGTCTGCCTGGTTAACTAAAGATCTAAACAGACGGTTAAGGAAAAAAGATAAAAAATGGGAGATATTTAGGGGAACTGGGTCACCAGAACACATCGAGGAATTCTGTCGCTAACGAAATGCCGGCAGGCTGAACATAAGCCCAATACTTTAACAGTCGACTAAAAAATATGGTCCAAACCTCAGTACTTAAGGATGGCAATGATGTAGGAGTTGTTGAAAATGCCTAGAAGACCGAACACTAGGGCCGGTTCTTTGTCTCGGAATTCTTCAGGGAAACTGGGTTTCAGAATCACAGCGTCATCACTACTGTTGTAAAAGTTGGTCTGGTGCTTGAATCGATACTCATCTGTCGTGGAAAGGAAGCTGTAGAATCTAAAATAGGGAAAGTTGTCGGGTCCGGACAATATACTGGCCATGATGAGAAGATTGACGAGCAAACTCTCCATACCACTAGGGCATATTTTCCGTTCGTCAACTGAATTAGAGAGACTGCCATCCAGATGAAAGACAGCAAATACCTACCTAATATACAAAAGTAAGCCTCGAACTAGTGCTAACAATTATCAGCCTGTCAGACTCACCTGCATTTGCTTTAGAATAGTGGAAACCATACTTAGGAGATCGACAGAGAAGTTCCTGGAGCAGAACTACTTACTCTCAGGATTCCAGGATTCCTTCATACAGAACCACTCATGCCTTTCCAATTTATTGGCCTCGGTCGAGCACTGGACTCCCGCGCTAGAGGACTATGACAGGGTTGCCGTCATTTACACTGCCTTCAAGAAGGCCTTCGACAGCGTCGCACACAAACGCCTAGTCTATAAATGTTCAAATGTGTTCATGCAGCCCCACCTGAAGAAAACAAACCCCAGCCACCCGTAATACGGGACCGGTGGTAATAGGGGCTTTAACAGGTGAGGACGGGGGACGCACAGGCAACAAGATCAAGTAATTGTATGCAAAAGAAAAGCTGTTGGGAATGCGCGGTTGTACGTTGAGGGGTTGAGAAATGGTTGCCCTAAACCCTAACTCCAACAGTATTGTGTCCAGCAGGTGAGGCTACATAACCATATCTTACCCTATAAACCGTCGGTAATTGGAATAGAAAGAAAACTGCTGACATGGGTCGCAGATTTTCCTACAGGGAGATCTCAAACGGTGTGCGCGGATGCCTAGATGTCAACCTTTACCTCCCCGTTCTAAGTCGTGCCCTCCAGTGGTCAGTCTTAGGGCTGTTGCCCTTCCTTGTCTGCATCACCGACTGTGCCGACGACCGAGGTTGCGGCGCCGTCATGTTTGCCGACGGTGTTAAACCGTGGGGAGCAGACAGGCATGTGCTTCAAGAGAGTCTCAACCGACTCAGCAGCTGGTCTGATCGTTAGCTCTTAAACTTTAAGGTTGGTAAGTGTGTGGTCATAAGGCTCCGTACTAGAAGGATCAACAAGGAGAATGCTTCCCGCTGACACCTCCTTCACTTAAAATATTGAGGAACAAAAGAACCTCGGTGTTGTAATGACCTCCTAGCTCAAGCTGTCGTCACAGCGTCTAGAGGCAGCTAAACACAGGTAATATTTGCGCTGAGACGAGGATTCGTGCAGATTATAAGGAGTTGTTCGAGAAAACCAAGGGGGCATTCGTTCAGCCACACTGGGGTGTGTTGTTCAGGTCTGGCATTCGTGGTTTAAGAAGGATTATCAACAGCTGGAACGATTAAAGGACGAGGACTACGAAGGTGGTCAAGAGTCTTGGTCATCTGCCTTACGAATCCAGACTGACTGAACTAAATCTGTTTCCTCTCAGTTACAGACAACTGTATGACGACCTCATTCAGACCTACTAGATTGTCATCGGCCGTGAGTGTGCCCTAGACTTTGATGACTTCCTCTAATTGGCTGTGGTGGGCTTTCTACGTGGTCATCCCTTTAAACCACAGAGGAGGTTGGTCCATACGGACGTCCGACGGAACGCCTTGTCTCAGAGGGTCGTTGGAGCATGGAACGGACTACCTGAGGCGGTGGTCCTTCGGGAAACAGTTTAGGCATTCAAATGAAAACTAAACACTCATTTATTGGGAAGCCATTATATATATAATCGCGACTGTGTCGGTGGCGGCAGTTTGCTTCGGGTTCCTACACGCCGATGGCTTACAACTTCTGCTGTACATGCTTGTTTTCAATTCATACCCGGGAAAAAATGCTTCAAATTTCTCAAACAGCACCTCCCCTCGGATATTATTAAGTCTCTGGACAGACTTCTACAATTGCGATGCAGAATAACGAAAGAAAACACATGGATTGAATTTCTTCAGAATTGCATAAGCAGCAAGGAGTACCCAGTGGAGTTCTACAAGATCCTCCGTCGGGGAAAATTACGTCCTACCATGAAAAATCTGGACCGTCTTGCACAATCAAAAATTGAGGACTCGGTTGAGGCTGTCGAAATAAGCAAATCTCGTTTGGACCAAACAAAACATATTCTCGACAAGATAAGTTTCTTCTGTTGGTTAATGTTCATGAAACATGCGTGTATCATACAAAGGAAGACAAGAGATTCATACCGTTTTAAACTTAGGAAGTCATTGTGCAAAAAGTCTACGGACGACTATTTCTCTCTGAGTACAGATGAAACTATCCTTAATCTGTCTGACATCAAACTTAATAAGCTACAATCAGAGGCTTTATCACTAGGACTCGACTTTTGCATTCCAAACAGGAGATTAAACCCAGTTGAAATTGAGGCTCAGTTTGAAGACTTGAATTCTCAGCTGTCTGACTAAGTACCCAGATCCACTGACGATGTCGGCTGGTTGAAAGCAAAATTTGTGGACATTGCTCATCAGTACCGTAAAGCTCCTGTAACACAACGGACTCCATTAACCGATGAACACACAGCTGCCTTATCCGCATTGAAGCGCCATGAACAAATAATAATTTCTAAGCCTGACAAAGGCCATGGAGTTGTTATTCTTAACCGGAAGGACTATGTGAGGAAAATGAAGTGCATCTTAGATGACCAGAGCAAATTTCGTCTAGAGACGTCTGGAAAAGAAGAAACCAAGACATTGGAAGACTCAGTCTGGAAAAAGGTTCAAAAGTTGTTGGACAAAAACCTGATCGATACTAAAACTGCACTACTCCTAAAACCGAGAGGTACACATATCCCCAGACTATATGGTCTACCAAAAACGCATAAAAAAGACACACCTTTACGGCCAATTCTTTCTATGTCTAATTCACCTACACACAAACTAGCAAAATGGCTTGTCAAGGAGCTAGAACCAATTCGACAATTGTTTTCCACCTACACGATAAAAGACAGTCTTCATTTCATTGAAGAAATTAAGGACCTGAACATCG
>CACRXP010000056.1:1622503-1634429 GCA_902702965.1 Spirometra erinaceieuropaei | reverse complement strand
CGTGCCTGCTTCATCTTGTTGTGGGGCCCACGGTGGACATCGTCGAATGCGATGGTCAAACTGTCATACAGCAGACGGGTATGAGGGACGACCGAGAATGCGGTTAAATTGATACGGTTTTCTTTCGGGTCTATTCTGCCTTCATTCACCCAGTCCTAACTCTAACCACCAGCTCGGACCAGAAAACACAAACAGGTACTCGTACACGGCGTAGAGGGTCCACAGGCGGGGTCTATCAGATGGTTAATAAGCACTTTGTTGAACCTAGGCTCTTCAGTCTACCCGCATTTCCTGTCGTCCCTTCTCGCGGCTATTATGACTTAGCCAATTTTTGCCTTGTAAGTGCTTGCCGGTTCGTCAGTTTTTCCACCCATACGGAGTTTTTTGCTTTGGGAAGCCGACAGATCAATGTGCGCCCATTCCTGACTAAAATAGACATGTTATCGCATAGCAGTTGCATCCTCAAAGTATTGTGCACCTAGTGCGGCTGCCTCCGACAATGGTCGTGTGAGAGAGAATCAGTGACGTCAGACGAATAAAAGGCACCTTCCAGCGATCTCATTCGCTTCTTTCTTTTCCAGCCTAATCGGAGGGTTTTCCTGAGGCGTGTGTTTTCACACTGACTGATGGCTCAAAGTTATGTTGGGGAGCCATAGCAACTGCTTCTCGTTTAGGACTTGATTGTAATCAAGCACAGATGCGCCAGTGGGGAGAGGCAGAAGGCAACAGACGAAGTGAGTTAATGTCCGCCGAGTCACTTTTATGTCTGAGAGAGAGAGAGGTACGCTTACATTTGGAAGTCTCATTCCAAAAATTTCAGCAAAAAGGCCTTTATTCACAGTGGATAAAAATCGGCACGCAGAGTAGATGGCACCAGAAGATCACAAGCGATATCTAGTGGCTGAAAACTGCAACTGTCAACATCGTAAAGAATCGCCGGTGAAGGAGTTGCGAAACTCGTGTCAGATCTTGCCTACTTGAAAACGGTGTGCTGATGACCTCATTATTGTGGCTCAGATAAACAAAGAATGAAAAATAATAATACAAATAAGCAAAGTAGGCCAACCGATTGTACATATAAGAGAGTTCACACGTGAATGGAGAGCAGAAGAAATGGCGACTCAACACGAAAGTGCTGCCTTAAGTGGACTCGGCAAAGTTTCGAGAAGTTTGCAAGGCGAAACCCGGCGACAGAGCCCGATACTTCACCAGAAGAAATGCACTAATTATCTGTCCCTCACCTGACACAACCGAACCCGTAGTTGCGTTAACGTGCTGACTTCGCCATTATGCTGAGTAAACAACCGTATCGTTGAGCACGGCACGTCCTTTTATCTAATGACAGGGCGAAAACTTAACCGAAAGCTACCTAAAGATGTGAAAAGCCTGTCTGCGCGATAATCGTTCCCTTTTCAAACAACTATACGGGTCAGCGAGTAACGGAAGCGTTGGATCTCACCTTTTAACTGTCCTCCCCACCCAAAACACACCATTTAGAATAGCAATGTTGATTATAGCGCACAAAATCCGAGATAGTTTGTAACTGTTATGAACAGCGATCATATTTTATATCAATTGCGAGTATGGAAACGCGGAATTCGCACAGCCAATAGAAACAGGTGGTTAGAATGTCGGTTTCTGTTTATTAACTTTGCGGAACTGAATGAAACAGCAGTTACTTGTTCGTAAGCTTGATTATTCGAGATGAGTCAAAAGTCTCCGCTTTGTGCATCCTGTCACAGGAAGTAGCCAGTTAGTTACACCTAGTAAAAATTATGTCGCTCATCCGAGACCCAAAACTTCGCGCTTAGGAAAGTGGCAAAATAAGTCCTTTGTGAGTGGAGAAAACTTTTTTTCCGGTTTGTCTAGGCCAACCGTAGCGAAAACAGGTTTCTTTGAACGTCTGTCACTTGCATGCATATGAAGGAAGACGAGCTGTCGATTCCGCTAATATCATTGAACGCTTGAGCAAGGTTCAGTTGTAGGTACTTTACTTTCGACCAAAACGAGGAAATGCAAATGAGCGAGTATGTTTTTTAACAGCTTTGGGCCTTCAAAGCCAACGGCTACCCGCGCAACTTCGTCAACCGGTGCATACGTAAAAGGGACGAAAGGCCTAACTGCACGGAACCAAATGTTGGCGAGCGCTTCCGTATGTCAAGAACGTTTCGGAAGCTGTCGGCCGCCTTTTCGCAGCACTTGGGGTTGGAGTTGCACACACACCGGAGGCAATCATCAGGCGTCGGGTCATGGAACCGAAGGAACCGCTACTACGGCTAGAAACGTCGGGAGTCATTTATCGGATCTGGTGCAGCTGCAGACTAAGCAACTACGTCGGAGAAACCGGAAGACAGCTCCGAACGAGAATGGCCGAACAGGCTGCAGCGGTGCGGAGAAATGACGCCAGCTCTCAAGTTGCGGCTCATTCGACGAGATCCGGCCACACATTCAAATTCGACGAGGTCGGAATTCTGTTAGAGGTGATCACTGCGTGAGCCGGGAGCTTCTTGAGTCATGGTTTACTGGCCCCCGGTCAATTAACAAGCGCAATGATCTTCCCCTTCCATACTCGGTGATGAGACTTCGCCTAGGCGACGTAATTAGCCACGCGGGAAGCGCACAGGTGAACACTTTCCCCAATATCAGGGTCGGTGGATGAGATGGTCGGGCGATCATCACACCAACATCCAACGCACGTGATGAAATTGCAGCAATTAACGACGCGAATGTCGGCCAACACACCCCGTGCAACGATCCCTGATGAAGGGAGGAGCCGTGAATATTCATAGATATGCGGTAGCATGGCGACTGCATCCTACAAATACTGCAGCCCCTTGTGCATGAACCACCCGTATCTGCTTTTGTCTCTGATGATGGTTTCGAGCAGGAATCAGAAACGTCAGGCTAATAAAGCTCTTATTCCGGCGATCGTGTCTCCTTCTTCAAGACTGCTTCCTGTGACTCGCCTCTTCGCTTTTATTGGCTACGGTTAGTTTATCCGATTGTTAGAGACCAAGAGTGCGTCCTACAGTTTGGTGACTTCTTCGGACTGGCTGGAACGGACAGCCGTTAAAAGGCAGAGGAAGCTGGCCCACACGAACATCTGACGGAACGCCTTTTCACAGTCTTTGGAGCGGATTGCCTGCGGCAGTGGTGCTTCCAGACACTGATGAGACGGCTAGATTCGGACTTACTACTAATTTGCCGAGAAACCAACGTACATGTAGACGAGATTGTGTCAGTAGCGGCAGATTGCACCTGGCTTACAGGCACCGAACACTGCACCTTCCAGAATTACTGCAGAAAAGATCGATTTCCTTGATTTTTTCGGATATGAATAGGGAGGTCAAGGGCGAAAGCCTTATTCCCTAAATAAAATGAAATTGATTAGGATCGCTAAAAACAGACGGTCGTCAGTTAGAGGCCAGAATGACACCTTGCTGCCCGAGAGGCACCATCCTGATTCGCAAGTCCAGCCCCACTTTGGCCATCCCAAGAAGACATTTGTGACAAAAGGGAGACGCGCACGCGAGAACCGTGCATATTTAGGTGGCCAGGATGGGGTCATGGGGTGTCACGTGACCGGCCCTGCGATAGAAACAAGGGCGTCTGGATTCGGATGGGGAGTCGGCCCTTCCTATCTAAAACGTAGCCTCGGGCATTGTGCCGTCAAACGACGGACGAAAGGTGGTGGTTCACGAATGCAGTGACCAGAACCGTTCGCCCGGCCCCAGACCAGTTATACTACTTGAATTTACCCACTGAACCAAATTGTCCTCAAACCTGTCGGGACGGAATTTGATGATCTACCGAGTTCACCTTTAGCGGGTCGAGAAATGAAAGCTGGGATAGATTCGACCGTAAGTTGATTTATGCTAAGCCACCTATGGCAAACAGGCGGGTAGAGGACTAAATCCCCGGGAACAGTTAAATAACCGGTTTCTCGTTAGGTATAAATCGAGGTTGCAGTCTGTGCTTTTGACAATTGAAACCCTTCTAGTGGCAAAATATGGTAACTGGGCGAGATTGCAAATCGCGCCATCGAAGTTATGAGATAGGTGAAGTTGGTTCGCCGCATTTACGTCAAGGAGGTTTCTCTTACAAGCCCAGAACAAACGTGGCACAAGCTACGCTAGCCTCGCTTTGCGATTCAGTGGAGTAATAGCGACCAGTCGCACGGCTGGGAACCGCGTCGTCCGTAGCTCAGCGACAGAGCGCCCCGCGCCAAATCGGTAGGTTGGCCGTTGACAGTTTTAAGTCAAAAGCCGAGCCTTTCTAACAAAATTTCTGCTGAAAGGCATCCGACAGCCTGACCGTCGCGACCAACGATGTCTACCCCGTGCTCCGCAACAGGGTGAGAGCAGGGACGGTAACTTGTCAATGGATTAGTTTATAATGGTAGTAGACTTGCGCAGCATCTACCGCACTCTCTCCTCCCCTCCCCACCTGGATTCGATGTCATGACCAAGTCAGGAAGACCGGGCGGCGGGAGAAGGTGCAGGTGGCTGGCACGGCGTAAATCCCCACACCTGATCTACAACAGACATCTGACTAGGATTCTAACCAATAAGAAATTTTGGGGGACGGCCCCGATCCCAACTGGCGCGGCGAGAGCTTACAGCTGGGCCTTGCAACACATCCCGAATGTTGGCATTTGTTGTGAGTGCGCATTCCCGATAACAACTGCCAGAATTCGACGTGGTCCCCCTGTTGGTCCAGTACATCTACGGCGTGACCCGTCTTAAGGACGACGGGTGGACCGTAGGAAGATGGTCACGTTCCACCGTCCCATTTGGGCTAACGCACACCGAACCACCACAGAGAAATCACAGTCCACTTTACGAAACAGCGAACTTGCATCACTTGTCGGTTAGGAGGCAGAATCTGACATCAGTGGGGTTCACAGAGAAAGTCATTGAAGTGACCATCTCCATGAGGGCATTATGGTCATCACGATTCTTCGAACTTCGATACACACGGTCCCGCACCCCCTGAACGAGCTGCTCTTTGGTCGGGAGTCGAGTTTCTAGTCCAGAGTCGTCTTCTTTCATATGCGGGACTTGGCGCTTGCTAACTTTGTGTTTCCGCCGAAGCACAGCACTGAATCGAGTTAGCCGGCCCGCTTGCTGTCGTATTGCACCCAAACAACATAGAGAAACATCCCTACGGGCAGGTAGAGGTAAGAAACGTCTCACGCAGGAGTTAAACTAAGTAGTTCCGCAACCTACAGTCTGGGCGCTAAGTAACTTAACGCTCCAATCATCGTTATTCCGAGTGTGTCACCTGAAATCTTAAAAGGCAGCGCAACTCCTCTAACCATATGCACTCAGACATCCGCACCAACTCCCCCCCCCTCCCCCTCCGAAGGGGACGACCTATAGTAACGTCTGAACTTTTTCTGATTGTGATTAACTTGCACTAACAAATGCAAACGGCAATTTGGCGAGCATACGTCTGCCTTCGATAAATTCTCTTCAGGCCTGTACATTTATATGGCTATTGAAGTAATGAATTAAAAGATACGGGCATGTAGATAATTAAGCTGCAGCACGGCTTTGGGGAGGGAAGGGGACGAGTGAAACACTACAATTCCAGTCAGCGTCAGGGAAAAGGTGGGTCCCGGCGAAGGTAATTACATGTGGGTGGCTGGCTTGGTGGCTTTGAGCCATGGCAACTGCGAGACCTGCATGAAGTTCTTCTGTGCGCATAGGACCGGTCCGCATAGCCTAATTTCAGCCGCCTCTGCCGTAGCCAACAAGCGCTGCCGAGTAGTTTTGGATAGCTTGACGAAACTTTGTAAATCACTCTGATGGCCTCTCTGGCGTCTACACAGTGGTCTGTGTCTACCATGTGCGCGAGGATCGAGCTGTTGATGTTCTTTATCTGACCCTTTCCTAACCAAGCGGAAGATATTCTTTTATTCATTTGGATAAACACCGGCTCGTGCGACCAATGTATTCTGCCCCACAGGAGCATTGAGGTGGTCCGAGCTGGTAGTTTGTCCTTGCCCTCTCCGTCTAAAATGGGACTGGCGGAGAACAGTACACGGGTGTCAGCTGCTAAAACGGTCTGTGATACAGCTTGAGTTAGGCGTCTTCTTAAAAGTTCACTTGGTGCATCCCCTTGAAATGGGACTCTGATGAAGAGCCTTTTCTTTCCTGCCGTCAGTATCGGGGGCCTTTGTGGTCTTTCGGTCATGTTCTTAGCAATGACTCGATCAGGATACCCGTTCTGGCGAAGAAGGCTTTCGATGATCTTAAGCTCATTCTCAATGCTATCAGCTGAGCAGATTCTTCACACTCATTCTGTCAAACAGCGGATTAAATTACGTTTAACGTCTAGCGGTACGAAACTCCTAAAATGGGTGTACTGTCCGGACCACGTGTTCTTACGATCGACGCTACGTCGAATGCTGCCGTCAGGCCTTCTACTCAAAAGCACACCCAGAAAGGGAAGTGAACCAGACTGTTCTTCTTCAAGAGTGAATTTTATTCATGGGTGCGCCTGATTTATGTCATCCAGTAGAATTAAGATGTCACTTTGTTTCGGTGCAATTGCGAATATATCATCCACGTACCGCCCATAGTATCTTAAACCGTTGATCTGGCGACGTAGCTGGAAGGCTTCTAACTTTCCCATGAATATATTCGCCAAAAGCGGGCCAAGGGCAAGCCCATAGCTACGCCATCCATCTGCCTATATAGATTGTTGTCGAATAGGAACTACACGTCCAAGGCACACCACAATAACAATTCCTTGAGGGCATTTACTGGCATTCCTATATCCTGTTGATTGTTGGCAATGAAATCACAAAGGCAGTTGACCGTTTCCTTTGCTGGTACGTTCGTAAAAAGGGATGAAACATCTAACGAAAACATGACCATTTCGTTCAGATCGAAGTCTTTCACGCTGTTAATGAATTCAAAGGTGTCTCGATAGCTATGTGGCGCTAGTTGATACTGCAGAGGCTTAAGTTTCTCCGCCAGCCATTTCGCTATTGCATGGTACGGCGACTTCCTCATATCGAGGATTGGGCGAACCGGTTCGCCATCTTTGTGGATCTTCGGCAAGCCATATAATCGAGGTATATGCGTAGCGACGGGTCGGAGGCACTCTAAGTCGTGTTCGCTTCTGAAACCATCCGCCTGAAGTCTTTTCAAGCAGTCAGTCAGTTGTGCTTCAATCTCATCTGTACGGTAATTCTCCTTGTCTGTCCTGAACTTTTCCTGATCCGACAGAATTGACCGTATTTTTGCAATATAGTCTACCCTGTCCAAGAGAACAACGCCAATACCTTTATTTGGCCTAGTTATCAGAAAGTCTTTGTTCTGCCTGAGTTGCTTTAACTTCTCAATGTGTGACTTCGTCAGCAAGCCCCGTTATTTCTGACGACTGTTAAGGTATTGATAAAAGCAATTGACTAACGTAGACTTAAGATGTTGTACGCGCTCTGTCGAAACTGGCTGAAGGTCATGTGTTTGATTCAAGAGGTTCTCGGATTGTGTTTCTAACTCTAGTTGGTTGGGTTTCAGGTGAGGACAGCAAAACTTAGGACCCAACGATAAGGCTTCAAACGATGTTCCATCGAGATATGGACGAATAATTGTGTATGTACCGACTTGGATCTTCAGGAATCTTGGATTGTGGTTTGCCCTCATGAATACTCCGAAGGAGGGAGGCCCTCTTGATCTCTCCACGTTTGTCCGAAATGGATTGAGCATAATTCACGAATTCCTGTCGTTCGTCTTTGACAAGCTGATCGAGTATCGCTGCCCGTTGACACACGTGACGCCCCAGCTCTTCCACCTTTACAGGCGTGCTCTCTAGTTCATTTTCGGCGCATCTCCTCAAGGTATCACAGGTGATAACCGTACGACTCCGTCGCATTGCTCTCCAGGAGTTCGGGTACTCGTTTCCCTCGAGGCATTCCCTAATAAACCTGGCTCGTACTTTCGTCTCCACAAGCTTGGTGCTGAACCATCAAACGTGAGATGTGTGACGGCAACAGAAAAGAACTTATTGGACCGATTTCTCGGACTTTTTTCCGACTCCAGCATCGACTATTATAAGAGGACAAAGGGTTAAAAGTGGCTACATTGACTCCGGTGGTGGTCGAGAATCGTGGGGTACATCCGTGTTCTCGAAACCATACATGCAAGATTTAGTAGGCGGTGTGAGCTTGACCCACTCACTGGTCGACTAGTGGACGGATTCCCATGTCTCGAAAATATCGCTCATCGTTTAGCTGTCGGCCGTGGCAATGAACTTGGGGGCATGATAATAGATTGCAGCAACACCAGTTCTATAGTTGGACTACGGTATCTCTGGACTGGAGTCTAGGCCGTCGTCTCTTTTTCGGGACTAAAAAGGACCAGAACTTACTTTACGGATAGTATACCAGGAGAGGGAACATATACCACACGAGTGAGCCAACCGGCACCTGTCGTTCCCGACTATTTCTACCGTGTGTCCCACAGTAGGGGGCGGTGACTGGCGCGTGAACCCGTTTACAGTGATAGTGGACTTGCGTAGCACCTGCCGTACTGTCTCCTTCGCCAATTGGGTCCGGTGTCACGACAAATTCAAAAACACCAGAGGCGCAGTTGGCTGGCACGGCGAAAACGCGCACATGCGCGTGACATCATACGCCTGGTTCACCATGTACAGCTGACTAGAATTTTACATAATAGAAAAGGGGGGGGGAGGTAGCTCGGACCCCGACTGAGTGAGAGTGCCGTAGAGGCTACTAGTACTTGTGAGTGCCATGCAGCTAATCTTTGGCACCATCAAGGATAGAAAGGACAAGTACGAACTGATGTCGACCAAGCTGTCATAAAAATATTGAAAGTTAAGGCGGTTAGTTGATGCACAGCTAATCCAACCATGTGTACACTTCGAGTTTAATCGCGATTCAAGAATACTAAAAAAACAAAACATGGCCGAATGTAAAAAATGAAGAACGCATCTTAAAAATGAGTCGTACTTCCAAACTCATAGGGCTGCATAATGGCAACGCGAGAGCCCTTTGGTGTAACAGTCACTTGTGGACGACTACAAGCAGTGCGAAAAAAGAACCCGAGGTGGTGGTCTCGCACAAAAGGAAGAAAAAAATGGTTCAGTGGGTTTGGTAATAGGAGAGTAGGGGGCAGATTGGGGGCTTTAGCAACCGGGGGGTCGAAGGTCGCAGTAATAAGACGTGTACACCCCGACCTGGGTATTGAAGGATATTTTACATAGGTACCCTTCATGGGACGGCGGGAAATGTTCCTACTTCCACAGCTTCTTGATGGAGACATTCTTCTCGGAGTCTTTTTGCATAACCTGAAAAGAGGGGAAAGTGTTCTAGTAGAGGGTATTAGGATGTACGGCATGCGCCCAGTAACAGCTTTAGGTTGAGACGAAACGAGTAATTCTGGGTTTACGAAATGTTGCCAAGCTAAGAAAGCCCAGAAGAAGCTCCTTAAATGGCTCAAAAGCACTATGAGACGCAGACCATAGTGGACGACATCTGAAGACTTGAAAAGTTCAAGACGAAAAACCCGATGCAAAGGTAAACTGTGTAAAAATACGATTTGGGCAAGACAACCCCAG
This sequence comes from Spirometra erinaceieuropaei, assembly GCA_902702965.1. NCBI lineage: Eukaryota > Metazoa > Platyhelminthes > Cestoda > Diphyllobothriidea > Diphyllobothriidae > Spirometra > Spirometra erinaceieuropaei. Next base: position 1,624,838 of record CACRXP010000056.1, on the reverse strand, counting down.
TTTGCATAAGTCATTGAATGCCAAGTTAATAGACTCGGCTAAACATGATGGTAGGAAAAAAAGCTATCCAAACTTAAACGGCAACCTATTGCTAAAAGCATAGACACGACACGTTTCGCCGAGAAACCTGAAACCGCATGACACAACTAAGGGTTAGAGCGTCTGCAAATGACTCGTTTGCATCATTCGGTCACATTTGAAGTTCGCAAACAACTTAAACATCCTGGAGGGAAAGTACCGAACATGGGGTGAGAACCGAATGCTACTCAATTTAAGTGAGTGGATGTAGGACACTTGTCACAGTTTTCCGATCAGAGAAGATAGAAATTTGGCATAAAATTACGCTGGAAAGATTATGTTGTCACCTACTACCAGAACTCCAAAAGCAATGCAGGATAAAGACGCAAACGAATAGAAGTGATAAGTGAGCCGAAAGGTTACCTTGGCTACGGCCATTTCAAAGTCTTCCAGTGTGACGTGGACACGACGCTCACGCAAGGCGTACATACCAGCCTCTGTGCAGACACCCTTAACTTCCGCACCACTAGCACCTGGCATTAGTTCCGCAATCTTCCTGAGATCAATTCCGCGAGTAAGGTTCATCTTCCGCGAGTGGATTTTCAGGATGTCTAGACGAGCTTCTTCGTTTGGCGCAGGGAATTCGATCTTTCGGTCGATTCGGCCAGGTCGCAGGAGAGCCGAGTCAAGGATATCGATTCGATTGGTTGCCATGATTACCTGTAATAGTTAAGTCAAGCATAGAAATGCCGCTTTGTGGTTACCTTTATGTTTTGTTTGGGCTCAAAACCATCCAGCTGGTTCAGTAGCTCCAACATAGTTCTCTGGACTTCACTATCACCACCTGAGCCACTTTCCAAGCGCGTTGATCCGATCGAATCAACCTCATCCATAAAAATAATAGAGGGCGCGTGTTCTCGGGCCATGACGAAAAGCTCACGCACCATTCTGGCGCCTTCACCAATAAATTTCTGAACAAGTTCGGAACCACTTTGGAGAGCGTAATTATAATATGCCGAAAAAGATTACCTGACACGAATAAATGTACACTCTGTGTGGTGGGCAACTGCTCGAGCAAGCAGAGTTTTTCCGGTCCCCGGAGGTCCGTACAAGAGCACACCCTTCGGTTGGGCGATTCCGAGAGCTTCAAACAACTCTGGGTGCTTGACTGGGAGTTCTATGACCTCCTTTATTTCTTTAATTTGTTTGTCAAGACCGCCTATCATCTCATAGGTAGAGTCGGGTACCTTCTCGACCATCATGAGAGAAACTAGGGGATCGACTTTGCTGGGAAGGATTTTGTGAAGTGTGTAACTGTCATTTCGGAGGGCAACACGACAATTGGGGGTAATTGAGGAGATGTCGATGTTTTTGTCGATATCAACAACGAACTTTCCCTCTGGCTGAACCTTTACAAGAACCTTCTTTTTGTCCATTGGCTTAATCACTTCACCCACATAGGAGCCCTGCTCCTGCAGCAACTGCAGTTCTTCGCGCAAGAGACGAACTAGAATGGTCGAAAAAACAATAGATGTGGCCTACCTTTGGCATTAAGCTCGTTGCGCTGAGCTTCCAGTCGTCGTAAATTCTGCACTTTTTCTGTTACTATGTACTGAAGCTCGTCAATTTTGCTAATGTAATAATCCTTTATGCCATCTGAAATTTCAACAGGAGCTTCCTTCGGATCCTTTTCCACTTCTCTGTAGATTTTGCGTGGGGCGTCCGATGACATCAACCGCGGTGATGTCATGGGCATCGCTTCCACATCCTAAGCAAAACAGAGGGAGAGTTAGATGCAGTTCGGTACAAAAGTAAGGAGGGGAATGGGGTCCACTTGACATAAAAACAGATTCAAATAATGGTGAAAAGCCCCAGAAACTGCAGGCCAGACCAGTGTCATGGTCTTGACATCGCTAATTTTCATTCTGATCTAAAATCAACCAGAACACCTAATCGCTATTTCTGTTTCACTACTGCATTGACACGTAATTCTGGTACTCGCCTTAAATGCGATAACAATAGGCGGTTGTTGACAATTAGACAGATAAGAGGCCCCCATAATGAAGTGGAAGAAGCAATGGATGCGTCTTCGTAACTCGTAAGATCGAATGCATGTGGAATGCATGAAAGCACATCGTAACAACAGATAAGTTATTGAGGAAATGACGTGGAACATAACCCTCCTGATGCTCCGCGAAGGGCTGATCGAACGACACCAGCTTTAGTAAATCAACCAGATAATTATGGCGAAAACCAGGCTTCCGATAGGCGAGACGTTCAGAACTAGATAAAAGTAACTAAGGAATATAGTCGGCGG
>CACRXP010000056.1:1607346-1621766 GCA_902702965.1 Spirometra erinaceieuropaei | reverse complement strand
TGACATCGCTAATTTTCATTCTGATCTAAAATCAACCAGAACACCTAATCGCTATTTCTGTTTCACTACTGCATTGACACGTAATTCTGGTACTCGCCTTAAATGCGATAACAATAGGCGGTTGTTGACAATTAGACAGATAAGAGGCCCCCATAATGAAGTGGAAGAAGCAATGGATGCGTCTTCGTAACTCGTAAGATCGAATGCATGTGGAATGCATGAAAGCACATCGTAACAACAGATAAGTTATTGAGGAAATGACGTGGAACATAACCCTCCTGATGCTCCGCGAAGGGCTGATCGAACGACACCAGCTTTAGTAAATCAACCAGATAATTATGGCGAAAACCAGGCTTCCGATAGGCGAGACGTTCAGAACTAGATAAAAGTAACTAAGGAATATAGTCGGCGGTTGCTAGTCAGCAATTTAGTTAACAGCAACCTTCTCAATTAAGTGATCACACTCATTCAGTTACTATTTATCACACGATGACCACCGGCATGCTTTCACGCACCCAAAGCCCCGCTTAGATGTGCAATCTCGACAAAAAATTATACATGAATTAACTTGAACTGTTAAGGATGCGATGGTCGGGATGACCTATTTAAGGCGCACGCTAACCAGTTACAGCAACCAATGCCTGAAGACAGAACACATAAAGGTCTAGCGTCAGTCAAAGTATTGAGCTCATGAAGATCGCCGGTAGACACGAGATTGAGGATATAATTGCAGGGGGGTTGTCCCTGAGGTATCTTGGAAACCGCTGAAAAGCCATGGATTACTCGGAAGTCGTTTTTGACATCGAAATGACAACCGTGATAGACGTACTGGACACTGACATTGCAATTGCAGTATGTTCTCCCCGAAGTCAGGTGGTACTTATCTGCGTCGGCCCTTTAAATTACGATGACGTACTATCGTGAATTCCACAGAGTATAACAATTTCGCTTGTCAAGTCGTAAGGTTTCGGTGGTCCCTGACGGCAGCAAATGATCCGCTGTCCATCCGCGATACAGAATTATAGCGCAACCCGCAGTTAGGCAAAGCAACTCAAACCGCACTGGCATTAGTTATTCTTCTACAATTTTGAGATCACATAGCAGGCGGTCAAATTAGTAAAATGAACTAGCGGGAGAACTGCAACTGTCAACTCCCACAGTAAAGGACTCAGTTTAGCTGAGACAACCTATTCCTCAAGTAGGTTAGACATGTCAAAGGGACCACAAGATGGAAGTACATGCTGGTGGCACCGTGTCTACAGAGCCTGATTTCAGACAAGCGAAGCGATTAGGTCAAGATGTTTGACAAACACGGTTGTAAAAAATATGAAGACCTTAGGTCGGCAGAGTTGCGAAACAAAGCGAAGGTGTAGAAATCGTAAAGGGGTCAGCTCAAATGCGCAAATTCGAGTCTTTGCTTTTAAAAAACAAACCTCGACGAACCGCCTTTTATCCGTCCTCTGTATTTAAACTTGCTTTGCAATTTTCCCTTCGTGAGGTCAGGAGAATAATCACCTTTTCAAAATAACGTCCTCCGAGCAATTCCAGGGTGGTAAAACCAAAACCGGGTCCCTGAGGAGCGATAACACTTCGACCCTGCAGCAGGCCACATAAAGCAACGAACCAACTTAATTCCTATTGACCCAACTGTGAAAAACTCAGTGCGTCGGTGGGATTCGAAGCCACGCAGTAAGGAAAAGGCTTTAGTACAGCCAACGCTCTAACCACTTGAGCTACGAGGTCTCGTAGCTCAAGTGGTTAGAGCGTTGGCTGTACTAAAGCCTTCTCCTTACTGAGTGGCTTCGAATCCCACAGAGGCGCCGAGTTTTTCACAGTTGGGTCAATAGGAATTACTCAAAATCCGCCAAAATACCTATGAACCAACTTAAAATTCAGTTTTCTTGGAGTTTTAAAGCATCTTCAGGGCCGATTTCCAGGGTGTTATGTAGAAATTTTGACAGGTGCCTCGAAAGCCGCACCAGTAACATAGAAGCGTGTCCTACTTGATTCGATTGCAGGACAAGAATGATTACTGCGGTTTCTCTAGGCTTTCAAATTTAGGACATCCACCACGGGGTAGAAGTAGTGAATTCAGTCCCCATCTGTTCTTTTTTCTAGGGCTTTCCAGGTTTAAAAACACTCTTGACACACCTTGACTGAATTCAGTTCTACAGCGACCGTCCTGATAGACATAGTTACGAATCACGTTTGCAAAAGGCTGCCCTAGTTTAGTTTTGAACAGTTTTGTTGTGGACATCTTGATGGGTGCGTTGTGACGCCCCATGGGCACGAGGGACATTTCTTTTCAACAACAACCTAGTCAGTGCATGGTTAGTCAGCGGCCGCGCTACGTACCTGGTGCTAGATGACATAAGTTCTGCCACTTGCGCTGTAACACTTTAAGGTGAAAAAAAATTCCGAGGAATCGCAGAAAGATAAATATTTAGCCCAATATGCAATAGACGCGAGAAGGCAGGACTTGCGGGCTTCATGCGGTTGGTAAAAAAGAAGCCGGTATGGACGGTTAGTTCAGGCGCACTCGGTGGCGCACGAAGTTGTTATTTGAAAAATGTTGTTTAATCAGTAGAAAATCCCACAGTGCATTACCTTTGCAACGAGGCACCAGAGTCGAGGTACCTTCATGCAATAGGCTGGTCGAAGCTAAATTTGCTGAATACCTATTTTACCATGGACGTAAATGCAACTGATGCTGGATAAAGGGATCCTGCCAGACCTACTCATCACAGTCGGTTAACCAGGTCCGTTTATAAAAACCCACAAGTCACAAGTCACCGTGTCTGTTCTCACCTTGCTGTGGAGAACACAATGGACCTTGTAGGCAACGACGGTCAAACTGTCATGAATAAAGACCAATAGCATTTGGTGATACACACTGAATTAACACTGCAAAGCTAAACAAGATGTAATTTAATAGCATTCCGCATGGTTGATTAACCAAATAAGTCATGTACTCAACATCTACTGGTTCACAAGCACGAGGCTCGTCCCGGACGATGAGTACTATTTGTTCAAACTGGAATCGGGGAACATGTAGCGAATCGACGAACAAACGCAGACAATCTTGAAGAAAGAGACACGATCGCTGGAACAAGAGCTTTATTAGCCTGACGTTTCGCATTCCTGCTTCGGATTCCTGGGTTCGGGCGGGAATCTGAAACGTCAGGCTATTAAAGCTCTTGTCCCAGCGATCGTATCTCCTTCTTCAAGACTTCCTGGGATCCTGCTATTTTTAGATCGGGGTTTTATCTCTATATGCGCGCTGCTTACATGGATACGTCTGCGCTGTCCGGAAGGATAATTTAGGGTTTATAATGTCCACCATTCTCCGGACGAATTGAAACCGCAGCGTACCTATTGCCCAGCACGTTTGAAACGACAGGAAGCAAATGAAAAGCAGTCGGGACACTTAATTGTGCCAATATTGCGGCATACACTTGTTCTAAACTGATGCTGATAACAATCTACTTTTTTCCGCAACCCATCTTCGCTTATCCCCCGAAAATTGGATTTCTGCCAATATCATGTGATCCTTATGGTAGTCATTTGCGCTGCAAAACTTCCAATACAGACCTGCATTTGACCAAAGTGAATCCGACCAATAAACATACTATCGCTAAATTATAACAGGGTAGGCACTGCAGTCAGCAACCCTAACGCCAACCGCCACATAGACATCTAGATGACACAGGCAACAATAAAGTTCGTAGGTTACGAACAGTTTTTAGCAGGTGCTAACCTCACAACCAAAAGAGAATGACGAGGAGGTGTTCTTTACGCGTCCGACAGAATAAAAAGGCAATTTGATCGTGTACGACACATCGTGATATTTACGCCCCTCAGGGAATATGAGGTGAATTAGTCCTGGATTCCTTAAGGGAAGGTGGGGGAAGTGTCCAGTTTGAAAAAGTAAGTCGCTTAAGGGACGGACTCAGTATGAGAGAAATTCAGGTATGCGTGTCGATCAACATTCCTCTTCGCTGCGCTTGGCGGTCGTACAAGCCAAACCCTGCGGTTACTCACTAACGCACTTAAACCGGCATAATAACCGGTGAGTAGGCCGCAGTCTGCATGCTGGAGGGAAGTGGCAGTATCACACAGTTTAATAGGACAATTTACAAATGGGGCCTTGGTTCAATGTAAGATTTGATTCTTCATTCGGGAAGGCCCAGTGATAACGGCTCTTTGTTTGAATAACCGATTCACAGAAGACGTCAGTATCGCGTCGAGTGCAGACGAGTAAGATAGTGGGTCGAGAAGTGTCTGGCACTTCAGCATCGATGTCTCCCTTACGTAGATTGTGTTATCTCAGTCAATCAGATAGCTAGCCACAGACAAAGCAAGTCGGACCTGCTAGGACGTAGCTACCCAGCTGTCAGTGCGATGTCACCGTGGAACAAAAACACAACGGTTCTCGGGGAATAATCGCAGCGACCAAAGTAGACATTTTTCAGAGAGATTGGAGAGGTTTTCCAAAAGTGAATACCGTTCCCTTATTAAACAGTATGCTGGGATGCGACGGACGATACAGAGAACAGACAACCTGTGAAATACCGAGTCACAAGTAAAGGCGTTTCCACAAAGAAGAATATTAAAATAATGTTCAACTGTAGGAAGTAGTAATTTGAGTTGTTTTAGTCACGAATAAAACTAGGTTCAATAAAACAGGGAAAAGGGAGCAGGCACTCACCATCGCAGCCATGACTACAGCAAAATATGCGAATTAGGCGCAATATTTATTGACGGTTAAAACAAAACTTAGGTTTCAGCATTCTGGACCCTAACAAATTCTCAGTACCGATAAAATACATTCTTATTACCTCGCACATCTGCTAAAATTTAACGCAATAAAGGGTGAAGTGGCTATGTTCAATCCGTACGTTAGCTTCGGCATGACATGCGACAAACCCAGCCGGGAGGCCCCGAAATATCGGCTCAAATTATAATATAATAGATTAGGTTCATTATAGAATTTTTGGCTCTACAAGTCTCAGCATAAAACCGTAAAAGGATTGAAATTAACTCACGTATTCCGGTTGCTCACTGGTTCAACTGTTTACTGAGTATTTTGCGCTAACAATCGACTCATCACATCATACTCATTTAATTCGGATTGAAGGCGACATTTATGGATTTGGTGTAAGAGTTAGATAGCAAAAGGCGAAAACAAGTTCCGTCTCGTGTTGCCAGTATGAAGATAAACATTGTTAATCAAACAGCAAGACATTCACTCGGAGAGTAGAGGACCCTGTGCTCAACTCCACGTTTCTCGTGATATTGTAAAGCGTTTGTGAACGCCATCGAGTCTCGTACGGCATCCGATGACACTATTCCGAAGTAAGCTGAACATTAACCTAGAAGCGGTAGAACATGCGTTTTGCAAAGTTGCACTGTTAAGGTACTTAAGGGGAAGTGTTTTTCACAAAAGCCACACAAACAAGCGGCTTTCGTGGAAATTTGCTCAAGGTGGATGGGGGAGGGGTAAGTCATGTGCAGCAGTATAGGTTTGACCCAAGTCCTCCATTGATGGTGCTTTTTTCATTTTTTGATCGTCGAAGAATATGGGGGAGGTATTATGTGGCCCGAAGATCGCGAAAACAGGACGTTTATAGACGTCGTGCGACAATATATAAACCGATAAGCAAGCGACGGTTAACCTGGACAACGTCATTCAGTTACCGTTGTTGGATATCATCTGCAGACTATCATCACTAATGGTGGTTACTTCTGCGAAGACATAGCCAGTGATCTCCAGTTGTGGCCTACATCAAACAAAGTCTTTCAAAATACACTTGACTTTCTACCCAATTCAATTGAGTAGGACCGACTGATGACTCCCCCGATAGCTGCGAATCTTCGTAGAGGGTGGAATATCGTGGCGCGTAAAATTTGAGTATTTGCGCAACATCCCTCAAGCAGTATCAGTCTGGTCAACAATTTTGCCCTCGCTCTGAAGAATCAATAAAGGTTTAATCAAATTACTGACAATTTTCTCCAGACTGGTACACTGATAGGGGGAATTGTTGTAAATAAACTAAGTCGCATTTATAGAATGAAAAACGCACCGGACACAGGAAATGTGTGTTCCTCCCACAGACTAACTATATTATTGGCCATACGGACTCATTACGAACACAATCAACAACAATATAATGAAGTCCAGAAAGCAGACTGCCATCAACTTCCATTAACCATAACAGAGCTCGGGAACGCGGTACAATGCAAATATTACGTTCATCTAGGAGCACAGTTTGGCGAAAAGTTTCCCCGAATAATGCCCATGTGGTGACATTTAAGCACCTTTTGTATCATTCAGTTACAATACGCTTTTTAAAGAACTTGAAACAACTTTGAATGAGACAAAGAACAAGCACATGCATTTTTACCTGCTGACGACTTTGCTCTTATTTACTAGTTTGTAACTGTTGGGCTACTGCTATCTTCGTCTCCCGGATAGCCTACTCACTGTGCCCAACTGATAGGTTTATCACTTACACACATACTGAAACTGTATTGCATAGACCTTTGTGGTAATGCCAGTAAGATCACTGCCGCGGTAGTTACGCACTTTTTCATACGTCCTTTCCTAGGGAGACACGCAGGGGGGTCGAGTCAGTATCATAAGTTAATATCTTATGTATTACGCTCGGTCAGGCTTTTCTTGGAGCCAGGGTTCCACCGTGCGAATACTAGCATAATGGACATTTAAAGGTCGTCATCCTTATAGGCATAAGAGAGCGGAACTAAATAATATTTTGATCTAAAAATTCAAAAAATTCACAAGAAACGTTTATAGATCATCAGGGTCGGAATAAAAATAACAAAATGCTGAGAAGACTGTCAATAAAATGTTTGAGAGGCATACTACAGCAGATACGACGCAGGCTAGTCCGGGTCGGACGAACATGCATCATGGCGATTAATAGGATTTCAGTGGGTAGGCAGCGTCATAGGGAAATTAGTCGACAGTGTTCCTGTCATTTCATTTTACCGATATCATCTACAACTGAATGTTCTTGAGTTGTGGTCCTGCATTTCCAATGGAAAATATTTTGTTACGTGTATATATTACTGACAACATTTCAGTACCGTGTTTATTTAAAGTTAGATACTACATTTACAGTTTACAATAGGGTGTTCAAAGGCATTGCCTATTACCCTTAAAAATATACTGACTGACCTACTTTATAGCTATCATGTAGAAGAGAGGCTTTGAAGACCGTGATGAAACACAAGTTAGGCTTCCCCCAAGAAGAAGAGATTGACTTCATTTTTAACAGGACTACAAAAGCACATATCGTCAGAATAATCAACTTGAGTCTATTTATTAAGGGGATGAGGATTTTGCCCTTGAGCTCTCCATTCATATCGAAAAATAACAATAGAACCCACGTCTGTAACGGAGATTCTGGAAATTTCGAGGTCATCGTTAAACGTGGGCCAGATGCAAATTACCTCCGCTGACACGATCGGAATTATATGTACAATAGCTTATGTACTGAGGGATGGGCATCCAAAGAAACATAATTCGAATAAAAATAAGCCCTTTGGGAAATTAAACAAACTTTATCTCGTAAATGTTCGAGTTTGCCTTACATTTAAATGTTTCAACAGATTATGGAAGGACCAGCGCCTCAGGGAGTCTGTAGCGCTTAGGCGGAATGGTGTGCATACTCTAAGCACTACGATCATCGGGTCAAACCTGGGGCAGTCCGCGCCTCCTTGCTTTCAGCCGCTTTGTCGCGCTGTCTTTCTGTCCGTCGCACGCTCCCCGTCGATCCGCTGCTGGGACCACACAAAGCTTGTCACTAGCCTCGCGAGCACCCGAAGCTAAACCACGTCATCCATTCTCTGATTGGTTGGCGGACGTTGAGACAGAGCGGAAGACTTACACACGCGCTGGTGGTTCATCGCCTCAGCGGCAGACACAGAACAACTCATCTGTAGAGACAGCTTGTGACAAGCGCTTGCCTAGCCTCCTGTATTTCGCAGACGTCATAAAAGTGATCCAGCCAATCCGCGTCCCTGACTTCTGATTCGGGGATCTTTTAGTTAATTATCATACCTCCTTCGACAAACCCCTGTTGTAGGAAAAGACAGAAGTCACCAGAATGAGGGGTCGATTGCATATAGAAACTTGAGCTGCCCTTTGGACGGCAGAGGCCGTTGGCGAAGCCTGGACTGGTGCTGACTGCGTCCAGTCGTGCCTGAAAGCCCGTGAGATAGTGGTGGCAGTAACTTTTGTAGGTTTATGGGACGGTCTAAAGTGGTGTCCAATTGACATGTGGATCTGTCGAGTGGTGGTGTTCAAGCGGCTTGTGTTGTACTCTTAGAGGAATGGTGAGTTCAAGTGATACATTGGCAGCTGCGACTCTGTTGACACACGCCCGTCGAGGAAGTGCCGGAAAGAATCATCCCCATCACTGCTCCTTCTGATAGGGAGTCTTAGGACTAGACACTTGCCAAGGTCGAACTTTAGAAGCCAACGGACGGACCAGCTTCTGAGTCGGTTGAGATTCTCCTGAAGTTTGTGCATGTCTGCGTCAGATCTGACGGCTTCTCACAATTGAACAACGTCAGTAAACATGAGACGCTGTAGCCCTGGTTGTCGACTTAATCGTTGATGTAGACTAGGAAGAACAACGGCCGCAAGTCTGAGCCCTGGGGAACACCACACAAAAAGAGGCTAGGGGTTGTCATCGAGATATCAAAGCACGCCTTTGGCAGGACATACATACATAGGTTGTGATCTCCCCGTAGGGATATTAGCGATATATATCGAGCTTTCCTCTTAATTCAGTTTCAGATAGCTCGTGGATTTGGATTTGTGTGGTACGCTATCGAACGCCTTCTTGAAGTCCGTGCAGGTGACGTCAACCCTACCATAGCCGTCTAATGCTCGAGTCCACCGCTTGGCCGATTACAATAAAATGGAAAGAAAAGATCGGTTCTGTCTGAAGGCGCAGTTAATCGTTAGGCGGTCTCATGCCTGTGGCAAGTTGGCGTCACTTCGATGTGCGACATTTTACCTACCGCTGTGCTTGCGCTAGGATTTCAACTTCCCTACGTGCGTTTCCAAATACGGAGACTCAACATCTGTCCGTCTGTAACCCAAAATTGGAATAACCAGGGTTGTCTCTGTCTCGCGCAGTGCGACATATCACACGCGAACAGGACATTAAAATGGATTCTACAGATCCTTGAAAGTACCCTTCATCAGATAACCCCTTCTCACGCCTGTCCTAACGCGGTCAACACATGCAGTGGCCTCATCTACGGCCCCTAATGCCTGAAAGACACAAAAGTCATTCATTCTGGCATCTCACATCATATTCTTCTATCTGGGACCTGTCCTGATGATTGTGAAGCTCGAGTACACCCCCAATTGCTCTGTTATAAACAAACTGTGTCCGAAACCCAATTGCCAAACGGTCTTTCTACGATTGCTAACACTTCCGGTCGTAACCGACAGGATAACATGCCCATGGCTCAGTTGTGGAGCATCTGACTCGACGACTATGAAGCCCCGGTTCGAATCTCAGTTTTGGACAAGCTGAGGCTGGGCATGGGTGGCTTAGGACGGCTGATAGGCCAAGCGTGGTCATTCCAGTTTCCACTGCCTTTGGTGGTGCTAATTTCCGCATAAATTTCAATCGAAAAGAGTAAATGTGATCAGACGGAAACTTAAAGCACTTAGCAGCTACTATACCAATAGATAAACACATGCAAAATAAGAAGAATTGAATTCGAGAAATGTATGCAAGACAAGGGACAACGAACTCGCGAGAGTTACATCGCGTTGACTGATCATGGAGGAGAGGTTAGGAATGGAGGTCTATTGAGAATGCACTGAATAAACTGCGCGAAATGATTTCATAAAATGTGTCTGACTTCGGGCCAGGCACCCGAGAAACCAGAGGAGAAATTGGTGATAATTTTTAGAGTATCTCATTCAGTGAGATTCAGAAGAGCAGATGAACAGGTAAGTGAACGGAAGGGTTAAGGACTAAAAGAACTAGACTGCTTAGGGGATGGAAGTGATTCTGAAAGCACGCCAGTCATCGGCTACCTTAAATTCCTTATAAGACGAGGGCCTGCTGCGTATAACAGGACTAAGCGAAAAAGATGAGAAAACACTAAGCCTAGCAAGCATTTAGCCATTGAACTTTTGATGTTGCGCAAACTCCCTATTGCATGGGGGCATTTCATCGCATAATTAACACGAAATTTCATAGGTGGAAGGTTTAGTCATTATGGCACCTACCTGACATTGTCTAGACATAATTTTAGAACTGTTAAGTTGACCCACTAATTGCAGCTTCACTAAGAAAGTCCTGACAATCAGTCGGCTACATCTAATCTCGTTATCCATGAACGATAGAGTATGCCTGGTCAGTTTGGTCCACACGTACTGCGAAAGCAAACAACTCGGAAATGATTTAGAATGTGCACGCTGATAAGGGCCGCAAACAATCAGTCTGGAACGAATACACACCAAAGAAGTCAAGAATGTAGTCATAGTAATCTAGTTAAACGTTGGTTTAGAATCAGTGTAATCAAGGATTTTGAAGGATCGAGGTTGCGCATGCCTTCGTTATCAGTCAGCCGGACGAGAGCCCGGGTAATATGACTTCGTTGACGCAATGTATAGGGAACGCAGCGAACGTTGGGAAGTCCAGACGATGGCAAAAGTGTCGAAGAGATTACCTTATGTATGTACGAGCTGAAAATTTCAATTTGCAAAAAAGGAGACCTGGATCAGACATTTTTAGGATAACCTTGATATCATACTGCGACGGTAGTAAAATCAACCAAGGCGAATTTTTTGGCTTTCGTCGCTAGACCTCAGCATCGAAATCAATGACTAAGTTCCTGCGAGATTGGACTGTCGTAATGAGGCAACTACACCCTAACCCTCCCACCAAATGAAGAGCAAGTTATACCACCAATTACCAACCTGCTGCCGGATGCGTACCGGATCGACCTCATTCTCTAATTTCGTAAGTGAAAGTGGCATGACCGAGCCAGCTTGAGTGGGATATGTGATCGCATGCAGCGGCGGGTGTGACGCAAAGTTGTTGTTTAACGAGTGCGACTCACGCACTCGGTCTCGTAGAATTGAGAGGTGCATAAAGGCAACCTGCAACGTATTGGGTGACGAGAGACCTACGGTTGCACAACCTCATGTATCTTTTCGGTACTTCAGAGCACCAGGATGTTCACAGGCTCCCCAGCCACAGAATCCCCTTTCTTTGCATTCGGTGAGAAGGCTCGACTTCACTTGATCTACCACTAAATCCCAAGAGAACCCTTCTCGAAGTCACCACAGGAAGTCCAAATTATGAATTCGTGCATGGGATTGACGTCAGGCGAATAAAAATTCCTGCCCCAGCGATCGCACCTTTTTCTTCTCAGCTGCTTCCAGGAACCGTATATTGACAATGCGATCGACGGACAAAGATAAGCTGAGTAGGCAGAGGATTCAGAAGGCTTACCTGATAAAATCCCGAAGATCAGTACGTTTATAAAGAAGTCGTTTAAGTTTGTGACAAACTGGTTTTTTTGGATGAGAGTAACGAACGATGAGACAGGGAGTGAACCGACAGTAGGCTGGTTGGATTGGGAAAACCAAGTCTTAACACTGACCAGTCAGCGTCCTTCATTTCGACAGAGGCACCGCACCATAGAAGTCTCTTTGTAGTGAGTCTACCAAGGACCCTGAAATGACAGTCCGATTGCCATAAGCGACTTTGTCAACAGTGTGCCCCGCAGAGTCGGCACGGCACCTACCCCACGCTTTATTTTCCCACCCATTTCGATTCAGTGGCAAGACAATGTCAAGATGACCGACGGTAATTGCGGGCGCAGTGGCTGAACGGGCCACACAATTAGCCTACACATGCTACTCAAATGAATCAAGTACTGCTTATATAGCGAATATTTTCATTGTTATTGTACAGTTATTTCTAACGAGCTGACATGTAATCAATAGGGTTTTCAAAGGCTTTGCCTATCATCCTTATCAAATAAACTGAAAAAAACTGAAAACGTGCCACATACGATCTGCAACAGAAAGACCATGGTATACCTGGTAAGCAACTGTAACGTCTAAGGAGTGAATGTGTACTCGGGGCTCTACAGTCACCAGGCCAAATCTCGATTTGTAAGGAAAAGACAGAAGTCACAAGATCGACGGGCTTGTTGTATACAGAACCCACTCTCAAGCGGGAGTGACCGCTGGCGAAGCCAAGGCTGGTATTGACTGCGTTCAGTCATGCCTGAGAGTCAGTGAGACATTGATGGGAGGTGCTTTTGTAGGTTTATGAGAAACAGGCCCAAGTGGTGTCCGACTGGTGTACGGTGCACATGCCGAGGAGTGGTGTTCAAATGGCGCATAAGCAGCTACAACTCGGTGGACGCACCTGCGTCCGACCTGAAGTCGGGCGAGTGACTGCAGGTCAGCGCGCGTAGAACAGCTCGCTGCGAAGGTGAATGACTCGGACACGAGGGGGCGTCGAACAAGGACCCCAGACATGGCCATGATGACTGTGCGCAGCAAAGTCATGCAAAACCTACTCACTAAGACAGTTCAGCGGCATCGTTTTCTCTCAACGGCCAACCTACTGCAAGTGTCGTCTGCTACACCTAATGACTCATCAAAACTGTTCTACTGTCAACCACACAGCAAACAGTCTCAGGCTGCCTAACGTCGAGACACGGGACAATGCGACGCAAGATGCAATCAGTTCCTAATTCGGCTTAGCAACTTGATCCTGCCCATTATGAGAGTTCTGATCGAGCAGCTAAATGGTCCAGAGACTGCAGACCCAGACTTCCAAAGCTTTAACTTACGGTTAACATCGAACTTACAAAGTGGTGGACGGAGATGAAGAATCCTTACGAGACAAAGGACGACTTATTTTCGTAGGCTTTCGGGCTTATACGGAAGTCCAGAGGCGAATATGAATGAGCAGCAATATGAGGTGCGGCATTAACGAGAAGATATGGTCGAGCAACGACCAGTCATTTAACTTTAAACAAAGTTCGCAGGCGTTTGCAAAATATAAAATTCAAAGGTCCGGTCAAATAATTGGTCACGGCATCGGGCCAACCTTCTCCCCTTTGCCTAATGAAGTGCCTGCTATTTCACTTTTGCCTCTGTTGATCATATAACTAGTTCGAGATCACCTAAAAGTTGAGATCTTAGAGACCTAGATCTGCGGGCTTCTGGAACATGGAGCGAATTGAGGAAAACTCACAGCAGGAAGAATGACGCCGCTCAACCGAACTGATGATTACGTATCTCGTCCCACATCATCTCGGCACTAATCTGTGGTCGTCGGCGAAACCCAAATTATGCGTCGTCCCAGCTTTTAACCTCCTCAGAAACTAATGTGTTAACACGGAGACTAAAAAACTGAATTTTCAAAAAATTGGAATTTACTCCAAGTTAGTGAATAGGTGTCTCGGGGGACTAGAAGGCCGGAATTTCAAAAGTGGGACATCCGCCAGAATGCACACAGGCCCACTGACGAGTCAAACCCCTCACAGCTGTGTCACGTAGCCCTGTCTCCGACGACGTCCACCGTGAGTCCCACGGCAGTGAGAGAGGGGACGCTGACTTGCGCGTGACTTAGTCCACACTAACAGTAGACTTGCGCGGCATCTATCACACTCTCCCCCCTCCCTCACCTGAATCCAGTGTCATGACAGAGTCAAGAAGACCGGAACCGCATGTGGCTGACACGGCGAAAACCCGAACCTAGGCACAAAAGGGAAGGCGGATCGGATGCAAAATGGCGCGGCGTGCGCCTACGCTTAGGCGTGCCACCACACTCCATTGTTTGACTTTGTTACGAGTGCGCATTCCCATTAACGCCTATTGGATCCCGATCTAGTCCTCGTGTTGACCCAGCGCATCTACCACGTGGCCCGTCTTAGCGGGGGCATGCAGCCGTAGAATATCGGAGAAACACGCGCGTCTGGGCTTTTAGTTGGTACTCTGTACTGCCAGTATGGTTAATCATGCAAAAGTGGATAATTTATTTCTCCTCCCCATCGAGGCAACAGAGAGCAGACAGGATGAACAGGAGTGGGCATCTATTTACATTGATTGGAGGATAACAAATGAACCAAAGGGAGGGGGCACGACTGCTTCACTCGGTTGACACAAGTAGGCTCTTGGGATCCGGTTTAGCTGGGGCAACCCGGGCGTACTGCACAAAGACCGGCCGGTCGTGCAGGCGATAGCCGTGGACAGCGTGCATTGCAGCAGTGGCCAACTCAACGGAATCGAAACTCACAAATGCCTGACCTAAAGGGAGGGGCGAGAGAATAAGGGACAGAGAGGGTGAGAGAGTGAAAAGGGCGCAGAAGGCAAAGTGAACGCTTTCGCAGGATTC
>CACRXP010000056.1:1559214-1605375 GCA_902702965.1 Spirometra erinaceieuropaei | reverse complement strand
AGCCCACTCGTCATTGAGTTATTGACGCTACGGTTGTCCCTACCGCCTCAGTTTCAGCTTCTTAAGAGAAATATAGACAAGCGCCTTTGAACTCCCTATTGGTTACAGTTCGCCGGAGAAAAACATTGATAAGTGGGAAGGTGAAAAAGGGATTTTGTATATAACCGCGGACAGCTGACAGCTAAACGAAAAAGAGTTATTATTAACGGTTACTTACTAACAAAAAGTAGCTTAAACACGTATAACTTGGTGCCGGGTTATGTGAGTGAATGTGAGGCTGGTAATTGGGAAGCTTGATACGCGTCAAGTCTACATTTAAAGGAATTTACACAGGAGGAGATTGCAACATCGGTAGGCAGGGCATTCCACGTTGCAACCACTCTGTTACCGAAGAAAAACTTTCCTTCATTAATCCTTGCTTTCCTTGCGCGTAGTTTTGGGGGATGACCGCGCAAAGTGGGCGTGTTAGCTTGAGTAAAATAGTCAGCGGGATCTAAACAACAGTCTAGGCCGTTGATAACGCGAAATGTTAGTATAAGGTCATCACGCAATTGCCTGTAGGAAAGGGGAAACATGTTGAGAGTTGAATGTCTGGTTTCATAGGGCTGTGCTCCCAGACCTTGTTTCATTTTGGTCGCCCGTCTCTGGACTTTCTCCAAGACGGTATAGTCCTTGGAAGTCCAAGGTCACCACGCCTGTATAGCATATTCTAGATGAGGCCGCCCGTAGATGCCAAATATTTTGGAAAAGCAGTCAGAGTCAAATCCCATAAAGGTTCGCCTAATGAGTTGCAATGTAGCCGTAGCCGTAGGGTAGCCTCTGAACAAACTCGCTCAATGAGGACCGGTAGATCGCTAAAAGACTAGGCTAAGGAACACGCGGAAATCGCGATGGAATAACCTCCACGGGCTCAACACTATATTGTCAATACAAATCAGGTGGGTTCTGAACCTGGAAACATAGGGTAGAACATCATGACTGCTTATGCCATTACCAGAGTGCCGTTAACTGAAATTTAGCAGAAGCTTCCATTTCTGGTGAAAATGGAGACTTACCTATTTTAGGGCGGCTGTAACTAGATGCAAACTAGACAAACACAGACGTTATCGTGCAAGGCAATTATCCCGACGCAAAAACGTCCAGGCCACTCCCATCGTGACACGAAAGTTGGCACATGAAGAAACTATATACGCCCGTCCACCACGCACTAAGTGACCTTGTGGGGGAAGCATTTCGATGGAGTCACTGCCAACGTATGACCGTCCAGTCCTGCACCACATACATCAACGTTTGTACATGTGTGCCGCGCCTTAGCAGATTCTGGAGGCGTTTCTGGGTCGGTCTGGATGCGCCACTCACTTCACCCAACACCAGCTACCAATCACTCGTGGGCTTGAGCCTTGGTCCAATATCATAAACACCGGAGACTGAGCTAAGGAGGGGGTAGAAAAGCCCTTAAAGACAGGGGGAGGGGAGGCTGAAACGCAATGATTACACCGAATGGAGTGCGTGAAAGGGTGCAGTCCGCAACATCATCAAAGCCGGTTAGATCGGGTTTGACCATAGTTATGCAAAGTAAAAGTAATGGCATGTGTACAACCAACCCTTCTGTCCTTCACCCCCCTAAGCGATCGTATTCGGAGGCTACCCGTTCGTCACTGGGCCTGCGTGAGGAGCGGGGTGCATTATCGATCGTTCGACCATCGCCAACGACAACACCCATCGTGTGTCCCACGGAGTTTGTGCAGCACCTGTGACTTGCATGTGAGTCGGCTTACAGTGAGGCAGACTTGCGCGGCATCTACCGCACCCCTTCTTTCCTCAACCACTTTGTTTTGGTGTCAAGACCATGCGAAAACGACCGGAATTGAACTCAGGCGCAGTGGCTGGTAAGAATGAACAACGCGCATACGCATGCCACACAGGATTTAGTTCTCATAGCACGCACAAGGCTTTCTTCAAGTGATAGTGCCATGGTGACGACATTAAGGAGAAGTCATTGAGCCCGAGAAGGACTGAGCTATCCCTTCAGTTGACGGTCTTCCAAGCTACGACTGTTAGTGGGTCGTGATAGATTCAAAGGGGTGCGTTGGTGTGCCGTAAGGATAGACTCCTCAGTGTCGGCCTCCCTCTCTCTTTCCCCCTCTATCTCTCTCGTAATATCTACCTCGCTCTTGTTGACTGTTTGGGCCTGTCAACCTCCTTGTGACGGGATTGGGTTCAGTGACTGGCGAGGCGCAATGACCACGTGTAAAGCGCGCCACTACACCCCTATGCACGACAGTAGCTGCAAACACGCGCGGTCTTTGCGCAGCCCGATTAACGCGTACCGTGAGCCAACCAGACTCCCATCTTGGTCTAGCGCACCTATAGTGTAAACCGTCATTAGGAGCCGCGGGTACATTTCCACTCACTTTCGGCCGGTCTCTGAGTATTGATTCGGCAATGCTGACGTGATTACTGTCAAGTAGAGGCAATGACATCCAGCCAAAGTGGGTTAGGCTTAGCCGAATATGAATGGCACAAAATAGAAAGCCCCCCCCCGCCCCCCTTTAAACTACGACCTCCCATAAAGAGGAGTTTGGGCCTCATTAGTGGGTGCAGCACGCGTGCCTTAGCACTAAAAAAGACTGAACTTCAAATTGAATGTCCGTCCTTCAACGAGTTAAATACAAAAAATTGGAGTACAATAAGTGACTTAGGATAGATGTTCAAAAACTGTGTAACTTTAGCTTCCGATCAGTGCAGGAACAAAAGTCAGACGTTGGTTCTGATTCCAGTCGTTAAATGTCGATGCTAAGGGCTTGCCTAAATTCATGGTGCAAAGAGGCTGTAATGACACAGGAAGACTCAATCTCTTTCTACAATACCACTGGGAATAGTTACACATGATTGGAAGTCTAGTTGGGAGCCACTTGCGTAGAGCTAGGACGATATGTGCCTGCGTTACTTTTGGCAAAATGGTCGTTTTCAAAAAAGCACAATAGCACCTGTACAACCGTTAAAGGAGGTCAGGAAGGAATCCGAAATTGCTCACAGTAAAAAGTTTGTTAATCTCTCCCACTTTTTCCAGCGATGACATGGTTTTGGCAGACTCGAAATTTTCGAAATTATGCTAATGCCTAATAGTACATGCACAAATAAGCAGCAATTTGTTCAATTCAAAACGCAGTGGCTACTAATCATACCACTATGGAAGACACTAGTGACCAGTCGAAATAGTCACGAGGAATGCCAGGACACTTTTGTCCTGATCTCGAAATCAACTTCAGTAGTATTTTGAAAGTTCCTGAATAAAGCTGATTCGGCGGGAGGAAAACAAAACAATAGAACAAAATTAAACAAAGGCGTTAAAGCCAGACCTTTCATTCTTCCGCCGGTGAGAAGACGGATGGAAAAACGACTGCCGAAGCCGTCGGACTGTGCGCTCAGATGGTTATCGGTGTCTTTAACGTTAGTACCGGGGTTTCGGAAGGAACCGAATAAACGCCAGAGATCCTCCTCTGACACAGATTTGGCCAGATTCTTTATGTACAGGCGCGAGGACGGAACTCCTGGCTCCGACGAAGACTTGGAGAAGACTGGATTTTCCGATAGTTCGTCGGCTGGGACCCTGCCAGCTTCTAGTTGCGAAATCGTCAGGAAGTCAATGTCCCAGTACTCATGTGTAGAGCACAGCGGAGGTTCCTGGTACGTAGAGGCATGAAGGTTCGAGGGGGCGCGGTGTGAGTCCACTCCACCGGAAACTGAAAATTTTTACACGGTGTCAGAATTAGTTTTCAAACAAGGATAATTCATAAACGAGCTGTTTCATTAGATAGCAAAACAGTGGCTAAGCCCAGACACATAGAACAGTCTCGTACCATACTTTCTCTCACTAAACACGCATACATCCAGTAGATAGATGGGCATGTCCGTCGACGGCAGGGGTTGAGCTACAACAACCTGCCGTCAACGCGAGAGGTAAAGCCAACAAGCATCGTCCCAAGTTAGTCGGCTGCGAGTAGGGCTGAATCAGTTAGTTTCGCCACATAACAACGAAGAAGAAGGGTGCTTCTGAGGAATCGTGTAGTACTGACTTCTATGAGTAGTAGGACAAAGCCAAAAGCTAGCTCAGTATTGACGAAACTGTCGTCTGACTGCAGGCTGAAGGAGATGCTTGTATCTACTAATGACAGTGCAACTGTCACGAGCGATGACTTCAACCGGGTGCCCATAAAGTGGGAGCCGCACCGGTGACATACGTGTGAAGCAATTTAAAGTGAGACGGACTTGCACGACATCTATCGCACTCTCTCATCCCACACTCACCTTGCACTGATGGCGTAATAATGTCAAAACCACCGGAGGTGGACGCGGGCGCAGTTGCTGACAGAGTTAAACAGCTCGTCACGTGTGCTGTACACCACCTGGTCCCTAATGGATGTGCCGGACCACTGTAAAGGCGTCTCTGGTCTCAAATAGGTGGAAATGTCATAAAGGTCGCACTAAGAAGAAGCCACTACAGCCTGAATGTCAGTCCTCCAGTCACTCTACTAAACTCAAGTAGGGACTTCGATTTCTCTGGACTGAGGCCACCTTTGATATTCAGGGTTTGGAAGCTAAAGAGATTGAACGAGTGGGATCGTGTTCATAGCTCCGTACTTCATCATCAGTAATGCATTGCTACACCTATTTGATTTAACTGACCCTTTAAGGCTGAAGGTAAGTGTTTATATGCTATTCCTGTAAGCTATGCTCGGGTTTCTAGATGAATCCTTCCACAACGGCCAACAAGACAACCTTGAGAAGAAAAACCTCTACGTAATGTTGCGTTTTTAGTTTGCCTTTTTACGAAAGTATTTCGTCATTAGGTCAGCTTTCAGACAGGTTATGCTAGCCAAAAGCACCCATACCCACTAACTCACATATACACAAGAGGTTCACAATACCAACCACTATCTGTTAAAAATGTCTTACCTTCCTCGCAGGTAGACCGCGTCTGGCCTGCTGCCTGAGGTGGCTGTCCTTCTGTCGGGGATCGGAAGGAGAAGACTCCAAAGCCGGCAGAGGCGGTCGGGGAATTTGGTGCAAGTGATCTGATCGGGTTTTCGGGGTCAGTAGTAGGAACAGGCGTGGGTCCAGATACATTAATAGCGATGCGCACAGGGCCCCGGAAAGGTCGGTCAGCGTCCCCGAAGATGGCTACAGGGCTCGTCGGAGGGGTAGTTTCAACTGGTTCTAACCGTGCTGACTGCAGTTCACGAGCCAGAGGTCGTAATTCACGACCCTTAATATCCAGGCGTTTTTCCGTCCGTACGAGAAGACCCTTGGGTAGTTTTCTGTGAGGACGATGTTGTAAGGGCCGGAGTGGGCCTGACTTGGTTGCAGAACTCGTTCTCTTTTGTTCATCATCTAAATCAAAATAAAGAAAACACCGGGAAGAAGAATACCGGACTCAAGCTCGCTTTCGGGGCCGCTAGAAACCTCCATCTCTTCATGGCTTCCTGTTAAAGCCTGTTCCTTGTCGAAAGAAAACGGCGCAAGTGTTTCGAGGGGTCGGGAAACGGTTTTCTCGTCCACTACCTTTAAGGAGCCAGGGAACTCAGCCGGTTCACAGAAGGGAGGTGGAAAGTTGAATCGGTTCATCAGATGAAGAACCTATGAAATAAGCAAAGTACAATAAGTTAGGGGCACGCCCATAAAGAAGAGTCAACCCCCACTAGCAGCATCAATTTCCTAACTAAGATAGAAATAAACAGCAGAAGCAAAGCGGGAAATAGTCGCAGTAAGACTAGCTTATAAAATCGCAAGGCGGAACTTCCGAAGATTGGGTTGTTCACGGGGGTTTTAGTAATAGGGGACCAACTTCAAATGAAGAAAAAGGACTAGAGGGCCAGTACAACGGTTTCTTGCTCTACCATACAATAAGTTTTACATACGGTTTCAAGGGTGTGGGGAACACGAGAAAATTGGTTAAAATTCAATGAGACAGTAAGGCCTGCATCTCGCTAAGGTCAAAATAAGGCTAAAGACAAAGACGACTGCAAATATTAGTTGTCCGTAGAGTTGAAATGAACGATAGCTCGTGTTTCAACTTTAACTTCATTCGGAATGCAAGAGAGGCACTTACCTCGACCTAAGCCGCCATGCTAACATAAGAACTTAAGTCAAGGAAACTTAATGAGTCTTGAAAACACGGAGACAGTAATGACGGTGAACAAATTCATAAACAAGTACTAATACAAATGTTGGTCGATAAGGATACAATGTGAGCGCCAGGCTTGGATTTGCCAATGAAGATGATTCGGGTTGGCGAACTCCGACCCCTGAATGAAGTAATGATAGGAAGACGGGACCACTTGATCAAACAGAGGCTCAAAGAGGCAATACTAGGCGCTGAAATTCCAGTAAAAAGCTTCAAAAAGTGAGAATTCAACCTATTTACCGTCAGTCGAGCAGACAAATGGGAATTCATAGCACCCACGTTGGGTTCGCTCAAGACAGACAGTAAGCGCTCCCAGTAAGCAAAAAGTGACTGGTGAAGATGAGTGGTACAATTATATCGAATGGGTGTATAAGCGTACTCGCAGTGGTCGTTCTGAGTGGTTAACGCGTTATCATGGTGGAGACTTATTATGTACACACATTATTCAGTGAGTTCGTTTTAAAAAGACATAGCGAGACTAAACGTAGGGAAAGAAGCATCTAAAAAACTTTAGTTAGCGAACCAAAAGAATGGTAATTTAATATGAAGAAAACTTCCCACTCAATTCAGTTTTATTGTAATGCAGCGGGCGTAAGCAAATGGGGGTTTATGGCATCATGGGGGACGTAAACTTATCTATAAATAAGTGCTGCCGGTGGATCATAGGGTAAGATGGCTTCCAAATGCCGAACCCAGAAAGCGTTTCGCGTTTTTCGTAGAAAACGAAGCCCGTTAAGTGGTGTCTAAAAAACGTTTTCAGCTTGCAGCACATCCAGTAGAACGAAACCTTCTTATGGCATGCTACTTGTGACTATAACACTTTCCAGGCGGGGGAAGGTCGCAAGCCTATTAGTCTTCAACCACACGCGTATTAGTCAGTCAGTAGATGACAAGCGCCCATACGCGAGCACAGCGTCAAACGCGGGTGCATAAACCATCGCTTGTTGTACAGTTTGATGAAAAATTTAGAAAAGTAGAAGAAGTAGGAAACTTCTAAATACAAATCGAAAATGCTTTCGGCGCGCTAGTTAGTAACGGCAAACAATTTCTAGCATATATGACTATCAGCTCAATAAGCGGAAAAAGGAATCCAATAGTCGAGGAAAGATACCTCGAATTAAACAGCTATGCAAGTTCAAGTTTGCGCAAATAACTCGAAGATGAATGGTACCTGGATATAGAAGTTTGGCACTGCCTTCATACAACGCACAATGTTCGTGAGGATTTCGGTGGATGCTTTAGGGTACGAATAAAGCGATTCTTTCCAGGTGTGCATTGGAAGCCAGCGAGGAGAGATTGACAACAGTTGATTAACCCATTCATTCTGACCGAGATCCGAGTTCATATTCTGGGAGTCGTTTGTGTTTTGTGGAGATGTTTCCACTTCCGAGAAGCTAGTAAATTAAGAAATCAAGTCGTGACAGACCATGAACGAACACGAGCGAACTCGACAGATATTCGTGTACCAAGAAGGTTAAACTGATGCAATGACTTAACAATCTTCCAGCAGTCGTTAGAGGAGCTAAATTCTGCAAAGGCCCTTCGCTGAAACAGAATATATAAAACCCGCAACAGTTACTGTTCTCAAGCGACCATTCGGAGGCAGAGGCTCAGTGTTTATGGCCCCCAGCCTTTTAAGGAAGCTGGAAATATCGTTATCTTCGAGAACAGAGGGCAAATTTTTAAAGAAGAGGACGCAATCATCACGAAATGCCTGTTCACTGAATTTCATTTGGGGAAGCTTTTAGGGCAACAGCAACCATTCAGGAGTCAGATGCATTTCAAAATTTCCGGGACGATGTTCAAGGTTGTAAGGTCTAGAACAGAGAGCGGGCGCTGATTCCTCAATGCAGGGTTTGTCGCTATGCTGACACCCCAGAGAAAGATGATGAGGCATTTTGCGAAAATACAAAAGGGCGGGAGCAAATGTCGAGAAGCCAAAGAAAGTTGGCTGAGAGAAGACCAACGGACCGCAACATACGTACAAGGACTCGAACAGAACGAACCAGTGGCTTAAATCATCAAAGAACCACATAGGATGTCGAAAGACAAATAAACACGCAAATGCGCGAACCTAGAAAGCAGAAGAGATAAAAGAGAAAGAGCACAGGAGTTAGAATAAAATACGGGGCGAACAGTTAAAAAAATGCTACCATATCATTTCAGTAACGTTTGTTTTTATAATTATCCTAAGTCCGTTAAATGTGAGTGTTTTTAAGCACTTGGAACAAATCTTTTATCTGACTGGTTTTGAAGACTCCGCCAATCTGAAAAAACGTCTGTAGCTGTTCGATGTTTCCGTTTTCAAATTTCTGATACAATTCGCTTCCTTGTAACAAAAGGGGAGTTTAAAGTTCCAACACGTATGTTTCCTTCAAATAAACTGAAATCGAATGCAGCAAAATAGATAAAAACAGCAAAAATGCACAGAGGATCGACGTCTACCTTAGATCCCACCTCTTATATTTTTTCCTAATCCTGGCTGAATAAAGCCGCACCCACACTGGCAGCGTCAGGCCAGTGTTTGCTCGAAGAATAATCTATTATGTTGCTTATTTAATGAGCACGATGGACAACGCTTAGCTCCTTAAGCTGAACAGCATTTCTTGTGCACTGATATCTGAAAAAACGCGGTTATCAGTGTGCGTCGAATGGTCAGGCTTGTCCAAATATGACAAGGGCCAAATTTTTCCAACATTCATCAACGGATAAATTGGGGCTCTAGAGTATAAAAACTGAACCAGATCAAATATTTGGTCAGTAACTCAGTTACTGAACTGTGACGGGTTCCTCATGAAAGTTAAGGGTGGACCATACATAATTTACTTGTTCGTACATAATTCACTGGCTACTCTTACTGTGTCTTAACGACCTCCAACGTCTGCTATTCGTTGTCATACTTACTGGTAGCATGTTTTGGGGCGATTATCTTCGCGGCCTTCAGTGCTCTTTCTCGTTTCGAGCATAAGCGAATTGTGGCTGCTCGCGGTGGGTTCCTCTGTCTCACCACCACTAGTCTGTTTCTGCGCTCAGGCGAGCAATGTTATAACCGCATCTACAGCCACTCGGCGGTGTCTCTTGGGCTTATGAGTTCTACCTCGACTAGGCATGTTAAGAGGCCTCGTAGCTCAGGTGGTTAGAGCGTTGGCTGCGCTAAAGCCTTCCCCTTACTGCGTGGGTTCCAATCCCACCGAGGCGCCGAGTTTTTCACAGTTGGGTCAATATGAATTAGTCAAAATCTGCCAAAATATCAACGAGGCCGATATATGCCTACCTCATTTGGCAGCTCTCAAGTGCATCAGGGTTCGGTTGGCCTGGTCTTGAAGTATGCAGTTGCTATGCGCCTGTACGCCGGTCAAGATTATTGGATTCGAGTGAAAATCCGAAACGTTAGGCTAATAAAACACTTGTTCCAGCAGTTGTGTCTCCCTATCAACCAAGATCTAATCAGCTGGATTGCTGTCCTTCTCTCAGCCTTTTTCCCAATTTTGTGTCGAATGAGAGATTTATCTAAAGAAAATTGTGGCAGGTTGTGCTCGAACGGCGTGGGTGAATTTTCCAGTTCCTGGATCGTTAAGGTCACCAAGGAGTAGTAAGTTCTGCTGCTTACATAGCAACTCCAGTGAATTAAGGAGTTCCATGCCGGTGCCTTCATTTGAGCTAAGAGAACGATAGGCAACGCACAAGCGAAATGTCTGTAAGCGACTGATACTAATCTGGCATGAAATTATTTCAGAATTTCGCGGCATCACGTTTGATATTTCTCGCTGACAGCACGAAACTTCCTCTTATATATAAATTCCTGCGCCCCCTCTTTAACGTTGAAATCTAGCACAACGGAACACTTGATAGTTTTCGATACCGATTTCGTCGTTATTTATTGCCTCAGTCAACCATGTCTCTGGGATTATACATTTTCAAGCATGGCTTTGTCTTTCCGAGGTCCGGACGCCATGTATGCACCGCAAACGGTTCCCTAGGTGCGGTCGTTCAAACGCTCAATATATCTTACCGAAGATATCCGCATCCAGATCTACATGTATTCTGCACATAGCACTTATAATTGACG
This sequence comes from Spirometra erinaceieuropaei, assembly GCA_902702965.1. Taxonomy (NCBI): domain Eukaryota; kingdom Metazoa; phylum Platyhelminthes; class Cestoda; order Diphyllobothriidea; family Diphyllobothriidae; genus Spirometra; species Spirometra erinaceieuropaei. Next base: position 1,595,119 of record CACRXP010000056.1, on the reverse strand, counting down.
CTGCCCGCACTGCCAATTTGTAACACTGCGTTGTCATGCCTTAATCGTCTTTAACGTATACTCCAGGATCTTTTCGCACATTTACGGTCTTACGTAGCTGACTTTTTGAGAGATTCTGTCATGAAGATACAAGTCTTCTTCGTCTTGCTGACAGTATGGGCATTACCACACATTTGTCAACATCGAATTTCAGGCACCAGATCCCGCTCCAGGGTTGCAGCTTTTCTATACCCTGTTGCTATATCTAAGAGTCTCTTTAATCTTTTACCGCCCTCCAAAATTAAATATCGTCTGTCAACAGGGCTTTATCGGATTCTACTTTCAGTACAGAGGGGACATGATCATGGCGTTCAGGATCGTCCGAGGGCTAGACTGTGCTCTTCAGTTTGACGACTTCTTCGAACTTGCGCGGACGACAAATCTCCAAGGGCACCCATACAAACTGAAGACGAAACATGCCAGACTCGATTTGCGGGCCAAATTCTTCTCTCACCTGCTGGTTGAGGGATGGAACAAATTGCCGAACTCCGTTATCTTAGCTGAAAACGTCGAGACTTTCAAAAGAAGACTAGATAAACTTATGCTTGATGGTCAAACATTTACATGATATCAATGACTGGCATAACTGCTAAGTAAATATCTGCATGTTTTTTTCATACGTCTATCTGTCAATAGGGTTTTCCAAGGCTCTGCCTCTATCCCTCATATATACTGAATTATACTAGGTTATTTACATAAACAATGTATAGGAGAGTCCCAAGAGCTGGCCCTTTTTGTACTTTACTTTTACAGGTGCCCATTCTGAACAGTGACCACCCATGATAGCTTTTTTGCCTACGATCGGTTAAGAACTTTTGAATACAAGTTAGATGGTCCCCTTTAATCCCTGAGGCTGACATTCCTTTGGAGAGGCGTTTCTAGGAAACGCAATCAAAGGCCTTGCTGGCGTCAGCGTAAACGACATCAACTGGATGTCAGTTACCCACCTGCTTTGAACTTTGTAGTATTTGTAAGGCAGTAAACCATAATGAGCTGGGCCGATTTGACAGCATAATTTATCAAGCGATATAAGTGATTTCCTAACTATCCTCTCCGACAGCCACAGGCGATATGCATTAAGTTAATCGACCAGAAATTGCCGAGACATGGCCGTGATCCTCCTTTAAGGAGGGGTGCGGCATTTGGTCGCTTTCATGTATCGGGAAGCTTACCAAATACAAGTGGCCTTCAGTTCTCGGACACTTTCTCATCGTCCTCTATGTTAATGACAGCCTTTAGCTTTTAATGAATTAAATGCTTCTAAATCAGTTATTCAGATCTTCCGTCAAAGATCATCTGCTAAGTTTCAACAAGTCATTCCGCCTTTGCTTAGTACCAACGATGCCTTCATTACAGAGGAGACAGGCAAAGCAGAAATGTTAAATTCTTTCTTTGCCAAACATTTCACCATCGAAACTGACCCAAACCCTTTAATTCTTCCGTTGTCTGATGCCTCTCTCAGTGTCATTAATTTTTCTCCTGGTTGGTCAACACAGAAGATTCAGACGAATTTTGGCAGTACTTTCGCGGGATTATAGAGCGTCTGATTGATTCCCATTGTCCAATAAAAATGACAAGACCATGTATGCGACCGCCGTGGGTCAATCCGACGACAAAAAGACCATGAAGAAGAAACAGAGACTCTGGAAAAAGTATTTGCAACTTCGAGATCCAAGGTCACTCGCCGAATATAAGGATCAGCGCAATAAATGCCGCAAAGAAATACGGGTTGCTAGAACTTCTTTCGAGCGTCGACTGATAGCAGAATCCATTACATGTCCCAAGAAGTTTTACGGGTACATCCGCAGTAGGAGGAAACATAGGGACGAAATTGCGTGTCTAAAGGATAGCCTCGGAAACTTATTAGTTGAAGGGTCACAGAAAGTGCGATTACTGTCTCAGTTTTTTCAATCGGTTTTTACAGAAGAGTCCCTAGAAGACAATCAGCAGTTTGCAATGGACAGAGACAGCCGGGAGTTTCAAATGCGCCAAAATATTGCCGTCATTAAAACCGTCGCCTTTTCCGTTGAAGAAGTCAGACGAGTCCTCAGTCAAATAAAACCTGATAAGTCTCCTGGACCCGACGGAATTCCCGGGCTGATACTTAAGGAGCTATCAAGGGAGCTGTCAAAGCCTCTTTGGACTCTCTTTGAGCTGTCAATGAGAACAGGAAGGCTGCCCTCACAGTGGAAGACAGCTAACCTCGTTCCATTGCATAAGGGAGGTCGCAGGATGACAGCAAGCAGCTTTCGACCTATTAGCTTAACTTGCCTCCCTTGCAAAACGATGGAAGCTATAGTAAAGAACGCTATACAGCGATTTTGTGAAGAAAATAACATCTTGCAGGATTTTCAACACGGCTTCCGGAGAGGACGTTCCTGCCTCTCAAATCTGCTAGCTTGCCTGGAAATCTGGACCAGGGCTCTAGAACAGGGTTTTGAGGTCGATGTCGTGTACATCGATTTCCGCAAAGCTTTTGACACTGTCCCACACCAACGTCTTATTCACAAATTGAGCGACATCGGCATCCGGGGAGATCTTCTGAACTGGATTAGGGCGTTTCTGGTTGGTCGGAAACAACGTGTCTGTATCGGGGATGATATGTCAGAATGGGTGAACGTGACCAGTGGTGTGCCGCAAGGCTCAATTCTGGGACCATTGCTCTTCATCCTTTACGTTAACGACAGCCTTCAGGAACTCGACTGCGGCAAAATAATGTTTGCAGACGACGTTAAGCTCTGGCAAGTCATTAAGGGTCCGAATGATCAGAGATCCCTTCAAGATTATCTGCACCGACTGCAAGCTTGGTCGAAGAAATGGCTTCTAGATTTCAATGTGGAGAAGTGTGCCATCCTTCATCTGCGTCCAACCAACTCTCATTCACATGAGAGTCTGAGGACTTATCACCTGAAAGATATAAGGCTCCCCGCAGAATCTTCACAGAAGGATCTCGGGGTTTGGATACAGAACAACCTGAAACCAACACTGCAGTGCCACAAGGCTGCAAAAAACGCCATGGGAGTGCTGCATGCAATAAAAAGGGCTTTCGTAAATTTTGACCAATACCTTTTTGGGAGAGTTTACGGCCCATTTGTTCGGCCCCACTTAGAATATGGCATACAAGCATGGCGGCCATGGCTGGTAAAGGACCAAAGATGCCTCGAACGGGTACAACGGCGTGCAACAAAGCTGGTAAACGGTCTAAAAAGCCAATCCTATACAGACAGAATGAATTGCCTTAATTTATTCCCTCTGTGTTACAGGCAGCAAAGAGGTGGTCTTATCCTCGTCTACAAGATAATACATGGCCTTGAGTATGGACTTAAATTTGAGGACAAGTTTCAGTGGCACCTTTCACCCAATCTTCGTGGTCACTCGATGAAGTTACGGACAACAATGTCCAGGCTGAATCTTCGTTCTGAATTTTTCACGCAGAGGGTAGTGGAGAAATGGAACGGTCTCCCTCAGTCAGTCGTGGAGGCTACATCCCTGCAACTCTTCAAGAAACGCTTGGATGATTATTTGTGTCCCCTGCTATCCCTCGACGGTCTGAATCTGAACTAATACCCCTGGTCCCTACAAACATTTTCTCTGAGACAATGCTACTAAAATGAACCAAGTACGGTTTTAATAGTGAATATTTTTTGTTCGTGTATAGTTATTTCTAACGAGCTGACATGTAATCAATAGTGTTTTCAAAGGCTTTGCCTATTATCCTTACCAAATAAACTGAACAACTATTCAAAAACTGATAAACCATCTTCCTAACTGTCACTCAGTAGGCACAAACAATATCCCAAACTCTCTTATTAAACAGCTAAGAGATTTTCCTCCTCTGCTTAGCAAAATCTTTTCAGTATTTCTCGCAAATGGCTTCTTCTCTGACTATTGACAAACTTCTATTATTATTCCAGTATTTAAGTCTGGCTGTCAATTTGACGTACAGAAATGTAGAGGTGTCCATAAAACACTATCTCTCGCCAAAATCTTTGAAAAAATTATCGCCGTAAAAATTACCGACTTTTGCATAGCCACTCAAGTTATTAGCCCTTCCCAGCATGTTTTTTTACCAGATCGCTCTTGTAAAATATGTCATCTGTCGTTTCTCAATCTACTTACCTCTCTTCGTAATGACCATCTATCTGTTGTCGTTATTTATTTTGATCTTAGTAAAGCCTTTGATAATGTACCACATAAAAGACTCTTGGTTAAATTAGAAGCTACCTTAAATTCGCAATACATTAATAGACTTTATCAAGTCATAACTATCTAATCGTAAACAAAAGGTTTTGGTGGGATCTTCATTTTCCAGTGAAAGCCCTATTGTAAGTGGTGTCCTACAAGGCCCCGTTTTAGGTCCTTTTTTGTTCTTGCTTTACATAAATGATAGTTCGGCAGCAGTTAAGCATTCTAAATCATTTTTTTGTGCCGATGATCTCAAATGTGTATATTCTTTCAAAAAATCTACGAGTCTTCATTGCCTGAAGCAAATCCATTCTGACTTGCTTGCTCTTTCAGCTTGGAGGTCAAAATGGCTAATGGAATTCTCTCCGTCTAAATGTCGCTATATGTGTTTTGGACCTGACAGACTACCCCAACCAGTGGTCTTTCAAGGTACACCTATGACTGAATGCACCACCATAAAGGATTTAGGTTTAAGCTAAACTAGTAATCTCGATCTCCCGCCACACGCTGATAGAATTACAGCCAAAGCTGCCCAGATTTGTGGCTTTATTTCTTACAATTTCTATCTTCCTGAAATTAAATTAAGGCTCTATCGTATGTTTGTCCTTCCCATTCGCGAGTATTGTTGCCAAATCTTTGGTTTGATGAATGAAGCCAGTCGTTTAAAAATTGAAAATGTCCAAAGGCGTTTTTCTAAAAAACTTTTAAATAGGGAACATCCCAATATCTCCTACTCAGATAGATGCCAGCTAATTAACCTAAAATTTTTATGGGTTCGAAGACTACAAGCGGGCTTCTGTCTGCTCTTTCGCATTAATAATAGTTCCAATTTTCCTCGGATTTCAGCACTCACCCCTAGTGGTCGTCCATACAATCTTCGCAACTCGTCCTTGATTATACCTCCTCCAGCGTCCTCCACCTCTAAGCGCTCCCTTTTTTTTCGCTTCCAGATATACTTTTCTCTGGAATAGCCTTCCAATAAATATAAGATCTTCAGATAATCTACACACCTTTAAGAGAAGGCTACGCCTTTATCTGAATGCTGACTCGATTAAACTTTTATTTTCCTCATCCTTCCCAGACAACTTTTTCTATGACACTGAGAAAGGGCCACCGGGAATTTAGGACGCCGCCATTAACTTTCCGCATCTGTTCACATTTCCTTCATTTGTGAGTAGTCTCGCTTCATAAGATGCCTCACCAGAAATGTTAATTTTTCCAATTTTTTTTCAGTTCATTCATCGTGCCCTCACAGAATGCGCCCCATCGACGCTCTTGGCGAAACCTTCTGTATTCGCCATGTACTAGTAGTCTGGTCGCATCTCCCTTGCCCCATCCTCGGATGGACTCGGATGAATGTAACCGACCGCATCTGGGTTCCTATTGCATCGAGACTGGTTTTCAGTTTCGCCACTTATTTGCCTTATTCAAGGCCACATACGGGCCAGCCCTGACTGACCCACCTACTTACCCCTTCATGAAATCCGTTATACAATGACATTTATTTCGGTCCTGACGATGTCCGACTATAATCCATTCTATAACGCCACATGCAGGCCAGTCCTGCCCACATTTTTCTGTTATTGCTTTATTATCGAGGGGTTTCTCCTCCTGTAAAATTTATCCAATCATTTTTAAATTTTTTGTGGAGTTTTTTTTCACCCCTCGCTAACCATTTTTCTTAACGGACTGCAATTTCAAAAACTATGAATTGCACTTTGTACAGATTTTGCCTACATCGTCTATAATTCGCATGTAAATTTATTTTTACTTGCTTTGATGGGACCCCGACGGGTCTTTAATAAACAATTGTTAGATAGATAGATAAGTTCAGGAACTCAATTGCGATAAAATAGTAGTTGACGTCGACGTTAGGCTCTGGCATGTCATTAAGGACCCGAATGACCACAGAGCACTTCAGGATAATCTGCACCGATCGCGAGTGTGGTCCGATAAACGGCTCCAAGATTTCAACGTGCAGAAGTGTGCCGTCCTTCATCTGCGTCCAACCAACTCTCATTAAAGTGACAGCATGGAACGAATCACCTGAAAGACGTTATTCTTCCCGCGTAATCTTCAAAGAACGATCTGGGTGTTTGGACACAGAGCAACATGAAACCAGCAGTACAGTGCACCAAGGCTGCAAAAAAACACTGTGGGAGTACTCCATGCGATCAAAAGGGTGTTTGTAACCTTTGAAAACGACCTTTTTGGGAGAGTTTGCGGTCCCTTTGTTCGGCCTAATCTAGAATATGATATACAAGCGTGGCGGCCATGGTTAACAAAAGACCAAGCATGTCTCGAGAAAGTACAACGTCGTGCTGGTAAAGGATTTAAGAAACCAATCCTACACAGAAAGACTGAGCTGCCTTAATTTATTCCCTATGTGTTACAGACAGCAAAGAGGTGATCTTATCCTAGTTTACAAAATAATGCATGGCCCTGAGCATGGACAGAGCCTTGACGGCATGTTTCAGGGGCACCTTTCGCCCAATCTTCGTGGGCACTCAATGAAGCTACGCCCAAAATGTCCGGGCTCAACCTTCACTCTGAATTTTTTTTTACAGAACGAGTGGTGGAGGAATAGAATAGTCTCCCTCAATCAATCGTGGAGGTTGGATCCCTTCAGCTCTCCAAGTAGCGTTCAGATGATTATTTGTGTCCCTTTTTCCCTCGACAGTCTGAATATGAGCTAAAAACTCCGCTAACCCCATAATCTGTTCTTCAAAATAACACTACTTAAGCCACATAAGTAGTACTTTAATATGGACGATTTTCATTGTCCGCGTGCAGTTGGATCTTACGAACTGCTCTGTAAACTATAAGGTTTTCAAAAGCCTTGCCTCCCTGCCAGCATATGGCCCCTTTATAGATGGGGCTGGCAAGGGGCTGGGTGGGGTCGGAGCCCATCGAAAGTTACGTTTCAAAGGCACCACTCATTGTACTTTCTTTGGCAGTAAAAGGAGCTTATTTATCAAAAGTGGATTATGAATCATGGGAAAAGCATTCGTTTACGCCCATGGGTCGCGGATAATATCGTGCGTTAACCAATGCTGTTTTCATGCTCCTGATCACTGCCTAAGTTAATTTATATATCTTATGCTAATTGTTTTGGTATTTACTCACCGGCCAGTTCAAGTAGTCGACTTGTATGCCTGTGTATGTACTATTTAGCCATGGTGTTATACATATACAAATTGTTTATCGTTTTTTACTGAATATCCAAAGCAATTATGAATCGTAATTACTGCGGCTATTACCAAATCACCATAACAAGCGCATTAAGTGCCAGATGAAGGCATATTATGAGGCCACTGAAGAGCCAGAGTCTGAGGTTCCCTCAACGTCGACAGCAGTTGGCAATCAATCCCTCGAACGAGAAATGCCTATACTGAACTCTTAAACTTCTGCCGGTAGGTATTATGTGTGTGTGCGCCTCAGGGGACTCACCACACAGGTCGAGATTTTAAAGGGGTGCCAAAAGTGGGCGGAAATGCGGGGCCAGGCCGGAATGTCGCGTTGAATGTCCCGAAACAACCCCTACCACAGCCCCATCAAGCCCCTTCATAGCCTCCTCTAACTCCGCCATTTTTGAAAGGGTTAGGCGGGGCTGGTGCTGAAAGGGCTATTATCCTTATCAAATAAATTAAAACTAAATAAACGGAAACGGATACGTGATAAAAAGGTTGTTCCTGAACCCAGAAATTGGACGGAACAGCAGCGCCTGGCCGCCTTAAACCTCTACCCCCTCCCCCCTAGGCTGGGCAGATGTGACCTAAGAACAATGTTTCAGTTTTTAAGGGGACTTGATCTTGCTCTGGACTGAGAAAATGTTTTCGAAATGACACTGAGGGCGAATCTCAGACGGCGCGGTTGCCAATTAAGAAGGGGCTGTGTCGGAATATTTATCGCCTCCTTTTTTCTCGGAGAGAGTCATTCGTCAATGGAATTCTTTGCCAACGTACGTCGTGTATTTCCTTGCCGTATGTTTTTTTAATTGCGTCTGGATACTCATGTGTCAGAAGTCAGTCAGAACTCTCCTAACCCCATAGAATGAATTTCCGTTATGACTAGCAACATGCTACTTACTTGAGGTCAATAACTAATTTTGTTTGCATTGACTTTGGCACTGCTGGACATATTGCGCAAATGCGATGAATGTGCTGTGCACGGTTATTACGCGGATTATTCATGATTCTAAAATTCTCGTATCCCTATCAGTCTTATGCGTTTCGCATACTAAAATTACCTGTACGTTTTTGAAACTTAACTACTTTTCATGAGGACCTGCGTTGCTTAAATGGAGTTTTCAAAGACTTCTGTCATCTACTCCAAATACACAGATTAACTGATTGATGTAATGTTGCCTGTATGGAATAGTATCTGAGACGATGAGCACAAAATTTACATTTAAATATGCCGACAGCGTTCGCATATACCACATTAGTGGGGAGTCTGCTTCTCGCTCCAACAACCCTCTGTGGCAAAGCATTCCGTCATATGTACGCATGGTTCAAATTCCCCTGCGGCTCAAAGGGGTAATCATGCAGGCCGTTCGTTTCAATCAACTAAAAATAGCCTTCGAACTGTGGGACGTACCCACGGCCCCTCATAGTCAGGTGAGGTCATTGCAAAAACTCCTGTAATATAGGAAAAATCAGTTAACTTCAATCAGCATTACTTCGGATGAAAGCGCGCCAAAACTTTCACCGTCTTCGTAGCCACTGCCTGGACTCGTTTGAGCAGCCGACAGTCATAGTCGGCCTGCATGGTTTACTCCAGGCGAGGCCTATCGAACGTCCCATAATTCTTAACGAACAGCTGAAGAATAGCATCTGTTTCGCTTTTTTAGTCGCTTCGAAACACCGTGACACTGGTTCAAACTAAACAATCAAACAGGAAGTCCTTCCCTTCTTCAATGTTTAGAAGGGCTTGTCCACCGAAAAGGCATTGAAAAGAATGACCTTCTTCGTTGGGGCATTCAGCAGGGGACCTTAGGGCCAAGCATTTGCTGCCCGCAGTACAAAGCAGAGGCTGGTTTAATGGCGAAAATAAGTACAGTAATATTCACTTCGATTTCGGCACGAGTAACCAAATGTATTACAAGATCTTCAAAATGAGTTATATACAGTAGATGTGCTAACTCATGAAATGTCAACCAAAATTTCGAAATGCGCTCTCGTTTCGAAAAGATAAATTAAGTAGTGTTGTAAAACTAATCATGATGCAGCATAAATCTATAATGATCCAGTTAACTCAGGGTGTCGGCTTTCGAAAGAACTTATTTTCGGCTGCATGCAAGACCTATACTCTGCAAAAATGACTACTTAAGTAGTATGCAATTTTCTCATTGATTTTCGATGCCCTTGAAAACTCAATTATATTTCATGGAAAAAATGCATAAAAGTGTTCATTCGTTTACTTGTTCGACAGAAAATCACGTCTTCTTTCAAGTTCATACTCAAAAGAAGAGTATAATTCGGTTTTAAAAAAGTTTCCAATTGGGAGATTTTTTAATACCGTTAAATGGCCATTCATGAAACGTCATGTATCTGCATTTACGAATGTGGCTTGTAAAGTTAACAATATTGCATGCACTTCTCTACGGTGTTAAGAGGAGACCATATGAGGCTCATAAAATTAAGCAGTGGATTTGAGCACCGTCTGCCTTATCGGCTATGAACCCGGGCGGCTTTGTTGAATGTCAACTGCTCAGAGCGACAGAATTAGTACGCATGCGGTGTTGGTTTGCGGTAGATCTGGGGTGGGACTGACGAGTAGTGATGAGGCCATGAGGTCACAGTTACCAGAGGAGAATCCTGATGAGACCTGGCAGGTGTGCGTCACGTATTCAGAACGGTTTGTCAGATGGTGGTATGGGGAGGACATTGTGTTTCGTGAAGGTCATCATTCTTGGACTAAAAAAATCGATTTCTGAGGAGAGTCTGTAACGAGGAAAATTAAACCCCTAGAGATGTGAACGGACAAGGCAGATTATAAGGCGACCTTAGAAAGCGGCATATAAACTAAGGGGCTAATAATCACGTCAGCTACTAACCGAGTTTAGGCAGTGTGCGCATATGCGCATCAGACCTGATGGCTATCTAGGTTTTAACATCCTCGGCCAACATAATTGTGCTGAAACCTAGGTTAAAGAAAGTGTCTTTGATGTGGGCTAGGAAGAGTAATGATAGAAGGACAGAGTCTAGGGATCACCATTTAGAAGTGCTGCTGTTGACTTCGAGGCACCAAGCATGCGCTTTAGGATCTTCTTGCAAGGAATTTCGGGAACTAGCTCAAAAACTTGCCTCTTATCCCAATTTAAAAAACCTTCGCACGTCTCATCCTTCCCCTTCCCTTCCTCTTCCTTTACCTCCCCTCCTCCCCCTCCATCCTCCGGTGCACAAATCCACTGTTCAGCCGAAACCAGCGACTTTAAAAAGCACGAAAGGTTCCGTCTTAGGCGGCGTTGAAGTCCCGAGTGCAGTTTTCCCTACACGAGGAACTTAATGACCGATTACTTAAGTAGGCGCTTCAGTGTTTTACTGCAAAGGTAGGTTGGACTGACAGAGTTGTGATTATTGACGCTCGTTAGGGTTCCACTCCTGTATATCAACTTGATATCTGAAGTTCAAATTTAGAGTGGAGAGTTCAATTTTAAATATTTTTAGGAACTTTGCGCGTATGCTGTCCGGGCCATGTGGATAAGCCTCATTCAAACAATCCAGCGCACTGTCGGTCTCTGTGAAGAGTAGTGTCGAGCACTCGGTTGATATTTGTAACAGGACTGGTGAGAATATTAAAGTTCGTGTCTTTAGCGAATACGGAAACGAATTTGGCCGAAGCGTTCTGGCTTTTCATCACTTTCGATTATCTACATGTCATCACCGTATTTACAGTAGGTATGCTAGATCAGGAAATGTTGACCGAAATTCTGACATGCGCCTTCGAGTCGAAAAGATTACATAAGTAGTGTTGTAATATGAATTTTCCTAAAGTATAATCCCAGAATATTTCAGTTACTTCAGGATGCAGGCTTTTCAGCCACCTGCTTAGTTAGTGGGTATTATTTCATTGATTTTCGATGCCCTTATTTACTCAAATATATTTCATAGAAAACATGCATGAAAACATCTATTCTTCCATTGATTTGGTAGGAAATTACGTCTTCTTCAAACTTAACGCTAAAAAGGGTATAACTTGATTTTAAAAAACTTTTTCAACTCTCGAATAATTCTGAACCCGACATGCCGCCACACTTGCATTCAGGGTTTCCAAACTATAGCTCTATATTTTCAGTGCACGGAAAATCCTACATTCATTTACGCTCTCAAGAGAAGACCATGTGGGGTTCATAAAATTTAGCAATGGAGTTGAGCCATATTGTAAACTTTACAAGCAACATTAGCAAAAAGGCGAGACACGATGTTTTGTGAACAGGCACTTAACGGTCTTACAAAACCTCATAATTAGAACCTTTTTAAAACCGAATCACACTCCTCCATCAAGTATAAAATCTAAAGAACACGTAGTTTCCTACCAAGTGAAGAAAAGAATGAATACTTTCGTGCATGTTTTCTAAAAAAATATATTTAAATCAATTAGAACATCAAAAATCAATGAAAAATCTCACTACTTTAACGGTAATTTTTTTTACAGAGTGTAGTTTTTGCAGGCAGCCAGGAAGAAGTTTATTTAGAAACCGGCATCCCGAAAAAACTGAAGAATTTTGAGATAATGCTGCACGATAATAATTATTTTTCGCAAGAAGTTCTTTCGAAAGTCGTCATTCCAAGGCAACTGAATTATTATAGAATTATGCTGCAAGCTGATTAGTTATACAGCCCTACTTAAGTAATCTTTTCGAATCGAAAGCGCATTTCAGAATTTCGGTTGACGTTTCATGAGTTAGCACACCTACTGTAACTACTGAGACTGGGTTTCTGTTTCTAATAGAGCATTAATGTTATAAAATGAAATTTTGAGCTTGTTTTACGAATGCTGATAAATTTTGTATTCTTTGTTTCTAGTTGTCCGATGACTCCTTGTGATTATGTAATTTCGTTGACTACTAAAGTCCTCCAGATTTCGCCGTGAACCTGCTTCCATGACTGCTTTTTCTAAATTCCATTTTTCCATCTCACCTCTCTCTTAGGTCTCATATTAACTATGCAGGCGACCAATCGTTTTTGATATATTCATTGGACAACAGCAACTGAGCAGATCTGTTGAGACCGCTTTCAAAAGTACCTAGTTTTCCTACAGGTCCCTAGTAAGCAAATCAGCACATTTCACAGAATCGGGTAACCTCTAACCCTTTTGAGTACTGCCCCAAATGTCTCACTGGCCTTCCCTTATCTGCTGAGGCCGAGGATAGGGTGAATAATCCCACGGGAGCCTGGTATGGTTACTTTCCAGGAGTTGCGCTGAAATGGTCTTCATCAGTGCTGAAGAAGTTGTTCGTGAACACTAAATCAAAGTAAATGAATCCTTGGTTCACCTTTCATCTCGTTGGTGTCTTTTCACTTTGTGTAATTAAAAAATCAAGAAGTTCAGAAGTCCTTGACCGAAGGAACTGGACGAAATGCCGTCTGTCAGATTAACCCAGTCGATTCCAGGTGCGTTGAAGTTTCTGGCAATAAAAAATTCTTGATAACTGACCATTTCCTTGACCAAATAGGGAGAGACTCATAAACCGGACTTTTCCGGTGTTGGGACCTGTAAGCCGTCAAAACCTTTTGGAGCGGAGAGTTGCTCCTCTTTATATTTACTACGACAGATTCATATCCAAGGCAGGGGGCGTGCATTCATTCGGCTGCTAAGATTCCCGACCTCGCACATATGATTACCTCATTATCCTGCTCCTGCTAAAAATTCCGGCGAGACTGCTGTTATACTTTTGTTGAAATATCGGTATGCGCGATTTCGGCTTTTGGCCAGGTCTATCGTCTGATCCGCCAAGTTAGCGGTAAGCCCTCTACACTGAGTGACTCTGTTCGCGATGTGAACGGCGGCTTTATTGCTGACAACTCGGCCAAAGTCGAGCGCTGGCGTGAGCACTTTGAGCACCATCTCAACTTCGATACCCAACCTACATCGCCCTTGTTCTCCTCCTCAGCGGAGTTTCTTCCCTCTCCTACCTATGCAGTGCCATGCGATCCCCCCTCCGAGGAAGAAGTCGACGATGCCATACGAAAGTTGCGCAACAATAAGACACCCGGAGAGGACGGTATACCCGCTGAAATCTGTAAGTCCTGTGTCGAAACTCTGGCGCCCTGGCTCCATGAGGTGATTGAACGAGCGTGGAGAGACGAGGTTGTTCCTGATGACTGGGGCTTAGGCATCCTTGTACCTATCCTCAAGAAGGGAGATAAGACGAGATGCGAGAACTACCGCGGCATAAGTCTCATCGACGTTGCTGCGAAGATCTTCGCTATTGTCCTACTCAGACGATTCCAGGCTGTGCGTGACTCAAGAACGAGGTCCAACCAAGCCGGATTTCGTTCTGGACGTGGATGCGCAGATCAGATATTCACACTGAGGCGCATTCTCGAATTTCGCCATAGCTACCAACAACCGACGGCCGTCTGCTTCGTTGACTTTGCCGCCGCGTTCGATTCCGTTCATCGTGAGTCCCTGTGGCGGATAATGGCGCTAGATGGTGTACCGGCAAAAATCATCGCCACGATCAAGGCCTACTATCGTTCCACTACTGCGAGAGTCCTGGTCCGTAACAATTTTTCCCAACCGTTCGGTATTCGGTCTGGCGTCCGACAGGGTTGTATCCTGTCACCCATACTGTTCAACTACGCTATTGACTGGATCCTCGGGAGGGCCCTACGCGACAGTGACGGTGTTGAATTTGCACCCGGACATCGACTGACTGATCTCGACTATGCCGATGATATCGCCTTACTTGCTTCAAGTTTTGGTGATCTGCAGTCTATGGTGTCACGAGTGAACGAAGTCGCTAAATCAGTCGGTTTGTCCATAAACGCTGGGAAGACCAAAGTATTCTCAAGCTGCATCCCTGACCAGGTGAAGGCCGCCCTGGGAATTGATGGCTGTCAACTTGAAGAAGTGGACGGTTTTAAATACCTCGGGGCGCGGCTGCTGCCTAATGGACAGAGTAAGGACGACACCGTCTCCCGAATCGATGCTGCCCGCTGGGTTTTTTCAAGCCTTCGGAAATGCCTGGGGAACCGACGTGACCTCTCCATCGCCACTAAGATTCGCGTGTACCGTGCATCTGTCCGGTCTGTCCTTCTCTACGGTTGTGAATGCTGGGCTTTGCGCGTGGCGGATGAGCGAAAACTGGAGGTATTTGACCACCACTGCTTGAGGATCATCCTTCGAGTGAAGTTAACCGACTTCGTCTCAAATGAGATAGTCCGCGCTCGCTGCGACAACATCGCGAGGATAACTCAGGCCATCCAAAAAAGACGACTGAGGTGGTTCGGGCATGTTCTTCGTCGTCCACCTCAGGAGCTCAGTGTTACTGCCCTCGATCCGGCGCCGTTGCCCCATTGGAGGCGTCGAAGAGGGGGTCAGTTCAAAACCTGGCTCGACACTGTCCGTCAAGAAATGGAGGTGGTTCTTGGACCTTCGGTATTCGGTCTCCGTCGTTGGCGAAAGGAATGGGTTGAGCTGTCTAGATCTGCTGCCGCGGATCGTCACGCGTGGAGAGGTACAATTCGGGACATCATCGAGGCCGGCTAGATCAGGCATGATCGCAGCCGTATCAAGTACAAGTAAAGTAAGTAAGGTCTCTGTTATGACCACGAAACCGCTTTTCATTTTCGAACAGATGGTTTGTGCTCGTTGATTTATGAAGTGACTCCTTGAGCAAAAACCGTGAATGCACTCTTCCTAACACACCTGTAGAGACCCTTCGGGCGTCAAAGACACCCTTGAGAATACAGTTGCTCACTGCAGCTTCTGAATGATGCCCTGCCATCCATTCTTGCTGGCATCTCAAGTCCGGCATAGGAGCAACTAACAGGCCCAAAAGGCACCCAATCATTCGTCTTTCATCCTACCAAGTTGATGTACATCCCCGGAAGCTTGCGATGGCCTTTTTGGTCGCATCAGCTTGCTTTATATCTCGTCAGTTTGCATTTTCTCAGCTTTGTAAAAGGCAGAGATGGTTAGATGCGATAATGTAGCTCCACTTTAAGTAAACAAACCCCACCCACCTGTAATACTGGGACCGGTGGTCATGGGCGTTTTTACAGTTGGGGCCAGGAAACGCGTAGGCGACGAGGACAAGTAGTTGTATGCAAAATAATGGCAATTGCGAACGCGTGCTTGTACTTTGTGTAGTTGAGAAAACGTTAAACCCTAACCCTACCCTCCAATCTTAACACCTAACACTAACCCCTATACCTAACCCCTAGCCCCAACCCCAACAGTATTGTGTCCATCAGGTGGGGCTACATAGTCACATCTTACCGCAGAGATTGTTGCTTATGCACTGACCACAAACCTCTCACTCATGTCTTTTCCATTCCTTCTGATAACCACGCGTTCCAAGAGGCTCTTTATGTTGATATTACTTCCTAATGCATCATGGACATTTGCCTTCTAAGGGAGTTTCTAAGCAACAACGGGCTTTGTCGTTCACGATCTCCCATCGGCTTGGGGACGCATCGTCGAACTGCAACATCAGCGGGATTTTTGTGAACAACTTAATCACAATGATTTCGAGACAAAGGCCATGTCTCTGTCCACCACCTCCATTATGGCCTTGTCTGGCGCCTTGTGTAGCCTCCCCCCGACCCCTCCTAGACGAGTTCCGCCTGGACGTCCTCACCCCATGGAACAGTCTTTGTCAATATGGCACATTATTCTACCAATGCCTAGCAGTGACAGTTCGGTCTGATCTAGCATGAACACCGATATTCACCAATGGACTTGGTCGTGCTTGACCTGCCGGAGGACTTTAGTCGAACGGCGCAACAGAGCTCCGATCTGTACCTTTCTTTCGAATGACGCACACTTCGCGAGCGTCCACATCTCTTTACCAACAGTCCATTATTTCAACGGTTTGTGGCCTCTCTGTTGGTTCGCTGGGCCAAAACGGGGACGCGTTAATCACGCTGCGCAGGGTTTGTGCATACCATAACTTCTGCAGATCTAGGCGTTGACTCCACGCCGTGTCAGCCATTACGCCCAGTCCAAACATCAGATGGCTGACAAGTTCAGATTGTTGACTGAAAGAGAGAGAGCGAGAGGGGGAAGAGAGGATGGGATTGACATTTTCTCACGGCAGGTCACCACACCTGCCTCCCTATTACGGCCCCTTCAGCGCTGTCAGTGTGGGGGAGGGGAAGAACTTCGCTATCTTTCATACTCAATACGGCGCTGGTCGTTAGCTTGAGCAATCTGGGGTTACATTCGGTGTATTTCTCCAATCGTCTGATTCTCATTCTCATCCCCTCCCACCAGAGTGATCTCACTGGTCCTGGTAACCTTGAAAGTCCACATCCTCCTAGACTATCCAAAGGTCAACCGGAAAGTTTGAAAAGTAGAAACCTACTGGGTTCCGTAGCTGGAAAGATTAAGAAGGCAAGATGAGCCTAGACAAGAATTTTAAATTCAATAGCAAAACAGTAGAAAACTAGTAGGAAATACAATGGGGTTGTTAGAAGCACTGGCATGGCTCTCTTAAAAAAGAAAGATTACAAGACATCCGAGTTTGAGCGTGTGATTCAAATGAATCTCCCTCCCGTCATTTGCCGTGACGGGGAAGAATATTCACATTCGGTTGCATACTGTTTTAAAAAAAGAGTACACAGCTTGTGCGATCGGTTTAATCGCCTGTTTTATGTCAGAACCGATCGTTTTCGTTTTAGTCAAAGAGGAGCTAGCTTACGATGATCCCTGGTCTTCAGTTAACCCTGGCGCGATTGTCTATGACTAGCAATTCATGAGGTAGAAGAAACGTCCCCTGATTGAACAATGACCGACTAGAATTTAAATTCCAATCGAGCTCAGCGTTGCATGGATCTATTCCAAAAACACGTCTCGATGCTAATAAAGCGAGAAGGATCCCATTTCTCAGAATTTCAGATGGTTTTGATTGTGAAGTGGGGTGTTCAGCGTTTACATAGTGCGTATATAAACGTTGCAAGGTACAGAGTTAAGATTGAATGATAGTAGACAATCGCCGTGAGAAGGTTTGTGGATGCCTACCCTCTTTTATCGAACCACTTAGACCCTTATCTGCTTTTGTCTCTGATGATGGGTTCGAGAAGGAATCCGAAACGTCAGGCTAATAAAGCTCTTGTCCCAGCAATCGTGTCTCCTTCTTCAAGACTTACTCTCTCTCTCTCGTCCTCTCCGGGAAATGTGGTCCCCACCTCATGATAGTGACCTCTGCTCGCCGGACAAGAATGAGTATGCAACTAGAAAGGCCAGTTTAGAGTCTGACCAATGTCTACCCGTATGAGCCAACGGCAGTTTGAAGGTGTGAGATTCAAAGACACTGCATGATTCTGTCTTTGCCTTTGGCCAATCACTGAAACCGAGGGGCTCTGTCTGGTGTCCGGTCAACCACGGCCATCTAAACCGGCCGTTCAGTTTCGAATCTCAAGACGGACATGTCCTCACTCAGAACACTGGGACACGTACCTCGCACATGACTGTCAGTCTGCCTATTCTTCACCCATTCTGCACAAAATGCGGTACCCTTTCTACTGACATCTGCCTTCTCTTCATGCCTGCGACCTAGCCTGAGGGTCGTAGTGGATGAGGTTTGCTGATGACCTTAACTGCTGCGGAAAACCTACCAGGCGGTGTCATCTGTGAGTTGCGGGAAGGGGGGGGGGAATGGGTCGTCATCAGCTCCTTTACGCTGTCGCAATAAGGCCGTGCTGCTAACTTCGGTTTGGAATTGAGATTTTGACCGGAGGTTTGTAGTGAATGCAGTCGTACAGACCATTGGGCTTTATTGTTCCTTGCGTGGAAATGAGAAGTTACTATTTCGAGAATGTCAAAAGCACAAGGTCACCACTCAGATTGTTGGTACGACGATTGTCATTTCCTCACAAATGTGCTTTATTACGTGTCCAGTCGCGAATCTGGAACTGTAGGCTTGCCAATCGGACTGTGACTGACATGGGAACAAAGGGCGCTCTACCTTGTGTACCCTTAGAAAGAAAATTACGAGCTTAGAATGTCGAAATATTTACACAAAAATTGACCCCTCTCATTTTATGTACAGCTATAGGACCGCGAAACGGATACTTATTTCGCCCCATCCTTCTGAAACAAAGTACTAAAGATGACATGATATCTGCGCGAACCACTTGACACCTCGAGGTAGCTGTACCCTGGACTGGAGTCACACTCACGTAATGTCAGCTACGAGAAGATTCGCCGAAAAGATATTTTCCAAAACAGTTATGCAAGACCCGAAATGTGTCGTTGCGAGGAAAGAACCTTTCCGTTTACTAGAGACCTATTTAAGTCGACGGACCTAAAAGGGTTTCGTCAAGATCGTCATCATGCAAAGAAGTTCAATAGAACTCTGCGAGTCAAACTGAAATTGAAATTTATACCTCACACCTCTCCAACTAACTGCCGAGATCATACTTAGAACAAAAGCATAACTTAAGTAACAGAAACAACTATAAAATCTCCAGTGTTCTAAGCAAGAACAGCTTTGGCATCTACTATTTTTCAGCAATTAAAATTGACACGGTACACTGACCGGAGGAAAGTATCGGGCGCCAGATCATGAGGCCGAAAGACCCACTGCCACGGCAGGAAACATCCGCGATCGCTTATTGGGTCTGGTGAAGTTGTGGGAAAAGCAACTACGTTGGAGGAACTGGAAGACTATTCGTAACGCGGATGGCCGAGCACGCAGCAGCAGTGAGGAGGAACAACGGCAATTCCCAAGTCACGACTCATTCTACGAGACCCAACCACACATTCAAATTTGATGGAGGAGAAATTCTCCGCAGGGGCGACAGCCGTGTAAGCCACGAACTGCTCGAGTCATGGTTCTCCGGTCCTCATTCAAACAACAAGCACAGTAACCTCCCTTCTCCATATTCGGTGCTGAGACTTTGCCTAGGCAAAGTAGTTGGCCATACAGAGAGCGTGCGGACGACCACTGCTCCTGGTGTCAATGTCGGCAGGCCACATTGCCCAAGAGTCCACACGCATGACGAAATCCGACGGTCAGCAATTCGCCTACGTGCACTGAGCGTCGAAGCCTATAATCTTGACCTGCACACAGGAGCATAGCAGCTGTATAGTTCAAGATCTGGCCAGCCGAACCGTGCTGCACTCGGGAGACGCCAACAGAGGTAGACATGTAGCGGCCTAACACCTACATCCTATAGATACTGTTACATCTGGGCAAACCACTACCCTTATCTGACTCTGTCTCAGATGATGAATTTGAGTGAGAATTCGAGATGCCGGGCTAATAAAGCCCTTGTTCCGGCGATCGTGTCTTCTTCTGCGCGACTGCTCCCTGGAGGTCGCATCTTGGCTCTTATTAGAGAAACAAAATTAAAATTCCCGAGTTAGGACGAACTGAAGAGGGTTGTTAAGCACACCTCTGTACTCATCCAGACGACAGGATAGAAGAGCAGTTTGGCAGACACAGGTATATACAAAATAAGAATGGGAGGAAACCCGTGTACATATATATATGTATAGTGGTAGGGGGGGGGGGTCACCGATCGTTCATACGGAACTCACTCGTTCCGTTGTGCCTTAAGGGCTCACTCTCTCTCATGCGCCGCTGTGCGGCTGCTGGTTGGGCTCGAGAGAGAGAGCCCGTAAGGCACTACGGAACGAGTGAGTTCCGTAAGAACGGTCGGTGAGCGCCCTTAACCACTATATATATATACATGCCATACACACGTATATACGTATATAATACTTAACGATACAGGGACAGATGGGGGTTGCACTAGGGGGATGAGCCATCTGGATGGGGAGATGACGCCGACATATGTGTTAAATAACCGGTGGGGCCCACAGGGAGGGCCGTGGAGGGTGCCGACATACAGCGTGATCGGGGTGAGCATAGCGATGAGAGTTGCGTGGAGGAAGTCGGCGGTTATGCGGAAGAGGAGGAGAACACGGCATCGGTTATTTTCACCGACACTCAGTTGCACCATCTCCCTCCTGGACCCGTGCCAAAAATATTCATTTTAATTAAGCGACCTAATCCAATTCGTGGGGCGTTACAGTGTACTAAACACGCGGAGTGCAAATTACTGCCAGTCAGCAACCGGAGTTGGCGTTGGTAGACCGCCTGCACCATCGTCCTCTGCAACAAAGCGCTGAGTTCGTAAGCCGAGTAGTGACTACCTCCATTGTTGTTAGCACCCGGTGACGTAGGCTTTTAGAAGCGAGGGGGGCCGACGTATGTGGACGTCTAAACAGGACAGGGAAATAGGAACGTCCCGCCCAAGTAATAAAGGTGGACCTGCGCATAATTCTGTAAAGAACAAAGTATTCCCGTGCCTCAACATCACGAATAACCCTAGTACAAAATTGAACCGTTGCGCAAATTTTGACCCTAACCCTACCCCAAACGTTAACTCTGCAGTTAACACTAACCCCTACCTTAACTCTAAATTCGGCCTTGGCTTATGTTAAGATTCACCTTAAATCTAACCTTGAACCTAATCGGTCGGATCTTATTTCGAGGCCGCACCTTCAGTAGACTAGCCCGGCCGCCTGTCTTACGGGACCGGTAATAATAGGGGGTTTAACACTAACCCCTAACCCTGACCTTAAACTCCAACCCCTAACCTTACTCCCCAAACCTAATCCCTAACCCCTAACTCTCACCCCTAACTCTAATCCCTAAACCTAACTCCCAACCCCTAACCCAAACCCTAACCCCTAACAGGTGCGGCTACGAAATAAGATCTAACCACCTAATCCTTAATTGAACCCTAACCATTACCTTAAACCTATTCGTAAATTCACTGGAAGTTGGCTCAAAGTCACCCGTGCTGCAGGCGGTTCTTGACCACATGTCCTGCTTAGATCTCCACACGAGTCAGTCCTACCTGCTTTGCCAGTGTCCTGTAGGCAACCCGGAAGGCTTCTTTGCCACCAACTGCATGATTCCTGCCTAGTGGGCGAAGGAAAATAAAACCTGAAATCGATCGGCTTTCGCCCTTACCTAGCATGGCCGGTATGTCTTCATGTACTCTCTTTTTCAGACGTCTAGTTGTACGGCTAATATATCCCCTTCCACAGGAATAAGCAAATTGAGTAAATCCACTTTAATTTGATCTACAAAGGCGGTCGGTCTTTACATCCCAACAGTGGGAGGGAGGGTTTGTGAAAAGTACGCGTATAGCGGCAAAAACGCCCATGATGACTGTCTTTAAACGTCGTCTTGATAATTTGCATGCTGCGGCCTTGAGAGAAGAAAGTCCTAGAAAGACGTCTTTTCTGCAGTTTCGATGGCAAGCCTTGTGGTACGCTCAGGGAATAAACCCTTCCGGATAACCGTTTTGGCGAAACCTCTTCTACAGATGCCGGAGTTCGGCTTCAAGAGTCTCAGGTTAGCGGAAGCCTCGCACTCTGACCGTCGGTTCCTGAAATTTGCCTTGTTCTACATTAAGGGGGGGGGACAAAACTGTGGAAATTAATGGACTGTCCCGTCCCGTCCCCTCCACGGTCTTGCTTTCCTTGATGCAAAAGGAAATTTAGCCCAGAGATTAGCGGTTAAACCAGGACAAATAAGGATACATAATCCTCTAAGAGGGGAATACAAGGCAGGGCAGTTATTGTTCGTATGATCTATATAATGTGGTGGAATTTATGGGACATCAAAAATCAATACAAGAATGGATATCAGTAAAGTAGTACGCTTTTAACTGAGTGCGGATTTCGCAAGGGCATTGGAAAGTCGACTGGAGCAATATGACAATACAACCAACGTAATACTTTCCAGAGAAAGACAAATTTCAGAATTTGGCCAAAACTTTATGAGTTATGCCATCCACTGTACAAAAGAACCCATATTTCGGAGTTCATCAAAAAGTAATCGAATCTATTTAGCATCCAATTGCAATTTCAGAAAGACAACCAAAAATAACTTCCTCCATCTCAGAACCCTTACTTCCAGTTGAGAGTTTCACGTAGATGTCTTGATCCGCTTATACAAAAAACCATCTTCATTCGAAGTACGACGGACATAATTGTGGAAAGATGACGTGAAAGATGAAGATTGAAGATTGAGGATGAAGATAAAGATTGAAATGAATTGAAAGAGGACTTATGTTGTTTTTTACCAAGGAAGATTACGAATTTGTAACTCGGTTAAAGAAATTTTTTATCTCTTCTAAAAAGAACATTAATCGCGGAACCTACTTTACGACAATATATGTATGTAGAAGGACGAGTACTGACAAAAACAAAATACACTGCACAGCCTTAAATACCTCATAATTTAAAACTTCTTCTAAAAACTGAATATAGCCTTCCTGTGAGTACGAAAGTTGATGAAGGTATGATTTGCTACCAAGTGAGAATAAGGAAAAAGTATTTTCTTATATGGCCTTTGCAAAATATATTTCAATTTATAAGGGCAATGAAAGTCAATAGTAAAAATACATAATGAAGTAAGTAGTCACTTTTTACGGAGTGCGGAGTTTGCAGGCGAAGGAAAATGAGCACATTCAAAGGCCATCGTTCTGCGGCGCAAGTCTACTACCACAAGAAACTAATTCGCGCTTAAGTCCCCATCCCCGTGCTCACCCTGCCGTGTGGCACACGATGGACATAGCCGGGAACGGCAACCAAACTGTTGCTATGCAAATAATCAAAGGGGGTCCTTTCTGATGGCTGGAGTAGACAGGTTTGGTTTGCACTTAAAGCGCAGTGTGGGTTCCAGACTGATTGCCTCAGTGCAGGCTGCTGTTTTTTCGATGAATTCGCAGCCCTCTGGCGAATATGATAAGATTAATTTACGAGGAGAAGTTGAAGGATGAACAGTGCACTTCTGCAGATTTTATTCGAGCGCGGTAAGCACACGGCTTGTCAACCACGTCATCAGACAATACTGGTGCTTGGCTTTTGTAAAAATAACAGTCGCAAGCTGGGAAGGCATTTTGGCAGGTTCGCTGCTGTTCCATTCACGAAGGCTAAAATTACGCATATGCACTCAGCTCATCGGAGTTACACAGTCTTTCAAATTGGGGAGGATAGAAATTAGTGCAGTAACACCATGCTTTTCAAAAATTATCCAGATTTGCGTAGCTGTACTCTTAGCTATTGATCATGAGGACTGCAAGAGCTGTGAGAAATTCTCTTAAGAGTGCCATTTATCCATTTGCTGCCCTTACTTCCACTGGAATCAGTGAGTACTGTCGTACCCAAAGGTTCGGTGGTACTCGACAGACCGCATGGGAGAATTCAGAGACGCTGACTTAACGCTTGCTTCGAAAAAAGTTTACCGAGGATGGAGGAGGTGCTCAACACCCATGTTGCATATGGAGGACTGTTTATGTGTGTTTGCTGTTAGCTGCTTGAAAACCTGATGCATTCTGTGTGTGGCACACGCAGACGAGCTGTTTTGGCACTGTCAGTTACTGCACCCAATCTTAGAACCAGGTGGTCAACGAGCTCGAACAGTTGACTGGTGCCTCGGAGAGGGCAAAGAGAAGGAGGCCGACCCTGGGGACTCAGTACTCACGAGATTCAGTGCACATTTCCCTTCCCCTATCAACAATCTGACTCCTTTCTAAACTCTCACGTTAGGCTAAAAACCGCGCTTGGTAGTTTCCAAATGACGGGCTAATTCGATCTTCCTTTCAGTGGGAACAATCGGGCTGCAATGGCTCCTTCTTAATGTGGCCTCTAGGAGCCGTTCTCCCTTCCTTGCTTGTGTGAAAACGCGGTACATTGTACGCGTAACAGGTGGGTGCACACGCGCAAACGGACTGTTTACCTCTGTCAGCCACTGCGCTCAAGCCTACCTCCGATTGCCACTTTGTGAGAGAGGAGAGAGTGCGGCAGATGCAGCGAAAGTCTCCGATCAGTACAAACTAATTCATGCACACAAGTCACCGTCCGTGCGCCCCATTGGCTGTGGGACAGACGGTGGACATTGTCGCTGACGACGGTAAAACTCTCCTTTATTTACTGTTGTCCTCCTTTGTATCTCCAAAACAGACCACGCGGGCCGAATTGGGGTCAAGGGGGATTCTGGCATGCGCTATCAGGACTACCCACCCACAATGAATGTTAACATTCGGGGCGTGGTGGCAAACAAAGGTGCCAGTTTACGCCGCGCCAACTGAGGTCTCTGCCACCCCTCCATTGTTGTTATCGGTTAAAATCCTGATCAAATGTTGCTATGAAGCAGGAGGTGTGGTGGTGCCCCCTAGGTGCGTGTCCGGCCGTGCCCGCCACCTGCACCGCCTATCGCCTCTGGTCTTCTTGGCTATGTCTTGACAATATGCCCACGTGGGAGAGGAGAGAGTGAGGCAGTTGCTACGCAAGTCTACTGTTACTATAACGGAAACTACGCACAAGTCGCACTGCCTGTTTTCACCCTGCCCTGGAACACAAGGTAGACAACGTCGGTCACGACGGTTGAATTGCCGTCGTTTACTGCCGTTTAACAAAATGAGGAAATAAGAGGAGTTTGTAAAGATCTGGTGGGTCTCACTTCTCCCCTTTCCAACAACAGACAGAAATTCGTTCACTCACTTCGGCATTTTTAGTACCAGAATAAGGGGGGAGGGTCCGTTTCATTCAGCATAATCTTGTTATGTTTCGAATTAATTTTTGAATATGCTACTATCCCGAAGACCAGAGCCCTAGAACTGTTTCAACTACCCTCTTCATCGAAATTCCCTATGATAGGGATTGAAAGACCAGTGACTTGATATATATATATGCAGGGAAGAAGCAAATATCAGGCGATATTGCCAAATCCCCGAGAAAAACTGAACCGACCATCGCTAAGATTTTTGGGCTACTTAAAATCCACAAACCTGAAGTACCACTGCGACCGATAGTAGAATTAATCGGCGCATTGACTTACAAGATCTTCAAATGGCCAGTCTACAAACTCTATTCATTGATACAAGGTTGTGAAACTTCAACCGAGAATTTTATAAAGTTTCTGGACAGCTTACGAGAACTCAAATTGCGGCTGATGAGATAACCTTCGATGTCGTCTTTCTCTTCACTTCCATACCACTGGAAGTAGCAAGGCAATACATAGAAGAATACCTCCAGTCCTACGACATGGACGTCCCTGTGCCTGCCTTGCTTAAAGTCTTGGAACTTTCTCTCGAAACAAAATCCTCATTTTCACATCAATTCTACAAAAAGATGAAGAAAGCTCCCATGGGATCACCTATCTCCGGTTTTCTTGTTAAGATCACGATTTAAAAATTGGAAACTGTGACCCTACGGTCATTTAATCCCAAATTTTGAGTGCGCCACGTAGATGACACTTTTATTGTCGTTAAAAGGCATCGCCTGGAAATGCTCCACAGTATCACTAGCTCAACACTACCAAGAACGTCGTCTGCCCTCAAAAAATAAGTTGATAACCAACTCCCCTTCCTTGACGCACTCATACAGCGATTAACTGACGGAACATTTCACACATCGGTTTACCGCATAGGAACTTATGCGGGCTCTGTTCTGCATTATAATAGCAATCACCCTTCTGCTCACAAATAAGTTCTGTTACCAGCATAGTCAATCGAGCAAAAGCGCACAGTTCAAACAACAATACTTACCAAAAAGAACTGAATTATTTGTTCAGACTCTTTTCTCAAAATGGATACTCCTGAGATTTTTTACGCCGGTGCATGAAACGACAGGAATTAAAAGAAAAAGACAAGAAACTAGTTAGTCTCGATCAAGCACCGAAACAGAAAACCTAGAGAACACTTTCGCACATTAAAAGCGTGTCTGAACTCGTTGAAGGCTACCTGAGAAATCCTCAAATGCAAGTGGCGCACAGACCAGCGACCACATTACGCAACCAGCTCGCACACCCTAATGATAGGATTGGTTATTTAGATTAGAACGAGCTCGTCCACAAAATTTCTTGTGATACCTGCGACGCAGTGTATTGTGGTAAAACTGGGAAGTCGGCCTTTACGTGCGCACGCGAACATCAACTAGCTGTGAGAAGGCGAGACCGCTTGTCCCAAGTTGCCATGCACACACTGGAAACTGGTCATAAATTTGCTTAGGATAAAACTAACATTGGTGGCGTCTGTCCGTCTAAAAAGGCCAAGAATTTTTAGATGCCATATATTCCGATGAATCATGCATTAACCGACACATTGAAGTAGACGTCGTTTTCAACAACCTCGGGGAAAGATGGGAGAGGTTACAGCCAATCAGTATGATATGCCATTCAAGGCCATGAATTGTCGGCAGGAATTAAAGGACGGTATCGTTTTTTGGCCATTTTTAAAATGTTGACTGTTTTGCTTATTTACCACACGTCTAAAGACGACCTGGGAACCAGAGTTGGGAATTTACGATTAGTTTGTTGCACTTCGCAAAGAAGATATTAATTTTTAACTAAACTTGTTGGGATGCCCATCTTTTGAAATATGTATATACAGTAGGCGGGCAAACTCATGAAACATCAACCCGAGTTCCAAAATGCGTTTTCGTTTCGAAAAGATTAATTAAGTTGGGTTGTAAAACTAATCGTCATGCAACATGATTTTATAATGATTCAATTACCCCAGGAGGCCGGCTTTCGAACGAACTTCTTTCCAGATACATTTAAAAACGATACTCCGCAAAAATGACATTTTATTTAGCATACATTTTTCTCATTGATTTTCGATGTCCTTAAAAATTCAAATATATTCCATAGGAAACATGCATAAAAGTATCCATTCTCTCGCACATTCGGTAGAAAATCACATCCTCTTTTAATTTTATGCTCTAGGAAAGGGTATAATTCGGTTTTAACAAGTTTTAATTGTGGAATTCTTTAACTACCGTAAACTGGCCGTTCATAAAACTTCATGTCACCTCATTTACCAATGTGGCTTGTGAAGTTAACAATATGGCTCAAATCCACTGCAAAATTTTTTGAACTCCATATGGTCAACTCTTAATACCGTAGAGAAATTTATGGTTTTCCATACGCGAAAAATATACGGTTTGTCGTTTCGAAACCCTGAATGAAAGTGTAATGGCAGACCGGGTTCACAACTATTCGGGTATTGGAATGTTTTTTTGAAAAACGAATTATACCCATCCATTACGTATAAACTTCGACTAAGACGTCATTTTCTACCGAATGATCAAAAGAATGAATGTTCTTATAATGTTTTCCATGAAATAGAATTAAATTTCTTAAGGCATCGAAAAACAGTGAGAAAAATTCCTGCTACATAAGTTGTCATTCTTTATAGAGTACCGTTTTTGCATGCAGTCGAAAAGAAGATCGTTCGAAAGCCGGAATTCTGATGCAACTGATTCATTATAGAATTGCGCTGCATGACGATTATTGTAAAAACCTTGCTTAATTTATCTTTTTGAAACGGAAACGCATTTTGAAACCTCGGTTGACATTTCATGAATTAGCCTACACAGCGTATGTTTTCGTATTAAAAATCAATGCACGAACACGCACTTGCTTCCATTTTCCAGTATACCCAGAAGCTCCTCTTTCTTCTTCTTCTTCTCCTTCTTCTTCTTCTTCTTCCTTTTCTTTTTCTTCTTCTTTTTCTTCTTCTTCTTCTTTACTTGGTGGTATTAATTTTAGCAGCCTTTGAACAATGCACTGATGTTCATTTTGAAAATTGAAAACGGAGTTCCCTTTTTTGTTAGCATATTTGATGCAAAATCACCCCTTTTGGAGTGGGTTTCGTACATGAAAAACTCAGATGTGTCAAGATGGATACTTTATTGGCTGAAGCAAAGCCCAAGTGTTCCTTTCGTTCTTCAAAAATATTAGTTTCCAAAATTTCCTGCCGTTCTAATTTTTGTGGACGTCGCACGACAGTCTCGAATGAACAAGCAGACTTCATCGTCACACATTCGAGTGATGCAGTAATGCACCTTTACTTGGCATGATTCCTCAGTATGCAAGCACCAGGCACTCCAAAAATTGCGGCAGATAAAATGAACTAACAGTTGTCAATAAGTGGTATGGCAGATTTTGAATAATTTATTTTGACCCAATTCTGAGAAAAATCAGCGACCTTCGTGGGATTTGAACCCACGATTGCGAGGGGAATGCCTGAATATAGCCAACGAGGCCCCACCGGTGGGCGTGAGTTAGCTGTACTCAAGCCTTCCCCTTGCTCTCGTGTCTTCGAATCTCACGGGGGTTTCCGAGTCTATCACAGCGAGGTTAAAATGAATTATTAAAAATCTACCAAAACACCTATTAATTAATTTAGCCTGGTAGTTTTCTTGTAGATTCTAGACGAAGTATTTAGAAAATCCTGCCGGGGCAGTCAGCTTACTGGATCAAATTGGGTGGGTTCCATACGTTGCAGTAGGCTGAGTGGGTAAGCTGACTAAAATATGATCAAACTCATACCTCCCGGCTAGAGCCTTCTCTTTGCTGTCGCCGGTTGGAGTAAGGGTCGGTTACGCTGTTCTGGTCTCAAGTGTAAGCGAAATGTGGGCATTGCAAGTAAGGTAAGTTGAAGGAGGATGCTGAACTCGCTAGCGGGAAAGTAGCTAAGGCTGAAACGGAAAAAGACAACCTGATGTTTCGGTTTAGAGCTAGGGTTCGTTTTAGAGTTTGGGTAAGTGTCAGTCTGAGAATTTAGTTAAGGATTAGGGTCTGTGTTAAGTCTAAGGGTTCCGGTTAGATTTAGGGTTTGGATTGTGGTTTAGATTTGCGGTTAGTGTTAAGGTTGGGGTTAGGGTAGGGTCACGGTTAAATTTAGGGTTAGGGTTTGTGTTACGGTTAAGTATAGGGTTATGGTTAAGGCTGAGGTTAAGATTTGGGCCAGGGTTAGGTTTAGAGCCAGGGCTGGAGTTTGTGGTAGGTTTGGGGTTAGGTTTAGTGTTAAGCGTAGGGCTAGCATTAGGTTTATAATTGCGCCAAGGGTAAGGTTTACTTTTGAGGTTACGGGCAAGGTTGCCGTTAGGTTTGGGGTATTGCTACTCCGCATGTCCTATCAGGCAGGTCTTTTGCGGACATTCTAGACTTCTTTCACTCTTGGTGGCAGATTCGTCATACACCACACAGTCTATTCCGTTTCAGCCTCGGCTACTTTCCTCACTAGCGATTTCAGCGTCTTCCCTTCGACCTACTTTACTTGCAATGCCCACACTGTGCTTACATTTGGGACCAGGACAGCGTAATCGACCCTTGCTCCATTTGGAATCCCACCGAGGTCGCCGGATTCTTAACAGTGTGATTAAAATAAACCATAATACTCGCCAATTCGAATGTGGATGGCAAGGGCGTGAAGGCTGTATTTCTTTCGATATCTCTGTGGGACTAACCAGACGCTTACTTAGGACAATGTCAGTACATCATGAACAGTAAACTCCCCCCACCTCTGCTGTTGCAGCAGGTCTTTAATTCGTTCCACCCTCGTAGTAAAGTGGCGTGATACCCGACATCAGTCACCCGACACTTCAAGGTAAGCACCAGCCACTCACGTGCAATGCCTACTCGGGGCGATGTTTCCAAAAGAAGTCTTGGAAAATTACTGTATGTAGGATTACCAAAATGTGTGTCGCTATTGTGAAGGAAGGCGTGCCACACGTAGGAGACAGTTGGTAGCTGGTTGAGTAACGTCAGCACATCTTGGCCGAAAGACAGTAAGGAAGTTGAAACAGGACGGCCAGCGAATAGCAAATATCCTCGACAGTGCTAAAGGTCTGAACGGAAAATGTGTTAATAAGGGGGTTTTATAAGGCAGACAGCGGAAACTTTCGGTGGCAGGGCTCTCTGGCCCAAATTCGCAGGCATGCATTCCCAGGGGGTTACATACCCTTCTCATACCCTCGCTGTCAAAACTGAATGACGTGCGGCTGGATGGAAACGAGGAGGCATTAAAATATTAATGCATGGGCTAGGAATAAGCAGGTTCGGAGGAAATACGAAAATATCAAAAACGCAAAATTTTTATCGAGCTAGTATACATGCAATGCTCGTTTATGTAAACAACTGAGTAAGTAAATCCGCATAAATATGACGAAGTCCACGAAATTCTTCTAGGCCATAAATTCTTCAAGAAGATGTTGCAATATGTGTCTGGCAGCCGGTTAAACGTTTGATTTTTACCTCATTTTTGTACGGAGATTTGGTGTAGTTTATTCGTTTTGCCACACTGAAAACGATTTCATTTAGATTCGTTGATAGGGACGTCACAGAGAAAAGGGCTCCCATACGACAACACGCCATAAGGTCAGTCAGTAGCATGGAAAACTGAATTCAACTTTTAGTGTGCCTGGGGAATTTTACTGTGTTTTCTAAAGGCAGCGACGCCAGTTGCGTCTCAGAACATCAACGAAGTGTCAGTGAACAGTCCTCAGATTTCGTAGTACTCAAAGTCTGACGGAGGAGATACGTTCTGTGAATTTTGGCTCCCAAAATTTTTAAAAATAAGGCAGAACTTGAAAGCATTTGCACATACAGTGGGTCTTCTGGGGCTCAGTTTTCTGCAGCACACGCTTTGGTTCAGGTATGAAGTTCGACCGTCGAAGAAAATGAACGCCCGAAAAGGAGGTCTGCGTCAAACATGAAGTCGGTCAAAAAACCTCTCTAAAGTCTCTTCTCCAAAAAAGCGTTTTGCTGAGGGAATGCACAAACGAGTTCTCACGTTGTTCTTTTTATTTAAGTAAAGTTGAGAAAAAATTAAGATATTTTGTTCTTTTTATGCATTTTAATTGCAACTGGCAATTTTTCTGATTATTTTAGAAACCATTTCGCTACAAAATGACCAGATAAAGATAAAATAAATAAAAAAGTCTTTCTTACGCGACCAACAGGATATTGCTTCTCTGCATTAGTTGAAAGGGACAAGCATTAAAAACTGCATTCCATCTGGCAAAACTTTTCAACGACCGTTCGATAGCAAATGTTTTCGCTGTTTCTGACAAGATATCTGTAATGACATGAGAATCGCAGCTGCAGCAAAACAAGGCAATGCCTGTCGGTGCTATAAGACATGGGATTGCGCAGATTTACGAACCAGAAGTTATCAAGATTAATGACTTCCGTTACACTGGAGATAACGCGGTTATGCACATGTCACCAAATTTATTCTTACTAAGGTTGTTTTAGCAAAATCCTTTGGCTTAGATTAATGCATAGAAGTGGTCTATGAGTGACATGCGCCTTGCTCAGTTTTATTCGAATCGGCTATTTAGATTTCGGCATGGATGCTTCGTTAGTTTGGTCACAATAGCACACTTGGTAGACAAACTAATCCACACACGAGGACATGTCTATTTGCATTCAGTATACGTTTAGTAACATGCGATAATCAACGGAAAACGTCAATGATAATGAATTACAGTTACCAGCCTCAAGTATACATTTATCGGTAAGATGTAGTTATGTAGCTCCACCTGATGGACACAATACTGCTGGGGTTGGGGTCAAGGGTTAAGTTTAGGGTTAGGGGTTAGAGTTAGAGGTTAGGGCAACTATTTCTCAACCATTCAAAATATAACCGCGTATTCCCAATTAGCTTTTATTTTGCATACAACAACTTGACCTCGTCGCCTGTGCGTTCTCTGGCCTCACCTGCAAAATCTCCTATTACTACCGGTCCCGTATTACAGGTGGCTGGTGTTTGTTTACATCAGGTGGGGCTACGTAACCACTTCTGACCCAAGACAGTAGCATGTTGATAATTATCAACAATCTTACGCTATTTTTGAATCACGTTTTTGATATTTGTTGTCTCCGTGAGACTGTTATGGTCAGGCCTGACAGAATCTCCTCACCATACCTCAAACATTTGAGACGTCGCAAAGAAGCCTTCTACAAACTAGGTCAGCATGACAAGGTGAAGGATATCAATGTTTTAATAAAAAACGAAATTGCCAGACTTAACGGTTTATTCGTTAGTCCACTTTTTTCTACTTCATTCACCCCCTCCTCTCCTGTTCCTTCTGCTGAACTGTGGAGGAATCTCAAGCGTCTCACTGCTCAACGTAATATACTTGAACCCATTGATGTAGATTTAAACTCTTTAAATCGAAATTTTATCCGTACTTCTAACGACTCTCATTCTCGCCCAAACGAAATTTACCTACCACCATGCGACTTTGCTCCTGTGACTGTGACAACAGTGGAACAACATCTCCAAAAGGTTCGCGGGTCAACGGCGGCTGGGCCGGACGGTGTCTCTCCTTTTCTTCTTAAGTCTTGCTGGTCGCAGATAGCTCCCGTCTTGACCCACCTTATTAACCTATCCTTCATAGAGTCCAAGATTCCTGACGCCTGGCGTATAGTAAGAATTACTCCAATCCCTAAAAAATCTTTAACTTTTACTCCTAAATCTTTCCGTCCTATTGCCTGCTCTTCTGTACCCCTGAAACTTACTGAACGAGTTGCATTAGATTCCCTTAAGTACTCCTCCGTCAATTTTTTTGATCCTCTACAATTTGCATACAAGGCAAAGCGTAGCACCTTGGATGCTGTTGCTTTAGTTGTCCATTCAGATTTGAGAGACTTAGACAGGGGATGCCGTACATATGCATGTGCTTTTCTCGACTATTCATCCGCCTTCAATACTATTCCGCGCCAACTCCTACTGACCAAAGCAGCTGCGTGTGACGCTCCGAGCTGGGTTGTCTCTTGGCTTAGAGATTATTTTTCCTTCCGCACACAGTTTGTCCAGTCGGGAAAGAGAAAATCTTCTATTCTTCCGAATAATTGTGGAGTTCTACAAGGTTCCACCTTATCCCCTCATATTTTCTCTCTACATACTGATGATTTGAGATCGCCAAACGACTGCCTGTGTGTTAAGTATGCCGATGACATGGTCGTAGGCCACCCACTCAAAAACCTAGCTCACCTACAGTCTTTAAAGGATGGCTTAGATAACGTCTCCGCATTGTCGTCGAATAATGGACTCCTACTCAACAATCAGAAATCAGTACAGTGTGTGTTTCGATTGCGACCCCCTCCCATTCCTGAACCTTTGGATATTCTTCCCAATGAGGTATCCTCTTTCCGGTACCTAGGTGTTACTTTGTCCTCAAATCTCTCTTTTTCTCTTCATATGGAAACCCTTTTAACAAAAATTCAAAAACTTGTTTATTACATTCGTCGTCTACATTCATATCACACACCCAGTCCTTAATCTGGCGATTCATAGATGGCTGTATTCCTCCACTCATTCTTTATTGTTCTCAAGTTATTTTTCCAGCTTTACTTAAAAAAGATCTTATTATTTTTAAACGTGTCATTCGAATGCTCGCCTCTGCTGCTGGTGTTTCCTATCATATTTTAGTTGATATCATCGTGCAGCGACACTTCAACTCGGTGGAGCAATTTGCTGACCGAATTCTGAATGACACCGTCCATCCCCTTCATAATGAGTCAATGGCTGCGAAATCCTTACGCCCCATGTGTCGATGCCTCCGCCACATCCCTTGTCGCACTTTGGCTTATCAGAATTCCATACTGCCATTTCTAGCCCGGTATCTCACCTGCAAAGATGCTGAAAAACAAAAGCTAAAACTCGATCTTGCACCTTAAAGTCCTTTTTTCTTCATATATAATTATGTCCACCTGTCCAATACCTGTTAATCTCTATGGTAATCATTGTGTACTGGAGAACCGTTTTTGCTGAAAGTTTTGAATGTTATTTTCAAAATAAAGCATTCCTCTCTCTCTCAATTATAACAGTGACTTATTAAATGGGATGGGGAGTTATGACTGACCTTTAATCAGCAAACATTCCGACGCCTGTCAAGTACACTCACGTTGGTAGAATGCACGACACAAATCGGTACAGAAATCCACTGTCGAATGACTCTCTGCCAGCAAAATGAAGGAGTACTGATTGGTGCGGTACAGCTTCTTTTTAAGATGACAAAACGGGTCAAGCTACTCCCCTCCGTTCTGAAGGCGGCCTTGCGCTAGATTTCAGTGGTTTCTGTTCCCGTATCGTAACTGTAAACTTAGAGCCAACCCCAATATGCACCCCAATCCTTGCCCTAACATTTGTCCCCATAAAGCTAGCCCCAGTCCTTCTAACTGCAACCTTGTTGCTTACTCTGGCCATCATAACCCTAATCCTAAGTCTGCGTTTGCCCCTGGATGTAAGGCCAAGGCCACCGAAAATACAGGACGGTTCATATTACCGTACCCAACTTCAAAACACTATACACTTAGTGACCTAACTCGTGAAATGTGTCGAAATGTACCAATGATTGCCAATCACTCGCAAAATGACACCATTTCATGAGTCCAACGTCTATGTTGACTGAAACATGACCAAACTCCCACCTTCCAGCGGAGCCTCGTAGCTCAGGAGGCTAGAGCCTTCTCTTTGTTGTCGTCGGTTGGAGTAGGGGTCGGTTACGCTGTCCTGGTCCAAAGTGTTAGCGAAATGTGGGCGTGGCAATTAAAGTAAGTTGAAGGAGGATGCTGAAATCGCTAGGGGGCAAGTAGCCAAAGCTATAACGAAAAAGGACAACCTGATCTTCAGGTTTAGATTTAGGGTTACTTTTAGGGTTTGGGTAAGTGTTAGTCTGAGAATTGAGTTTAGGTTAGGGTTTGTGCTAAGTTTAAGGGTTCCGGTTAGATATAGGGTTCGGATTGTGGTTAAGGTTTACGGTTAGTGTTAAGGTTGGGGTTAGGGTAGGGTTACGGTCAAGGTTAGGGTTAGGGTTTGGGTTACGGTTAAGTAAAGGGTTATGTTTAAGGCTAAGGTTAGGAATTAGGTCAGGGTTAAGGTTAGGCTTAGGGCCAGGGCTAGAGTTTGTGGTAGGTTTAGGGTTAGGTTTAGTTTTATGTTTAGGGTTAACGTTTGGTTTATAATTAACGTTAAGAATTAGGTTTACTTTTGAGTTTACTGTTAGGCTCGCCGTTAGGTTTGGGGTATTGCTACTCCGCATGTCCTATCAGGCAGGTCTTTTGCGGACATTCTAGACTTCTTTCACTCTTGGTGGCAGATTCGTCATACACCACACAGTCTATTCCGTTTCAGCCTCGGCTACTTTCCTCACTAGCGATTTCAGCGTCTTCCCTTCGACCTACTTTACTTGCAATGCCCACACTGTGCCTACATTTGGAATCAGGACAGCGTAATCGACCCTTGCTCCAGTTGGAATCCCACCGAGGTCGCCGGAATCTTAAGAGTGTGCTTAAAAAACTCTAATACCTGTCATTTCGAATGTGGATGGCAAGGGCGTGAAGGCTGTATTTCTTTCGATATCTCTGTGGGACTAACCAGACGCTTACTTAGGACAAGTTCAGTACTTCATGAACGGTAAACTCCCCCCACCTCTGCTGTTGCAGCAGGTCTTTACTTCTTTCCACCCTGGTAGTAAAGTGGCGTGATACCCGACACCAGTCACCCCCACACTTCAAGGTAAGCACCAGGCACTCACATGCAATGCCTACTCCAAGGATGTTTTCAAAAGAAGTCTTGGAAAATTACTGTATGCACGATTGCCAAAATGTGTGTCACTTCAGAAGACGAAGATGCGATCACTGGAACAAGAAATTTATTGGCCTGACGTTTCAGATTCTCACTCG
>CACRXP010000056.1:1548813-1558816 GCA_902702965.1 Spirometra erinaceieuropaei | reverse complement strand
ATTTAAGCAAAGTTGAGGAAAAACTAGAATATTTTGTCTTTTTTTACACATTTTAACTGTAATTGGCAATTTTTCTGATTATTTTAGAAACCATTTCGCTTTAAAACGACCAGATAAAGATAAAATAAATAAAAAATTCTTTCTTACGCGACCAACAGGGTATTGCATCTCTGCATAAGTTGAAAGAGACAAGCATAAAAAACTGCATATTATCTGGTAAAACTTTTCAACGACCGTTCGACAGCTAATGTTTTCGCTGTTTCTGACAAGATATCTGTAATGGCATGAGAATCACAGCTGCAGCAAAACACGACAATGCCTGTCGGCGCTATAAGACATGGGATTGCGCAGATTTACAAACCAGAAGTTATCGAGATTGAGGACTTCCGTTACACTGGAGATAACGCGGTTATGCACATGTCACCAAATTTATTCTTACTAAGGTTGTTTTAGCGGAATTCTTTGGCATAGGTTTATGCACAGAAGTGGTCTGCTGTAACAAGCAGCATAGAAAATTGCTCGGATATAAAGAAAGATAGATTTCCGTCCCAAAATAAGCGTCTTAACCAGTAAAATATATCCAGGAGATAAATGCTTTTGGATAGCCCGTTATTTCAATGAGTGACATGCGCCTCGCTCAGTTTTATTCGAATCGGCTATTTAGATTTCGGCATGGACGTTTCGTTAATTTGGTCACAATGGCACATTTGGTAAACAGACTAATCCACACACGAGGACATGTCTGTTTACATTCAGCTTATGTTTAGTAACATGCGATAATCAATGGAAAACGTCAATGATAATGAACTACAGTTACCAGCCTCAAGTATACATTTATCGGTAAGATGGGGTTATGTAGCCCCACCTGATGAACACAATACTGCTGGTGTTGGGGTCAAGGTTTAAGGTTAGGGTTAGGGGTTAGAGTTAGAGGTTAGGGCAACTATTTCTCAACCACTCAAAGTACAACCGCGCATTCCCAATAGCTTTTCTTTTGCATACAACAACTTGACCTCGTCGCCTGTGCGTTCTCTGGCCCCACCTGCAAAATCCCTTATTACTACCGGTTCCGTATTACAGGTGGCTCGTGTCTGTTTACATCAGGTAGGGCTACATAAGCAAATCTGACCCATTTATTTGAAAACGGCTCCTAGATTTGATTTCAATGCTTGTAATTGGGGAACACGACATCAAAATACGTACGTCATGTTATACCGAGAGTTATTGAGGATCATTTTATCCACCTGCGAGTATTTTACTCTGAACCAAAACCAAGCTAGTCCGTATTTCCGGCGATTATCGTGCCTCCCAAAATAGAGGAAGCGGTGTTCCCTAGTGCAATCACCATGAGCGCCTTCTTACAAGAACTTCGTTCAAAACTAATGACTAGTTGTCCGACAGTTCGGGGTTTATTATGAAAATGCATACTCTTCTTCTTCTTACTCTCCAGACGGCAAATTCCTACATATATGTTTGCCAGCAAAACAGGTCAGACGCGGGAATGCAGACTCCCCTCCGTTCTGGAGGCGGTCTTGCGCTAGATTTCAGGGGTTTCTGTTCCCGTATCTGAACTGTAAACTTATAGAAAAACCCCAATATGCACCGCAACCTTTGCCCTAACATTTGTCCCCATAATGCTAGTCCTAAGGATAGGGGTTAGGGTTAGATGCTAGGGTTAGGGCAACTATTTTTCAACCACTCAAAGTACAACCGCGCATTCCCAATAGCTTTCATTTGCACACAACTGCTTGACCTCGTCGCCTGGGCGTTTTGCGGCCCCACCTGTAAAAATCCCTATGACCGCCGGCCCCGTATTACAGGTGGCTGGGGTTTGTTTACATCAGGTGGGGCAACGTAACCACTTCTGACCCAAGACAGTAGCATGTTGATAATTATCAACAATCTTACGCTATTTTTAATCACATTTCTGATATTTGTTGTCCCCGGGAGACTGTTATGGTCAGGCCTGACAGAATCTCCTCACCATACCTCAAACACTTGAGACGTCGCAAAGAAGCCTTCTAAAAACTAGGTCAGCGTGACAAGGTGAAGGATATCAATGTTTTAATAAAGAACGAAATTGCCAGACTTAACGGTTTATTCGTTAGTCCACTCTTTTCTACTTCATCCACCCCCTCCTCTCCTTTTCCTTCTGCTGAACGGTGGAGGAATCTCAAGCGTCTCACTGCTCAACGTAATATACTTGAACCCATTGATGTAGATTTAAACTCTTTAAATCGAAATTTTATCTGTACTTCTAACGACTCCCATTCTCGCCCAAACGAAATTTACCTACCACCATGCGACTTTACTCCTGTGACTGTGACAACAGTGGAACAACATCTCAAAAAGGTTCGCGGGTCAACGGCGGCTGGGCCGGACGGTGTCTCTCCTTTTCTCCTTAAGTCTTGCTGTTCGCAGATAGCTCCCGTCTTGATCCACCTTATTAATCTATCCTTCATAGAGTCCAAGATTCCTGACGCCTGGCGTACAGTAAGAATTACTCCAATGCCTAAAAGATTTTTAACTTTTACTCCTAAATCTTTCCGTCCTATTGCCTGCTCTTCTGTACTCCTGAAACTTGCTGAACGAGTTGCATTAGATTCCCTTAAGTACTCCTCCGTCAATTTTTTTGATCCTCTACAATTTGTATACAAGGCAAAGCGTAGCACCTTGGATG
This sequence comes from Spirometra erinaceieuropaei, assembly GCA_902702965.1. Classification (NCBI taxonomy): domain Eukaryota; kingdom Metazoa; phylum Platyhelminthes; class Cestoda; order Diphyllobothriidea; family Diphyllobothriidae; genus Spirometra; species Spirometra erinaceieuropaei. The sequence continues at coordinate 1,556,136 of CACRXP010000056.1, read as the reverse complement.
CTGTTGCTTTAGTTGTCCATTTAGCTTTGAGAGACTTAGACAAGGGATGCCGTGCATATGCATGTGTTTTTCTCGACTACTCACCCGCCCTCAATGCTATTCCGCGCCAACTCCTACTGACCAAAGCAGCTGCGTGCGACACTCCGAGCTGGGTTGTCTCTTGGCTTAGAGATTAGTTTTCCTTCCGCACACAGTTTGTCCAGTCGGGAAAGAGAAAATCTTATATTCTTCCAAATAATTGTGGAGTTCTACAAGGTTCCATCTTATCCCCTCATCTTTTCTCTCTACATACTGATGATTTGAGATCGCCAAACGACTGCCTGTATGTTAAGCATGCCGATGGCATGGTCGTAGGCCACCCACTCAAAAACCTGACTCACCCAGAGTCTTTGAAGGATGGCTTAGATCACGTCTCCGCATGGTCGTCGAAAAATGGACTCCTACTCAACAATCAGAAATCAGTACAGTGTGTGTTTCGATTGCGACCCCCTCCCATTCCTGAACCTTTGGATATTCTTCCCAATGAGGTATCCTCTTTCCGGTACCTAGGTGTTACTTTGTCCTCAAATCTCTTTTTCTCTCTTCACATGGAAACCCTTTTAATAAAAATTCAAAAACTTGTTTATTACATTCGTCGTCTACGTTCATATCATACACCCCAGTCCATAATCTGGCGATTCATAGATGGCTGTATTCGTCCGCTCATTCTTTGTTGTTCTGCAGTTATTTTTCCAGCTTTACTTAAAAAAATCTAATTATTCTTAAACGTGTCATTCGAATGCTCGCCTCTTCTGCTGGTGTTTACTATCATATTTTAGTTGATATCATCGTGCAGCGACACCTCAATAGGGTGGAGCAATTTGCTGACCGAATTCTGAATGACACCGTCCATCCCCTTCATAATGAGTTAATGGCTGCGAAATCCTTACGCCTCATGCGTCGATGCTTCCGCCACATCCCTTGTCGCACTTCGGCTTATCAGAATTCCATACTGCCATTTCTAGCCCGGTATCTCACCTGCAAAGATGCTGAAAAACAAAAGCTAAAACTTGATCTTGCACCCTAAGGTCCTTTTTCTTCATTTATAATTATGTCCACCTGTCCAATATCTGTTAATCTCTATGGTAATCACTGTATACTGGAGAACCGTTTTTGCTGAAAGTTTTGAATGTTATTTTCAAAATAAAGCATTCCCCCCTCTCTCTCAATTATAACAGTGACTTATTAAATGGGATGAGGAGTTATGCCTGACCTTTAACCAGCAAACATTCCCACGCCTGTCAATTACACTCACGTTGTTAGAATGCACGACACATGTCGGTACAGAATTCCACTGTCGAATGACTCTTTGCCAGAAAAAAGAAGGAGTACTGATTGGTGCGACACAGCTTCTTTTTTAGATTACAAAACGGGCCAAGCTACTCCCCTCTGTTCTGAAGGCGGCTTTGCGCTAGATTTCAGGGGTTTCTGTTCCCGTATCGTAACTGTAAACTTAGGCCAACCCCACTAAGCACCCCAATCCTTGCCTTAACATTTGTCCCCATAAAGCTATCCCCAGTCCTTCTAACTGCAACCTTGTTGCTTACTCTAGCAATCATAACCCTAATCCTAAGTTTGCGTTTGCCACTGGATGTAAGGCCAAGGCCACCGACAATACAGGAGGGTTCATTTTACCGTACCAAACTTAAAAACACTATACACTTAGTGATCTAGCTGGTGAAATGTGTCGAAATTTACGAATGATTTCCAATCACTCACAAAATGACACCATTTCATGAGTCCAGCGTCTATGTTAATTAAGTTCAAGTTTAAAAGAATTAAAAACATAAAAGAAATATCAAAGACAGTGTTGTGTTGTTTAGAAATGCCGATTTCTTTAGAAAAGCGCAATATCGTGGAAACTCCAGAAATGGTTCCAATTTAGTAAACTTCGTTTTAAAATGTATACAGCGATCGGTGAGCACCCCCTACCAGATGTATAGAATGTATTCTTATACCAATAACGTAGTAATTATGAAAGTAGAAATAAAATAATGTCTAATTATAGTGTTTCAGTGAAGTTTACACCTAAATATCGTTTAATAATTAGTGTGATTTCATCTATGACGGTTTGTTAACTACCTACATTCTGAAAGTAGATTCAAAAACAGTTTTTTCAGGGATTCATGCTATCCTGCACTCGGTTGAGTTAAATGAAATGGGGTTCAACAAGAGAAACCGGATTTTGTTTGATTTCACCGATTGAGACGTCGTAGGAACAAAAGTTTTCATAAGATGACATGATATGAAGCCGGTCGGTGCGTAATAAATTTAGATAGAAGTGACAGACGTGATCAGAAACACACCATTTTGTGTTAAAAGAGGGAACGTTTCTTTCGTTAAATTAATTTATACTTTTCTTTCGTTTTGAATCAAGTCGAGTTTCCGATCGGTCTCGAAATGTTGCTGAATACTTTATGATTTTCAGTGTTTTCACCCGATCGTCCATAAATACATATTCTGAATTAACTGTCTGTTCAGAACTTCTAAATAAGATTATTCTTGAAGGCATTTACCGAATCAGTAAGTGTTCGGGCGCTCCTGTTCACGGAGATGGTCATTTGGGTCACGTGTGAAGACTTATTCAAACATCAGACTTCATTTTCGAGGAAAATGGTTTTCCAACACGAAGGTCATCAATGAATATGCCTTCGATCAATAAGAAAACTTTCCTTAATAAATTGCCTTTTTAAGAAGTGCTTTATTACTGCACTGGCGATTTCTCTTACGTTCCTAAATATCCCTGTTTTTTTTCTACTGTAAACATAAGAACATGCCTTTCTCTATACATTGAGCCCATTTTCACTGTTTTTGCGCGCTTTTAGACTCCGTTCTTCGATTATGGATGCACGGCAGAACGCCCCTATAAATACTGATATTTTGCTGAAACTATTAGTGTTTTGCTCGTTCTATTTCTGAATGAGGTATGCACCGCAACTAAGCTACACGACAAGTAGTGTTTCGTATGTTCAAACCTGGTAATGACCATTCGGTGGTGGTCATTTATGTGACATCAGGTAGAATTTTCCAAGCGGCAGAACAATTTCAGTCCATTTAAACGAGGGAATCCTTATCTGCGTTATCAATGCACTCTAGGGCACCAAATCAAACAGATCTGCTAATTTGACATTAAGGAATTGATACAATTTCTGGTTTTCTCAAAATAACCTGTGTGTTAGCAAGTTGAGTACAACGGTTAACATCGGACATCAAATACCTTTTCAATTTCGGCCAAATCTGTTTATTAAAACTCTCGCGGGCAAATTACTATCCTTTCAATCAAAAAGTCGCACAGATGCGTAACCGGAGTCTAGGACATGTAATAGCATAGGAGATTACAGTTATGTATTCCAACGTCCATTTTCGCCAAAATTTACTGATATTTTATTTGATATAATTAGGTAAATGCAATTTCTGTACAAGAAAAGGACATTTCATTGAAGGATGTGGATGAGCGAAAAAGATGCTCAACGTCAAATATGTCCAGAAATTATCGCACCAGTTTCCGTTATCAGATTTCATGAGATAGGTCACGTATTGTATGTTTCAGAGTTACTCTACGCCGAAGTATCTATTAAGTCGTACGTAGGCATCAAGGATATTTAATGCACCGTAGTGCACTCGGTTTCAGTTGAAAGTCTCAAGGTCACTTGACCGCAGTTATCAAAAAACAGTCACTACGTGCGCGGTATGAATGTTTGTATTTTTTGCAGTGGTGCGGAGAGTCAGTTCTTTTGCATGCAAGGAATCTGCAAGTAGGCTGGCCTACAAAAAGCCTTCTCGGATGTTCCTACTCGGGAACCTTGCGTACGGCTGCATTGAATCACTTTCTTAATTGACGCTGTTCTTTGCCACACAGCCTGCTCTCTTATGTTAGTTAGGAGAGGTGATGTTTTTACGTTAAGGCATCCATCTTAATTAAATTAACTGAATAAAATGATTTATGAGCCCGAAATAAAGGTACGCGCTCATTCGATCATACGTTGGAAAAACCCGCCGAAGTATATTTGTCGAGCTGTGCTTCTCAGAAAGGCACAAGGTTTTGCGACAAGCACCGAAAGCAATGAATTACGTGAGCCTGGTAGTCATGTGGTGGATATTAGGTGAAATACTTAGGAAATCTTGCTTGGGAAGTCAACTTACTGCATCAGATTTGGTGGATTCCAGACGTTGCAATAGGTTGGGCGGGTAAACTTGACCCAAAGGTGATTAAACTCGCGTCGTCAGGCGGGGCCTCGTAGCTCAAGTGGTTAGAGCATTGGCTGTACTAAAGCCTTGTCCTTACTGCGTGGGTTCGAATCCCACCGAGGCGCCGAGTTTTTCACAGTTGGGTCAATATGAATTGCTTAAGATTCATTTAACGTAAGTGCTTCGATGCCCTTAGGCATCAAAACATGCGTTTCTTTGACGGAGATTTTCTACGGAAACCCTTGGCGCAGGACTGACTGGCAGGCTTATTTCTCATAAAATGGGCCTTTAATCAAAATTTTGGCCTGTTTTAAAAAGTCTGAACGTAGAAATATGTGGTCGTGAAGTAACATTCTGATCCCTACCAGTCTTTTGAGTACGCCATAATGATTGGATGAGTCCACAAATTTTCTTGCAAGTTCCAGTACACCGACCTTCTGTACTTCGTAACGTAGGACAAAAATAATCCTAGAGTGATAAGTTGGCTTTGTGAACTCTATGAGAAACTTGGAATGTTCAAGTATACTTAAGCCAATTTTGAGAAGCCCTTCAGCTTCAAATATATACAGGGGATTTTCCTTTCATACTTACTATAACATTTAATCGACCCTATCTAGGAAAGATATCGGGTTTTAAAAATAAAAAAAATCGCAGAAAATATAGGTATCTGCAAACATCCCCAAAGAATCGGGGGCCACCCAAACCAGGAAGTAGGTGTGGCTGACTGACGACGCCTAGTAAGCTGGATGTGACCACCCAGTCTCCATTGTCTTTGTCGGGGCTCCCTCCGGCATAACAATTAGTCACCATGTGACTACCTGCGAGGGCTTTAAAGGGAGTCTCAAGGCACAACGTGACGAACACGTTTCATAAACTGCTCTGTAAATGCCCCTCCCCCACGATGGTAAAAATCGCTGATCGCAGCTGACTGGACAGCTGGTTCGTAGGTCAATGACAGTTCAACCCTCGTGACCGACAATGCACACTGTGTGCTCCGCAACAGGTTGACGGCGGGCACGATGACTTGTACTCGATTTAGGCTATAGTGGTAGTAGGCTTTCTCAGCACCTATCGGACTGTCCTCTCCATTTCTACTTATGCCCGATGTCAAGAAGACCGGGAGGCGAGAGAGGACGCAGGTGAATGGCACGGTCGCACCCACACCTGGGCGAACCACCTCACCGCCTGGACAACAACAAAAACTTGACCAGGATTTTAGTGGACAACAAGAATGGAGGGGCGGAAGGGATCCCAATTCGTGCGATGCCAAGCACATGGCGCTGGTTATGGCTGACTGAAAACGTCTAATAAGCCGGAAGTGGCCACTCCAGTCTCCCTTGGGATGTTAAAGTATACTTTAGCAAAGTTTGGGAAGCCCTTTAACTTCAAAGATCTACAGGGAATCTTTCCTTCATACGTACTGAAACATTTAATCGACCCTATATAGGAACGATATCGGGATTTAAAAATAGAAAAATCACAGAAAATATACGCATCTGCAAACATATCCGAAGAATTCGGAGTCATCCAAACCAGGGACTATGTATGGCTGACTGATGACGTCTAGGAAGTCAGAAGTGACCACACCAGTTTCCCTTGTCTTTGTCAGTCCTCCCGTCTGCATAACAACTAGTCGCCATGCGACTGCCTGGGAGACGGAGCTCCAAGATGTCACGGGATGAACACACCTCGAAATCTGATGGGTAAATCCCCCGCACGCTAGAGAATATTCCCGATCGCAAGCAACAGGACCTTTGGACATCATCGGTCACCACGGTCAAACCACCACCACGTTAAGCAAGTACGTATTCGGCCGGTCTTAGACGGTAAAAAGACCGAAACCACTTGACTGGAATCGCCTTCGCTAGAGGAACCGCAGTCACCAATACCGTTAAGATACTACAGAGTACAGGTAGTCAGTCCAAATCTGACTGCTCAGTTTTTGAGATGTATCCTATTCAAATGTCTAGAATCAACTTGTCGCGCAGGAAAATCTGACAATTTGAAAGCAATTTTCACGCTTCAAGTTTCGCAACTTATGCTATCGGAGCTAAAGTGTAAAATGTAAGCCAGCTTCGTGCTCTCTAAGCACTTAAAATACGAAGAAGGGAGACTGGAATGAGCACTTCTGAATTATTAACAGTTGTCAGCAACCTATAAATCCCTCAAGTATGGACAACCGGCAATTCGAACCCGGTGCGGCGAACTCCCTTCAGACGATAGCGAATATTCCCGATCGGAACTGACAGGACAACGGTGACGCGTGGTTTAGTGGTAGAGCGTTGAACCTGACGCTCGCTTACCGAAGAAACGGGGTCCGAATTCTAGGTGAACCAAGCGAGGAAGCAGGTATGGCTACTTTACGGTGGCTAATAAACCGGAAATGACCATCCCAGCTTCACTCTTCTCTCTCATTACGTCCTCCTGCACACAATTATATGGGAGAAATTAATGTAAAACGTCTCTTACTCACCTATTTATGACGTTTTTTACTTGCTAAAACCCTCATTTAGTTAGTTAGTTTGCCGATGCTTGCCAAGGCCTAGTCTTTTTAGACTAGCAGCTAACTAACTACTTTGAAGTCAAACGCAGTTTGGCATCCCCTGTCTGGCAGTTGCCGAAGAATTCCAACACAACAGGCAGCGTAGGGATGGGCTTTCTCAGTAGTCTACTTACTACCCTTTCTGCTGAACCCCAGCAGAGCTGTGGAGTACAGCCTACCCGTTTCGCAATCTGACGACACTAGTTATTTGAATTCTGCGCAAATGACCGCCGCAAGGGGAACTTCTATTTTGGTAGAATGCAATGGATAAGGGTAAGATTTATGTGTGCACTGAGGCCGTTAGTAGTGCACAGACCTGAAGCAAATCTGTAAGCCTTAATACTCCGAATCTTATTCGCGCATTTTTGACAGTGGCTTTTGGTCGTACGACTTGCAGATTCTGCATAGAGTTTTCCTCGGCCTACAGAACCGTGTTGCACAGTTAGACCGTCGACGCCTCCGCCGTTGTGAGGTCATGTCACCCCGGCATCTGACGCTCGGGTAGCCGTTACGACCGCAATCTGAACCGGCAACAATAACGGCGACGCCTGTGA
>CACRXP010000056.1:1523456-1548772 GCA_902702965.1 Spirometra erinaceieuropaei | reverse complement strand
GTCTCTGACGATGGGTTCGAGCAAGAATCCGAAACGACAGAAACTTCACATGCTAACTCGTCATTCACATCTCCGGTCCTTCTTATCCAGTCTGGCCTTTATAACAGCAAATAACCCCTCATGCTAGCTGCCACAGCCAAAATGAGCGTGTCTTTTAATCAGAAAGTTCACTATTAATCGTCAAATTTCGTCAAAGTTAAGAGTTGGACTACGAGGCCGAACAGTGGTAAGAGCTTCGCTTCGAAGTCCAACAAAAGCAAAATCCTAACTCAGTGCACGCTGGGTAGATAAATAAATCGCTGAATCTGCTGAATTGCTACCACTTGACAATTTGCCGTCTTACACAGTAGATTTCAAGGTCTCCTGAGTTCCTCAGCTATGCATGGACCTCATGTAATCCCTGCGGACCGTAAGTTATTTGCATCACAGAAAATCATCCATGCATTGTTGTGACGCAAGATCCAGCAAACCGTGACGCGCCCAATTCGAATTTCTAAAATCTCTGTGGATATTTTACTGGCATGAGAGAGAGAGAGAGCAGGGCTTGTACTAATAAGGAACAAAACTCTGTCAGCTGGCGTAGACCGCGTTCTTCTGGCACATGCATAGATGTATTCTGTCAAGTTCTACCAAGTTCTTCAATGCTTACTCTCCCCCCGACTATCCTTTCGGTTAAGTGCAATGAATTAGACTCGCCGTACATCGCAAACGGCCGTTATAATCGTCGATTAGCGCTATCTCGCAGTCATCGAGTGGCTGTGCCAAAGTGAAGCTACTTCTCACTAATGGTCAGTGTTCACTAAAGTAATGTGTTATTTTGTACTGTTGAAACAGTTCAGAAAAAAAAACAGTGAGACAGCATCGGCTGGCGCGCCCTAATGGCAAGCAGGTCCTCCACACAGGCTTACAACAAGTAGTCTTACAAGTATAGCGGAACCTACAGTAGGTGGGCTAACTCATGAAATGTCAACCGAAATTCCGAAATGCGTTTTCCTTTCAAAAAGATTAATTAAGTTGAATTGTAAAACTAATCATTGTTCAGTGTAATTCTATAATTATTCACTTACCCCAGGATGTCGGCTTTCGAAGGAACTTCTTTTCGACTGCATGCAAACATTGTACTCTGCTAAAAATGACTACTTAAGGGGCATGCATTTTCTCATTGATTTACGATGCCCTAAGAAATTCAATTCTCTTCATGGAAAAAAAACGCATAAAAATATTCATTCTTTCGCTCATTCGGAAGAAAATGATGTCTTTTTCCAATTTTTTTACTAAACGAAAGGGTATAATCCGGCTTTCAAAAAAAATTTTCTATTCCGAATACTTGTGAACCCGGCCTGCCGTTACACTTGCTTTCAAGGTTTCCAACCTACAAACTGTATATTTTCCGCGTACGAAAAGCCACACATTTCTCTACGACACTAAGAGACGACCATATGGGGTCCATAGAATTTAGCAGTGGATTTGAGCCATATTGTGTGTATGAGCGCGCGTGCGCAATAACCTCGGAGGGTTAGGCAGAGGCTGACGAAGTACCCACTGCTTAGCACGTGCCTTGTGGTAGAGGAACGGAGTATCTTGACGTTTGACAGAAAAAAACCCACTTGACATGCCCTCAGCTGATCTGGCTGTCGGCCTCCTTTGCGGTGACATTGTGCATTTAAAAACAGGAGTTGAAGTGACGTACAGTGGCATAGCACCGCAGCGGTCGTCCATATCTGGAACCACTGCAACGACCCGAATGCATCCGCGATCTTCAGTATCTGCAGATTAATTTAGCCTACTGGTTTTTTCGATTGGTCACCGATTGGTTTAGTGCAACACGATGGACAGTAGGGCGGATGGGGTGGAGGGAGGGATGGGGAACGAGGATTTGACCGCTGCGGACATCCTGTGTGAAGACCGCATAGATGAGGTCGCGTTGACGGCCTCGCCTTAGGGAGTGCGAGGTCACCACTGTCAAAGCGGACAACAAGTCTTGGCCTGCACCGTGCGACTGAAATATAACCTCCCCACCTCTGAAATCATGCTCCGGATTGCACTCCAACGTCATTTTTGAATGCTGCTCATGGGGCCTGCGAGAACGGTACCGACAGAACCAACCCCAAATGCCGTCATCCCATATTAGCACACACATTTCTAAACTCTGCATTTCTTATCAAGTGCGAGATCCTATTTCGTAGTCGTACCTGTTAGGGGTTGAGGTTAGGGTTTAGACTGGGGTTTTTCTACTGCAGGTACGGCAATGAAATAAGATCTGGCCTTATTATGTTCTGAACACGTGGAATATTGAGGCTTGTCCATTAAATTTTGTGCCATATCGATATAAATAAAAAAAATCCAGGCAGAATAGCATTACCGACAAAGACAAAGGAGACTGGAATGGCCATTTCTGGCTTATTAGCCGTCGTCAGCCAGCCATGCCCAAGCCCGAAGTGTGGAACACCCGAGCCTCGAACTCGCGACCTGTTGGTTTAGAAGTCCACGCCTCTACCCACCGGGCCACGAGCCCGTTGCACTGTCGGTTTTCAATCGGGAATATACAGTGGTGGGGGGCGCTCACCGATAGTTCATACGGAACTCACTCGTTCCGTTGTGCCTTATGGACTCTCTCTCGAGCCCAACCAGCAGCCGCACAGCGGCGCATGGTATACAGGCAGAATAGCATTACCGACATTGACAAAGGAGACTGGAATGGCCATTTCTGGCTTATTAGCCGTCGTCAGTCAGCCATAGAGGCGTGTACTTCTAAACCAACAGGTCGCGAGTTCGAGGCTCGGGTGTTCCACACTTCGGGCTTGGGCATGGCTGGCTGACGACGGCTAATAAGCCAGAAATGGCCATTCCAGTCTCCTTTGTCTTTGTCGGTAATGCTATTCTGCCTGTATATCACGCGCCGCTGTGCGGCTGCTGGTTGGGCTCGAGAGAGAATCCGTAAGGCACAACGGAACGAGTGAGTTCCGTATGAATGATCGGTGAGCGCCCCCTACCACCAAAAAAATCCGTTATTTTAGAGTGAAAAATCACCATTTTTTATTCTTCTGCGTCTCCAAGGTGCACGCTATTACCAAGAAAATAATTAAAGCGTGGGGGGCGGCGAGAATAAGTACCTCCATATTACAGGTGGTCTTACGTCAAGACCCAAGGTGGTTAGTAAGGACATGGGTGGAGTTAGAAAAGTGGGCGATATGGTTGGGAGGATTAGCGTTAGGGCTGGGGTTAAGGGGTGCCCCTAAAACAGGCCATGCGGTGGATGCACTGGACCAACATTGGGTCGTGCCAGGCGTTATTGGGAATGCGCAACCACAACTAATGCCACCGTTCGGGGTGTAGTGGCAGGCCCCAATTGCAGGCTCACACCGGGCCAGTTGAGATCCCTGTCGCCCCCCCCACTTTTGTTGTTGCTGAAAATCCTGCTAACAGCAAGTGGGCTAACTCATGAAATGTCAAACGAAATTCTGAAATGCGTTTTCGTTCCGCAAAGATTAATTTAGTAAGGTTGTAAAACTAGTCAGCCTGCGACGTCAACCTATTATATTTCAGTTACCGCAGGATGCTGGCTTTCGAATGAACTTTCGCCCAGCTGCATACAAAAACTACACTGTGTAAAAAGTGACTACTTATGTAGCATGAATTTTTACCATTGATTTTCAATTCCCTTAAAAATTCAATTATATTTTATGGAAAACATGCACAAAAATATTCATTTTTTGCTCATTCGGTAGGCAATTACGTCTTCTTCCAATCTTATACTCGAAGGAAGGGTAGAATTCGGTTTTCAAAAACTTTTCCAATTCCCGAATAATTTCGAACCCGCTCTACTGTTACACTTGGGTTCAGGGTTTCCAAACTACAAACCGTATATTTTCGGCGGACGGAAAACCACACTTTTCTCTACGGTAATAATGGGGGACCATATAGTGTTCATAAAATTTAGCAGTTGATTTGAGTCATATTGTTAACTTTACAAGCCACATTGGTAAATGTAGAGACATGACGATTTATGAACGACCATTTCACGGCATTTAAAAGTCTCACAAGTAGAAACTTTTTAAACCGAATGAGGTCCCTCCTTCGTGTATAAAATTAGAAGAAGACGTAATTTTCTACCGAATGAGCGAAAGAATGAATATTTTTATGCATGTTTTCCATGAACTATAATTGGACTTTTAGGGGCATCGAAAATGAAGGGAAAAATCCATGCTACATTATTAGTCAATTTTACAGAGTGTAGTCTTTGCATGCAGACGGAAGGAAGTTCCTTCGAAAGTCGGCATCCTGCGGTAACTGAAATATTACAGAATTATGTTGCAGGCTGACTAGTTTTACAACTCTACTTAATTAATCTTTTCGAAATGAAAACGCATTTCGGAATTTCCGTTGACTTTTAATGGGTTGGTCCACCTACTGTATGTGTCTGTTGTGGGCCAGGGAGTGTGGCGGTAAATCTAGGCATGGGGTTTTGGCCGTGCTAGTCACCCACGTCCTCTCCTGTCTCTGGTCTTCTTGACTTGGTCATGAAGCTGGGCCCAGGTGGGGGGGGGGGGGGGATGAGGAGAGTGCGGTAGATGGTGCTCAAGCTCACTATCATTATCAACTAATTCACGCTCAAGTTACAGTCTCACTCTACTGTGGGGCGCACGGTGGACAAGGTCGAAGTCGACTGTCGGAGAGGAGGGATACGGAAGTAGGCATCTCTGAAGTTTGGCAAGAGGCCGTTCGTAGTAAGGGAGGGTACTTATTCGCGCATCCAACCAAAATAAGACAAGTATACCTTCCAAAACATCGGATAGGCAGCTGTTAAGACGACCCAGAACATGAAGTACCATTCCTGTCGTCCAGTTGTCGCGCCTGACAAAGAACTGCAAAACCGCAGGTCAGTCTTGCCTTACAAGCTCGCGCGCAAACTAGCAATTAGCGCGCCGCCGAGTTACGCGCGACCTTCAGGGGATCTACAGCACGCGAGGATCTGCCCTTGCGGGCGCTTGGAGCTGGACCAGTAGGAACACGCAAGCCGGACAAGGGCAGAGGCCTTAGATACGAAGCCCTGGAGAGAAGGATTGAGAGTTTACGTATGCAGAGTGACTGTCGGAGTAAAGTGGTTCTCTGATATCCTGTCTGTCTTCTATTCCACACAGAACTGGTGTCGTACCACTGGGGGGGATATAACAATAGCCAAACGTCAACTGCGTCCCTTTAGTCCGGAAAAATGGATACTAGGAATATACTACCAAAAGTATCTTTTCCGAGGTCGACTGCCAGCCACAAACGCCTACTCAACGAAAGTCAGTAGCAACCGCGTGAGCAGGGATATTTCAGGTTGGGGTGGTTACATTTCAGTCGTGCCGTCTGCACTGGTTTATACAATTTCGGCTGGGATTTTCCGTAGAGATGTCAACGACGGGGAGGTCTTGGCCCCGGTGGACGTAACACGCGACTGAGAAACTTTCGTGTATGTAGGATGGCATTTACTAAGCATAGGGCACCTTCGCATGACTGCCTCCCTACCAGGCTCCCTCAAGACTAGAGCTCTGACCGCTTCGCCGTCCTCATCCAATCAGGTTGCTAACCTCCTCCTGCCCATGTCATATCAGTGGCTTGCCCACAACCAACCGGCCCTTCAGCGTTATCCTGTGCCAGTATACAAGAACGTTGGTGATTAATCGAAGGCACGCCTTATTCGGTTTTAAAAGCCTTACCACACCATGTGTGTTGGTTTGAGTCAAACCTATCTTCGTACTCGCAGCTAGGGTTTCCAACTTGCGTATGGTGCAATGCTCATTTAGGCAAAATCGCAAAAGACTTCGCAGCACTAGGAAGGTCTCCTCCTTAGCGATCATGTAGTTTTTTTTAAACTGATACTGACCATGTTGTTCACATCAGAAGCAGCTCTGGCAAGCATGAAGATTATAGAGGGGGGATATTCAGATATATTTTCCAGAGTGGTAAAATGACCCTCAGTTGCAAACTTTTTAAACCGCTTTCTTTCTTCCAAAATAAAATTTAAAGAAGACGTATTCCCCTACTTAAGGGGACTGAAACGATTTCGACAATGCCCACCATGTGCTCCACAACAGATACGTTTTCCAGGGTCGTAAAATGGCCCTCACTTGCAAACTTTCTAAACCGCTTTCTTCCTTCCCGAATAAAATTTGAAGAAAACGTACTCTCCTACTTAAAGTGATTGAAACGAGGGATTTTTATACCTATTTTCCATGAACCACCATCAAATCCGTAGAGGGGAAAGGGGGATCCACCCTCGCGAGGAATCGGAGCATTCCTCGCTACAATGGACCTGACGCGCTAAGAGTTGTGTCTAAGAAGGTTACCAACTGAAGGGCTGACTTGATCCTCCTAGGAGTATCTTGGTATGGCTGGACGGCTGCAATGACACCTTCTTAATATGACCTTTGTAGCACTAGTGCGCACGCAAACTATACACTCCCCCCTACAGTAGCCCTTGACACGAGTAATTAGGGTCGGATCATGCCTGTGGCACGCATAAACGGGCTGTTTGTCTGGTCGTTCTGGTGGGCGAGGTGAGTGCGGGATGAGAGAGAGAGTGCCACAGATTCCGCACAAATGCGCCTCACTATAGGCTAATTCACGTACAAGTCACGGGCACTGCACCCACTCCGTGGGATTCAGGGGGGGGGGAAAATGCCGACTGACATGGAAAATGTACAGGAAGAAATGCGTACTACTTACAGTGAATGACCGATCTCATGAAATGTTGGCTGAAATTCTGAAATGCGTTTTCGATTAGGAAGGATTACTTGGTCGCGGTTGTAATACTGATTATCTTAAGGCATACTGTTATAACACTTCGGACTCGGCAGGATGTCGGCTTTTAAATGCCCTTCTTTTCAATCTCCTGTAGAAAGCGTACTTGGTACAAAATGACTACTTATGTAGCATGCATTTTTCCCATTGATTTTCGATGGTCTTGCAAATTCAAATATATTTTATAGAAACCATAAACAAAAATACGCTTTCTTTTGGTCAATCAATAGAGAATCACGTCTTTTATATATTTTATACTCGAAGAAGGCGTATAATTAGGTTTTAAAAAAGTTTCTTACTATGAGACTTTTTAAGACCGCGATATGTCCATTCACATATCATCGTACCTGGCCGTTTACCACTGCTCCTCATGAAATGTACAACATGGTCCGCATCCATTACAAAATTTTATGGACTCTGTATGATACCTCTTTAATGACATAGAAAAATATGGGATTTTCTTTACGCGGAACGCATGCACCTTGTAGAGTGTAATCATAAAGCGATAATGCAACGAATGATCAGGCTCCAAATTTTTCGGTAATTAGAAAACTTTTTGAAACCTAATTATAATCCTCCCCTAAGTATAAAATATAAAGAAGACGTGATTCTCTATTGATTGACTAAAAGAAAACACATTTTTGCTTGTGGTTTCTATAAAATATATTTGAATTTCCAAGACCATCGAAAATCAATGGGAAAAATGCATGCCAATTAAGTAGTCATTTTTTACCGAGCACGCTTTCTACAGGAAATTGAAAAGAAGTGCCTTTTAAAGCCGACATCCTGCCAAGTCTAAAATGTTATAAGAGTATGCCTTATGATAATCAGTATCACAACCGCGAACAAATAATCCTTCCTAATCGAAAACGCATTTCAGAATTTCAGCCAACATTTCATGAGATAGGTCACTCACTGTACGTAATATATGTTAGCGAGTGCGACTCTTGGAGGGGGATGGAAATATGCCCATTTAGAAACCAGAATTCAGATTTGTACGAAATATTCTAGGACCATATCGCCAACTTATCAGCATCACAGTCTCATTTAATCGTTCCTTTTATATAGAAACCATATTCTTGAATTTTAATCAGCGTTTCATCAACTGGGCCGTCTACCATATCAATTTTTTTTCAACCCCAATAAGGCAATCCCTTCTATCAAAGAAGCCCATTGAGGGAGAAGTACAACTGGTTTTTCTACGGAGCTCTACGTCTACTAAAGTGAGTGCAGTGAGAACTATGCAAGAGGGCTTTCTAGACTAGGGGAACACACGGACCGCTTGGGGGGGGGGCGGGTTTAAGTCAGAAAAGAATGTCTCGCTTAGAGGAAAGAGCAGCTGTAATCTCACTGCAGCCAGATTACAAAATACCAAATTTTTACAGACGTCAGGCCGGCCATGAGGGCTGCACTTTGGCTGAAAAACTCACAGATGAGGAAAGACTAGCGGTAGTGGTGACAGTCTTCAGATGACGCCACAAAAAGGGTGTGTGAAGATTGCGGGGTCGCGTATGCACGCAGGAAGAAGAGTTCTCTTTTGTTGTCGCGAATTCCCGTCAATACAATCTCAACGCAGAGGGAACCGGTGCACAGGCAGTGAGGAAGAGGGAAAGCGAGAGAGAGAAAGAGCAATAGACAGGGGGCGGAGGAGGGCTGGTGGTTTGTCCCAAGCTAGGCGGCAGCAGAGTGCAGCGCGTAGAAGACCCCTTTGGCCTGAAGAAGGTCCTGCGGTGGACCGCTTTCGGCCTTCCGACCGTCCTGAACAACTACCACACAGTCACAGGCCTCCACCGTGGAGAGACGATGAGCCACGACCAGGCAGGTCATGGAGGCGGATGAAATGGTCTCGTTGAGGGCGTCCTGCACTGCGCGTTCATTTTCGGCGTCCAGCGCGGAGGTAGCCTCATCCAGCAGCAGGAGGGTGGGTTTGCGCACTACCGCCCTTGCGATAGCCAATCGTTGACGTTGGCCGCCAGATAGTTGTGAACCTCGGATGCCCACAGTTGTCTCGTAACCCTGTGCAGATGCGAGCAGAATGTTAGGCGGACATGTCGTACAAAGAGATCTACCTAGACCAACGGACGAAGAGGGGGGGGGGAAGGGAATGTGGGCATACGCTGTTCGGCAAGAGTGTGCTATAAGCACTCACTGTGGTCTACGTGGACGACGCTGCTACTTCAGACGATGAAGATGCGGCAATTAACGACTCGGACGCGGACTAACAAGCCACCATCGCATCAATTACGACCCCGGCGGTGATTGCGAGAGCCGTTAATTACAGTGTGCATATGGTCCCACTGCAGCTACGTGCTGTAAATACTGCACTCCTTGTGCCACCATTACCCATATCTGCGACTGTCTCTGACGATGGATTCGAGTGAGAATCCGAAACGTCATGCCAATAAATTTCTTGTTCCAATGATCACATCTTCGTCTTCTGAACTGCTACCTGTTCGCTTCTATTTTGCCGACGTTCCCCTTGTCTTCCTCTACATCTACGAGGGTGGGTGTCAATTGGTTGCGGGAACCCGAAGGAGTGCCATTTGTGCTTTCGTTGGCGAAAGATAAATTTTATTGGGGTCACTGATGGGGAGCGTGGATGCCGACTAGAACTGGGTTTCAATAAGCCAACTTATTTTTCATGCAGGTGTAGGATTTTTTCTATAAAATAACTGTTTCGGTAGGGAACAGATATGCCTACTCCCTGAACTACCTTCCTACAAAGCATTTTTTTGTAAAACAGACGTGCAACGTAGATGCCGTTTTTCATTACCTTATATTAAAGAACATTACGCTTCCTCTCCTGAAATGACCGTCTTATCACAACTCTTGTATTACAACTGGGCTAGCGCCAGAATCCAGCGGCAATAAACGACTCGGACGCGGACCGATAAGCCACCATCGCATCAAGTACGACCCCAGCGGTGATTGTGAGAGCTGTTAATTACAGTACGCGTATGGTCCCACGACAGCCACGTGCTATAAACACTGCACTCCTTTTGCCACCATTACCATAATCTGCGACTGTCTCTGATGATGGGCTCGAGTGAGAATTCGAAACGTCAGGCCAGTGACTTTATTGTTCCAGTGATCGCATCTGCAT
Source organism: Spirometra erinaceieuropaei (assembly GCA_902702965.1). Taxonomy (NCBI): domain Eukaryota; kingdom Metazoa; phylum Platyhelminthes; class Cestoda; order Diphyllobothriidea; family Diphyllobothriidae; genus Spirometra; species Spirometra erinaceieuropaei. Next base: position 1,538,883 of record CACRXP010000056.1, on the reverse strand, counting down.
CATCTGAACTGCTTCCTGGAACTCGCCTGTTCGCTTCTATCAGTCGATGCTACTTATTTTCACTGAGTTGTTTGAGCTGCTGTACTTAAACATCTTGTGCCATAGCCACGGACGTGAGAAACTGGCTTCTTTGTAGAGCCCTCACTGAGATACAGCTGTCGAAATTGAGAATTTACATTTTTCTTCTCATTTCTTCTAAGTCTGTTCGTAACCACGTGAAATCGAATCCACGCGGGTTCAGACAATTTTCATAATGTAAAATAGGATTATTTTCCTGTTATGGGTGTTTATTTTGAGCAATTTCGGCATGATCGCCCAGTGTTTTTCCACACATTATCAGATAAACTGCCTAGTAAGTTTTCCGCAATCATTTGAAATAATGATTTCCTGTGACAAGACGTTACTTGTTACTTGTCATATTTGATTAAAAAGCAAGTCACACTGTTTTTTTTTCATAATAAATTATAGTTTGTATTGTGTTTGAAAAAATTGCAATTCAAAAACCCGCAGCCATCTCGGACAACACATCCTCAATGTAAATACCTAAGGAGGGTAGTCGATTCGAGGATTGGAGGGGTATAACAAGTCAGTTTTCGGAAGACCCATGTTCCTTGGGGGAAATGATTGAGTCAGGATTTGTTTCACTCCAACTCCGCTTTCCAAGGATTTTAAGGGGAAAACCACGTTCAGATGATTGGAAGTGAGATAAGGTGTATTTAATGCGTTAGTTTGTACGTGATCAACACACGTCCTAATTATACGGCTAGTTCAACTCCTCAATTGAATAACACTTCGATCGGATCATGCTTCCGTCAGAAAATGTCGGTCAAAGTTGCAGTCTGACGTCTCAAGGGTCATCCACACACACCTGAACTCTAGTTCTACGCCCGTCTGCGTACGTACAAAACCCCATCAAAATGGATGAGGTGTTTATTCAAAGGCAAAAAAGAGTTGGGCTTAGCTGACTGCCAAGATTATTGACGTAAGTACGATAGCTAAGAGGCATAGCACCAGGAATGCTTCGGGTTTCTGCGGTTGGACTCCATTCAACGACAACTGTCTAAGGCTACATGGCTCCTCAAGTCTATGAGGTGTCAAGTTACTGGCAATCATATGTCAGTTCGACTGCCGATTTTACAATGTCCACCATGTGCTCAACAAGAGGATGAGAGCAGGGACGGTAACTGGTTCGTGAACTATTTTGTAGTGATAGTAGGCTTGTGCAGCATCTACCGCCCTCTCTTCTCCTACTGCACCTGGGTCCGGTGTCATAACCTAGTCAAGAAGACCGGAGGTGGGGGCAGATCCCGAGATTGGCATAGCCTGTACAAATTCAACCAAGATCAGTTGAAAGTGTGACTTTGCGTAATCTATATTTTTGGATCTTTTAGTTAGTTAACGACGAGTTACGTCGTTGGGTCCACCTGAATCAACTACATAGTGTAACTGCGGAAGACGAACAGCCTAAATTTGACGAGGAGTAAAAAGGCAGATTTTTACCTCAGGAAGACTCATGATGAAGTCATGGATCTTCGCCACCCGAGCTGCGGCGATGATCTCCTCCATACTTAACTCCCGAGTAAGGTCTCCGAAGGCAATATTTTCACGGATCGTCATGTCAAAGAGGTCGGATTGTTGGAAAACGACACCAATATGTGACCGGATCCAGCGCGGTGCTAGAAGCTTGATGTTTTGGCCGTCCATGAAGATGCCGCTCTCCTCAGAAATGTCTTGGCTTTCATAGAAGCGCAGTATCAGCTGAAGAATAGTTGATTTTCCACAGCCTGACTGACCAACAAGAGCCACGGAGGAGCCGGAAGTGACATTGTGATCAAAACCCTGGAAGCAAAACGTCAGGAGTGCAAGGTGAGGAAAATATCTCGGCCGATGGTGATTGCGGCTTCCTAAAAAGACTACGGATATTGCCTCCGACCGCTTTAGGCAAGACGGAGCCCTCTTTTGCTCAAAATGGAACCATCTGTCTGCTGGATCACGCGGAATGCTATGAGATCTACAAAGTTTCTTTAGCTATCACTTTCTGACTGTTCCCTGCTCTCATATAAGACTATTTAGACAATAAAGCATCGTAACCATTTGAAAATTTAAAAATTCCCAACCAATCACATTTTCCCTCTCCGTGGACGCGACCTTGACGCCATATTTGTGGTGCAGGTTCACATCCAGTGCCTTGCAATGCGTGTGTGGCAGGGGGGGGGGTGTTTCTACATTGTCTATGAGTATCAATTGTAGGCTCCTCTACCATAACCTCCATAACCTCTTACTCTTAAGCGGTTTTTACTAGGCGTTAGCTACATTAACGACGATGGTAGACTTGAGAATATATTATTCTTTCAGTGTAAATCCGTAAAGGTAAGGTATTAAGGAACACCTTGTGACTTGGAGGTCGTACTGAATACAAATGTATGCATGTTAAGATAGTTGTGCAGCTCTGATTGGTCAAGAAGAGCCTAGAAATGTTCACCTGAAGAACTTGAGTAGATTTACGATCAGGATAAGCGAAGTGTAGGTTTCGAAATTCAATGGCTCCGCTGAATGGTGTGTCTGGTTCATCGCCCTCGTCAATCGGCATTTGGGTTTTACGTCGCAAAATCTGCATAATTTTGCGCGCACCCGTGTTGGCGGATTTCAGGTCGGGCAGGAAGGAGGCTGCTCTGCCAACACCTTGTGCTGAAAAGCTGATCATCGTGAAAACCCTGGAAGAGATTTAACAGTGGGAAAACGTTAAATGTATCACTAAAGTGTACATGTTACGTAAATAAATTAAGTAGTACTTGTTTCTTTTGAAAACTAAACTATCAAAAACGTAAGATTCGCAGCCGAAAAACTTCCGCCCTGAGCGGACTCGGGCAATAGGCCGGAAAATCGATGGTCGGCTATTCGAATCCGTTCCACCTGTAAAACGTTTTTGGTGCTGTTTTATTGTTTCATATAGAAGAAGGATGGTTATATCAGAGAGGAAGTCGCAGCAAATGAGCACAGTTCACCTATAAGGGACACTAAAGGCAGTATTGATGAGATCTTACCGGAAAACAGTAAAAGTTCCAATCTCCTTTCTACGCAGCAATGTGGCTCCAACGTAAAACGAGGTGGCCATTTGGAAGTACTGCATTGACTGGGCGACTGTGCTGACGATTGAGAAGAAAATATTTGACCAATCCAGAACCCTAGGTAAACAAATACTCAAGAATGAAAAGACGTTAAACCTGTTAGCAATGCATGAAGTTGCGGACTATGAAATACATTTTTACCAAGCATTGATCAGGTAAAGCTCTCCACTCCGAGAATGAAAACTGGACAAAACTTCCCCGTCGTCAAACAGACGATGTCATAATTTATGTGCGTAGACGAGTGCATTTATGCCAATTTATTAGCTTCCGGGCACATGGTCACACGAAAGGCTTTGCAAAATGGTAAATTATACATATCCACATCCTTTGGTATCTAAAATACTATTCGATCTATTGAAAGTAACCTAGATATATATTATACATTTAAAGGGAAATTGAAGCCATCTAAGAGGCCGCGACCGGTTCATGCGTTAGCTTAAAATGCGATGCCCGCGTGCTAGTTAAATGGATTGTCTATTCTAATTACTTCTACGACTGAATATGAGTTTCTATGCACAAATTCCTGGGGTCTCACGATAGAGTATGTTGTCATGGCAGACCAACAGCGAGGCCAAATAATCTGTTCTCTAGCCTGTGTTGAAATAAACTCTCGTTTATGTGAGTCAAATGGGAAAATGGCGGAAGAATGATAGATTTGCCATTCCACCCAAATTTACTACTAGGCGTACTGATCCTGATTTTCCATTTGAGGCCCCATGACTGTCAGAAGAGAGTGCGGACAAGGCTTTTCAAGCCAATTCACACACTTTCGTTCGCCCAGGCAGTGGCGGTTCTCGTGCGGTTCCACGGATGGACTTTGTGTGGACATTTCCCTTTAGCTCCAGTTTCTTGTGTAAGCCAAGCTTATACCATCGGGCTGACCGCTGAAGGGGGGGTCAGGGGGGGACAAAGTACACAGGCAACTGATATGCAAGTGGCTAGTTAGGAGTGAGCAAGTGTCAATTCAGTAAGTAGGAAACAGGCGGGCGAAGCACGATTTGAGTGAGACTGGGAAACAAAAGTGAACTGTGGGGAACTTGGGGCAGAACAGGCGCCTCCACCGGTCGCTGCGTCGAATCTCTTCTTTAGTGTCCTTGCCTACGGACGAAAACCCCTAGAAACCGAAGCGGACGCTGAGTCAGCCCTTTTCGGCAATAAGTCGGACGAAATGTCGTCCACCTGGGCGACGGACAGAGGAGGCTCTCTGTGGCCGGATGTAGAAATAGGGATCTGCCTTCCACCACACCCCCCACCCCCTACTGCAGGTGGCCTCGAGCTAAGTTCCAGGATGCGCCTCTTCCTCTAACTTCCAACCTCCAAGCCCTAACCTCAACCGTATTCCCAACTTCAACTCTAATCCACCCGGTAATACGGGAGGGGGGGGGCGGGGTCTATATCGCCATGCCCAGCTGAGTTGTCTTCCTGCGTCCGGAAAAACACAGACATGTCTCCCGTCGTCGGGCAGGTGGTGCATTTACCCAAACAAAATTACCACCCAGAAGGCGACTTGCAACCTCGCATCTTTTCTGCCTTCACCCCCGTAATCATTAAATGACTGTTAGCGCGATCGCGTAGGTGTAAGCACTAGAACAGGTGACGCCTTACTGGCATCAGTACCAACACCCCTACAGTGAGAAATTGAGAAGCTGGGTACTGCAGGGAGTTAAACTGCGTGTCATCTGACGCTTCGAATGCGTGGGTCACCGCGAATGTGCATCGTTAGTCGTGCACACGCACCTGCGAGTGCTGACGGTGGTACTCGGTGTCAGGGGGCACTGTTGCCAAAACCGAAAAAATTCTACCACTCATCACATAACCTTGAAGCTGGTGGCGTGATAATGGCGACGAGTTAAAGTTGTAGAGAGTAATTTTATGGACATGCAGTGAGGGGGCAGAAAGACTGCAGACGGCGGGGGAGGGGGAGGCCGGAAGTCGGAGAGTTGATTGTATCGGTAAAAAGTGGGGCAGGAGTGGGACTTCAGGCAGAAAGGGGTACTGAAGGAAAAACTTACGGGATTTTCCGTCCGCTTTTTTCTGCGTATCTTTCAAAAAAGTAGTTTTCGAGGCCAAAGGCCATCACAGTCCTGTGCGAATTCAGGGTCTCCTGAGCGATGCTTACTCCGGCTGCTAATTTCGCCTCCTCAGAGGATGAGACGTCTTTCAACTGGCGGAGGGAAAACAAGGCACTTTTTTCAGGAAAGAGGGAGGTAATGTGGGGCCTTCGTGCCCAAATCTAACTACCGTCCATTTTTTAAACGAAATCAGAATGCCTACGTTAGCTCGGAAGAGCATAAATGACACCAAAGTACTTTTAAACGACAGACTTAGAGGACATTAGTGCAGCAGTCAAAATTCAGACTTAAACAATCTAAGTAAGCCAGCTAGCACTCTGCAAAAAGCGATTAGAAGGTCAGCCGGCTTGGGAGCTACCAACTTGTTCTGAATGTTTGGAGCAGAGCGCTTCTGTCACAGGCATATAGGAGTAGATTAGCCTATCTGAGGGCAAACGTGGTTTCGGAAGAAGGTTTTACCGCCGATAACTGGGATTTAAACAAACAAGCATTAAATTCCCCGGAAAACTCTCTGAGGTGAATAAACTCAGGCAGCCAAATGCCCTCAGCCCCACTCCCCAAACAGAGGCTTATACGCGAAAGGTCAAAGATGTCGACGCTTATTTTGTTAGGCGTACGTGCTAGTGCAGTAGCGCGTGACTACTTAACGCTCAACGATCGAAAATCGTGGGTTTGAACCGTAGATCCCCCAGAACTGGGGGTTGGGTATGGCTGAGTGGGGATGACTAATAGGCCCCAAGTGGCCATCCCTGGTCTGCCTTGACCAATCCCATGGGGCGTTAACGGAAATTCGGAAATGTGTTCTCCATTGGGAAGGATTGATTAAGTGGGTCAGCATTACAGATTATCATGCAGGATAATCTAAAGATATTTCAGACACGCCCGGATGTTTTTTTTTCCAGCTGCCTGCCAAAAACCACACTCGGCAAAAACATATCTTCTTAAGTAGTACGCATTTCGTCTACTGATTTACAATAGTCTTATGAATATAAGTAAAATTTATAAAAGACTTACACAAAACATCTTTCTCGTACTAATTTGATAGCAAAAAAGGTCCTCTTCACATTTTTGCTCAGATGATGGATATGGTTAGGTTTTCAAGAAGTTTTTCAGTTCCCGAGTAATTTTAAGCCCTACCTGCCGTTGCACTTGTGTTAAGGGTTTTCAGTCTACAAGTCCTATACTTTCCGTGTAAGCAAAAGCCTGCATTCCTCTACGCTGGTGGGAAGACACCCTACGGTGATCATATAACTCGAAAATAAACATGGGCTATGTTGTACATTTCATGAGGAGCGCTAATAAACGCACAGGCACGATGGTACTTGAAAGAAAACTGCACGGTCTCAAAAAATCTCATAATAAGAAACCTTTTGAAAACCCAAAGAGACACTCTTCTTCAAGTGAAGCATTTGAAGAAGTTCTACTTGGCTGCCAATCAACTAGGGGCAGGAATATTTTTGTACATGTTTTTTTGCAAAATCTATTTACAGTTGTAAGGGCATCAAAAATTAGTAGGAAAAAAGCATTCGAATTAAGTATGCACTTTTTGTCAAGCGTGGTTTCAGCAGGCACCCGAAAAGCGACAAAGATGACAGCCTCGTACAGAACTGTTTCGAAATTATTCCGTGCTCGTTCAGCCAACCCACCTCTGCCCGCCATCTGCGAACAGAAACATAAACATACGTACGCACACGGCGCGTATAGTTCGGCAATAGGGTCTAGCAGATGAATAATAGACACTTCGTTGAACCTAAGTTCATGAGTGCCTCACTGCCTGTCATCCTCTGTAACCGCAGATCGGGTATTTACCATGCATATGCACACATATATGTACTTTCAACCATTAATATGCATATATATGTCATAAAACGCACCATCAAAGCTGTAAGACCCACTGAGGAGCTGAAAGTCTCACACTTGGAACATTCGGCAACGGCAATATCTATAAAACAGTCGCATGGACTTTTGAAAAGTACCCATGTTTGGGGTACCGTAAAATCACTGTCATATTCGTGTATTACCACGCTGAGGATGGAAACGAGGAGGTTTCCAAAACGTCAGCACCCGTACACTTTTGTCAGTGGACTCAAATCCCCTTCTTCTTCTTCTGAAGATAATAAACGCGATAATATACCCGGATCTCGAATCTTAACACATGTTGCTTTGTCCACATACGCATGTATGGATATATGGGTGTGTAAAATCGCGAAAAATATCCAAGCAAGTTTGACCTGGCGCGTTCGACAGGCTGTCAGTAGTAAGGCGAATGATAAATATCCTCGCGAGATTTTGACTTGGAATGCATTTCAGGTCGGGAAGCGAAGCGGGTTTGGATAATCTTGTCTGCCATGCAAAAAAGAGCTCCTCAACTTGACAGCAGGAAAAGTTTGGCTACGCGATAAAATGTCTTATTAGTTACGAGGATTTTTATGCCACTGGGCTAATTGAAAAGCTGAAACACACAATAAACCCCGTAGCATGCGAGAAGAAAATGGTGATCATGTTGAAACAGTAATGTGCAAGGGGTTGAACAATCAGTCAGAAAATTCATGAGCTACTTTTCCTGAGAGACAACAGACGCAAGCAAGAAACCCATGAGTAGCCTTAGTGGAGTTATATATCCAGCTCCTAGGACATCCCCCACCCTCTAGACCAGCTGACATCGGTTTGAAACTAAATTAATTCACTAGCGGAGACTCTGCTCTGTCGGTAATTGTACGGTTGTTATCAGCCCTTTGAGCTTTTTTAAATATTTTAGGACGACTCTGAAATAAAATTAAAACTTATCTAGATACATCAGAGCATTCTCACCGAAAAAATTAACTACTGAACCAGATAAATTGGTCTCGGTAACCCCATCGATTTAAAAGCATCCAACTACGAAACATAACCGATACGGGCAGTTAGTGCAGAGAACAGGGTGTTTGCTTTACTCTAACCAAACGTCTATTGTCCCTGAAGAATGCTGTAGACACAGTAAAATGTGAACAGGAAACCCTTGGAATTCGCCCATTCATCCTTCATTAAGGCAACAAAACATTATCTGTTAGCCCAGAGAGGCTCGGTTCCAGCATTTTCAACTCTTAAGGTTCGAAGAAAGCTATATTTGCGGTAAAACGGCAGTTTTCTGAAGTCTACGGTAAGACAGTAATTCCCATTTATATTAATGATCTTTGTTAAAATTGTCTGACAACAGCACCTTAAAGAATAGGGAAACAGGAAGTTAGACAGCTGGCGCAATTCTTCCAAAACGGGCGTTTAAGCCTTGCGGCCCCCATGTAGGTCGTGAACCGCAAAGCGCGAACCCAGACGAAATGGACTACTGCCAGCTGATTTGGTAAGGACAAACGATGTCCTGAATGATGAGGTAAAAGGAAAAGGCATGGGGTTGTTGTAGACGGGCTTTCGTGACGACCGTTCCGAAAGTTTCTGCATTTCTGTCTACCTCAGGTTCATCCAGCATCACAGTGTAAACACGGTATCACAAAAACGCCATGGAGTTTACTCGAAAGCATGCCGCATCTCCCAGACAGTAGCACAGGTCTGTGTTGGAAGGCAAACTGTGCAGCCTCTTCTCAGCGGAGAGGCATTATTTACCATATACGCCCGTGCACAATTTTGCGAGAATATCTACAGTCATTAACTGATCTGAAGAAAATGTTAACTGAGATTCTGAAATTCGTCTTCGATTTGAAAGGATTACTTGAGTGGGGTTCTGAGGTTTGTTGTCTTGTGATACAATCTCGTAATATTTCAGGTAATTCAAGATGTTGGCTTCCGAATGAACGGTTTTTCGGCCGCCTGCAAAAACGAAACTGAGGAGAAGTTGACCGCATAAGCAGTATGCATTCTTTTTATTGATTTTCGATGCCCTCGGAAATTTATATATATATATATATATTGTATAGAAGACCTCCATAAATATATTATTTATTATACTCATCTGGTAGCAAAATATGCCTTCTTCAAATTCCCTACTTGAAGAAAGGGTATCCTTCGTTTCCAGCAAGTTTCTAATTATGAAACTTTTTAAAACCGCGCAATGTCCATTCGAATAGCATCGAGCCTGTCTGTTTAATAATACTTCGCATTATGTACACACCATAGTCCAAATCCCTTGCAACATTTAATGAACCCATACGATACTTATTAATGGCATAAAAGAATATAAGTTTTTTTGGACGGAAAATATGCAGCCTGTCGATCGAATATCCTAAACGAAAATGCAATGGCAGATCGAGATCAAAATTACTCAGGGACCGAAAACTTCTTTTAAAACCGAAAGATACCCCTTCTTCACGTACGAAATTTGAAGAAAACACGATTAGATGCCAAATGATTACAAAAATACCATTTTTATGAATGCTTTCTGTAGAATATACTTAAACTTACGAGGGGATCGAAAATTAACAAAGAGAATGCATGCTACTTAAATAACCATTTTTTACCGAGCGTCCTCTTTGCAGGCAGCCGAAAAGAAGTACATTCAAAAGCCAACACCCTGGCGTGCCTTAGGTATTACGCTATTATGCCACAAGACAACAAACCTTAGAACCGCACTTAAGTAATCCTTCCAAATCGAAAATGCACTTTAAAATTTCGGTTAACATTTCATGAGATTGGTCATTGACTGTATATGTCATCTATATCGGCTGTCTTGATCCAAAGACACACCTCAATCGTGACAAGATTACACTGTCGCAGTTTGCTGCTGTCACTGAGAATTAATGAGACACTCATCTGCGTGACTAACGCGGCAGCGAGCTCTTGCTGGCAAGAGGTTGAACTTGATGTGGCTCGACCCAATCCTGACTCTCTCAGGCAAGAGGTAACTGGAACTAGGCATGAAAACGACAAATTCGAATAAGAATTGTTGTAAGTAACAGGATAGCCGGATTCCCTTGGACTTCTTGGCAGTCTTCATTCACGTTAGGAGTTTGAGGTGGCATCCAGCCCCCCAACACTTTTGTGCCTTCTTGGAAATGTCTTTAGTGACGGAAACTTTTCATTCCATATTGACGTCTTTCAGCAATTTTTGCTGGAACTAACTCAAGTTCCCCCCTCCCCCCGGCCCAGTCAGTTCCTTTAACATTCTCTTCAACGACCAAGGTCTCATCGAATCCGGTGCTCTTCGTAGCCAGTGTCGCCAGAATATGAGCTGTGGAGGGTGTGGACTCCGCCGACCACAAGCCAACGCTTTGACTGTTAATCGGAACTAAAGGGAAGTAAAAAATGCGTACATTGAGGCCGGATGAGGACGCTGCCAGAGGAATGTCGGTTAGTTGTTCGACTTATGGCCGATCTTGTGTAAGAATCAAAGCCTCAGCCGACTGCAAACTGAGGAGGATTTGAAAGCGGCCAACAAAGCCAGGTGGTAAAGCCTCTCGGAGACCATATAACTTGGGACTTTGGAGTCGTCCAAGTTGTCGGTAGGGTTCGGACACGATAACTCCCCTTTGGTTGAAAACCGCAGCTTAAACACCCGGTTGGGTATTTTCTTAGGGCGGACCAAAAGAACACAAAATTAAACCACAATACACTAAGAGACTGATATACATAATTCCGGCCTAAACACAAGACAAGCCCGAACTCATATGCTAAGTTTTTTGCACAGAGGTGAAATTTGAATAATTCGTATTGACCCAAATGTGAAAAACTCGGCGCCTCAGTGGAATTCGAACGCACGCAGTACAGGAAAGGCCTTCTTACAGCCAACGTTCTAACCACTTGAGCAACGAGGCCACGCAGGACGACGCGAGTTTAGACACATTTGAGCAGCCAACTTACTAGATCAGATTTGGTGGATTCCAGACGTTGCAGTAGGTTGGGCGGGAAACTTGACTCAAATGTGATTAAACTCGCGTCGTCCGGCGGAGCCTCGTAGCTCAAGTGGTTAGAACGTTAGCTGTACTAAGGCCTTCCGCTTACTGCGTGGGTTCGAATCCCACCGAGGCGTCGAGTTTGTCACAGTTGGATTACTATGAAGTATTCAAAACCTGCCAAAATATCTATGAAGTTTGAATAGTTTAGACAGCTCTCGTATCCACTATCTACACAGTTTCAGGATGGCGAAGATCAAGAACATTAAGTCTCTCTTATAACCAGAGTCGTATTACCTGCAAGACACTGGTGAGCACTAAGAAGGGGAAGAAGGCGAGGTTGACGAGAGTCAACTGCCAACTGAATTTGCAGGCAATGGCGAGCGAGACAATGACCAAGCAGGTGGCCTCCACCATGACACCGAGTTGAGAACCAGAGATCTTCTCCAGACTGGGTGCGTCTGCAGCCAGACTAGCTGTAAGGATGCCCGGCTGGTTCTCATGCTGGTCGAACCAGGCAATCTCCTGTAAGACAAGAAGTAGAGTGAGTCTTGCGGAAACCAGATGCTGGCGGACGATGGCGGACAGAGTGACAAAGAACATGCCAAACAGAAACAGGCTGCCGACTACTCAACTGCGCAAGCATAAATAGCGCACGGTTTGTTCCGCTGGGGGTATTTACCTGCCCTAGCGAAAAATCTGCCCTGTATTTTCTGAAGGATCAGTCTGTGTAAATTGGTGTTTCTCGCAGGCAGTTAGAGCAGAGGTGTCAGGTCAGTTGCAAAATTCACTGAGGGAGCAGCGTTTGTCTCTATTGCAGAGCGAAAGTGGGGCTTGGGTCTCTGAGCTCATGAAGACGATCACACAGCCATGGCCAATACAAACTCGTTGCTGCTTTCGGCTAAGAGAAAGGAACCGGAAATGACCCTTTTAGGTTCGTCAACCGTTACCAGCCCTGGACGCACAAACGATCCAGATGCGGGTCCAGAATGCTACCATGCTATCTTCGGACCGAACACTCCTTTCGAGTTCAAATCCCAGGTACTCTACCAGGGTCAGGGGTTGTAGTATCGTTTGTTAATTATGACCAGTAGGCTAAATATGACCAGTCTGGCCACCACTAATCTCAATAGGCAATAACTTAGGTCAAAACTCCCTTCAGTATGGCGAACGCCTTCAAAAATAATACAACTTCGACTGACGAAATAACAGACTCCCAGCAAAATTGGTTTGAAAATTCTACAAGCTTGGAGATATCTGAATGAGCACTAAGGTAGTCGTAAACTCGCTGCATCGTTTAGAAACAGCAGAGGAAATTATCCGATAAATTACCTGTTTCAAGATAGATTTAAACAATAGTCCGCGAACGCGTTTTGTCAACTTTTCGCCGGAAATGCCAAGAAAGGTGCGCTGAAAGTAAAGATGGGTAAAGAAGTATTTGAATCGCGACTATAACTTTATTCAAACTTCTTTTGGGATGTAATATTTCAAATTCCTAGGAACAAAACCTTATAGCATGAACTTTGATAGGCAAAAGAGTATGAACTCCAAGCATGTGCCTAGTAACGAAATTCATTCCCGCTAAGTAGCAGTCGAAAGTTAAACATGTGTTAAACAAGAATATTTTGATGAAACGTCTGTAGATAAAATCAGGAGGGCAGGACTGGGAACTGAATAAAAGAAGCCACATGGCATCTCGACTGTTCTGTTTGGCTCATCAGCAGTTATATATGCACGGTTAACGGTATGTTAAAGCTTGATTTGAACTCAAGTCCAGTAAATAGTCCTCGGAATAGCCGGATCGCCACGCCGTAGCCATGGACGATAGAGCAAAAACCCATGCAAATACATCTTTTTCCAACAACTTTTTACTGGGGTTGTATACGCAGCTTCGCCACTGCAACGGGTCACGCGGTAGATTAGCTGTACCAAAACGAGGACCAAAATAGGGCACAGCAGGCGTTACTGGGGATGTGTATCCATAGCAAATGTCAAACAGGGTGGCGCTCTTAGGCGCAGGCCCCCGCGGCACCGACCCCTGAGGCCCATCCCACTCCCAGTCTTCTTGACTATGTCTTGACACCAGGCCCAGGTAAGTGAGGGGTAAAAGGAAATAGGGTAAATGCTGGGAAGCTCGTCGGCCCTACACCCATCCTGCTGTGAGGCACATGACAGACATCGTCAGCCTCGACGGCCAAACCGTCATTCAGCTGCTTATGCAATCGAAGTGGGCAGTCTTATCGACTGCTGCCCAGCCTACATGCCAAAGCGACCCTTAGTCAACTCCCTATTCTCTTCCAGATTTCGAAAGGTAACACTAGATTCGTAGTAGGGCCCCCAGAATTCCGCCGTTTCCGTGACCATGCATACTGGTCAGCCTGGAGGCTCAAATCAAACTTTCCTCCAGAAAGGAGTGTTTAATGTTATGGTTGTGCGAACTTGGGCGTGAAACAAGAATTTAAATGCGCGCTGGCGAGAATCATACCTGGAAAAAGGTAGCTATCATGCGCATGGCGCCGAGAAAGATCATCGACAGAGCCAGTTCGTTTGCCCTCGATTGCATTTTGTTGGGTCGAAGAATGTGCTTAAAGATCTGAAATGGCAAAAAACAATTCTCACAAAAAGGTAAAAAAATAAAAGGTAACTTTCCAGTTGGCTATCAAGGGGACGGAGCTTAAAATGGTGGTAAGTTGGACCCATTTTAGCTAACAAAAACCATGCTTTCGGCTTTTAGGCCAAATATTAGAATGCCCTTCGCGAATTATTTCAGGAAATTTAATTCGCACTAGGTTAGGGAGATAAAATGTACACTTCTGACCGAAATAAGAAGACTCTCAACCAGAACGTACATCATCCGACTTACTTCAAACATTTCTGAGTAGACCAAGGCGAACAGCGGTTCAATAATACCAACAGCAATAGCCATCAGCAGGCCAATAAAAAGGTAGGGGTACTCCGGCTTGTTAAGGCTGAGAGCCGCAAACATGGGAAACTGAAAAAATATGGGAAGCAATTAGGAAAAGGAGCGTAAAAAGGCGAGACCGTTGATCAGATGTGCACAGCTGGATCTTTTAATTAGCTGCGCTTTGTGGGTTTGCAAAATTACTAACTACAAGAAGTGAAACCACTAACAAACCCAACAAAATGCACAAAAATTAACACTTTCGTACCTTTTCCTTTAACGACAAGGATGGCTTCACCACATATTCTTCTTCCTTTACTTCTTGCACATACGTACTATCATCTAGGTTTTCATTATTGACGTATTCTCCATCGTATTCATTCATCTAAGTTAGAAGGGCATAGACTTAGTCTTTATCAAGATTTCCTTAAGTGTTCGTCTCGATTAAATTATGAACCGCGCGTAGAAGAACCGTCTGCAATCAGTTTACCTTTCTTTTGATCACATCGGCTTTTAACGGTTGGAGCTCATCGTCAGACTTGGATAAAGTGCTACCGGTCTTGTCATCGTCAGCTAGGTTCTGCAAAAAAATGCAAGGAAAGATGGCAAAGGGGTGTTATCCTCCAATCATGGGTGAGCTAACTGGACTGCCGGTGGACATTTAGATTACCTGGGCTTGCAGCATCTTCCAGTACCTTCCCTTCGCGCGTTTTAGTTCCTCGTGAGTGCCGGATTCCACGACTTCCCCCTCCTGCAGGACGATGATCTTGTCAGCATTTCTTACTGTAGTCAGTCGATGAGCCACCATAATGACGGATCGACCAGCACAAGCGGCGTCTAATGCTCGCTGCACAGCTCTTTCAGACCGTGTGTCCAGTGCTGAGGTTGCCTCATCCAGGAGAAGAATTTTGGGCTTACGAATTAACGCACGGGCAATGGAAATTCGTTGGCGTTGGCCACCAGACAATTTTGCGCCCCCATCGTCCAGCCAGGTGTCGTAACCCTAATAAGTTAAAAGGACGAGAGCAAACGCCTGAGAAAGAACCTCGTAACGTGCATCTAAATGAAAGTTTCTTGGCTCCAGTACTGGGCTGAACTTCAGCGCTGACACTTGACGTAACAATCTTAAACAGCAGATTAGGAATGTATGAAGGGCACCCATGTCAGCTAACCTGAGGTAGGTTCATAATGAAATCATGCGCACTGGCCAGGGTAGCCGCCTCCTCAACTTCCTCGTCGGAAGCGTTTACCAAACCAAGTCGGATGTTATCAGCCACCGTCCCTGAAAAAAGATCTGCTTCCTGCGCGACGACTCCCAGTTGCTGGCGTAGCCAGCCCAAATGCAAATTGCGAACATTGTGGTCATCAAGTAAGACCTGAAGAAGAAAAATTCCGCAGTCATTTAAGGATCTCATAAACAGTTTCAGTGGAGGATAGGTAAGATTTTACACCACTTTTAAGTAAGATCCTCACCTCCCCAGACTCAGGGTCATAAAATCGTTGCAG
>CACRXP010000056.1:1492696-1523418 GCA_902702965.1 Spirometra erinaceieuropaei | reverse complement strand
TTCAAAATAACCACGTAATAACCGTTTGCTGTGAAGGTAATCTTAGGTTTTGTAAACGTCTAGTGGACAAAAGATATGCTAGGTAATATTTGCGTTGAATAAGCGCGGTGGATGTGGAATTGATCACCTTGCTGCAGTTAACACGCCTTGAGAAAGGCGGTGCTACATACGACTAGTTACTGGAGAACTTTTATATAAACAATCCTCACTAAGACCTCGCTCTTATAAAAGGGACAAGTAAAGTGACTATAGTGAAAGTATGACGATACCTTCCACACCTGTTAAGAAAGACGGTATTCCAAATCACGCACAACGTTATTCTATTCAAGAGAACAGCCACGGAAATTCCTCTGCAAATATTCAGTTAGTAGTACCAAGGGAGTAAGCGATATGCACATTAAAGATAAGTTCATCTCAATAATATCAAGTCAAGCCCTGAGGTATCTGAGCAGTAAGATAAACTCGGCCATTTTTTGATGGATGGGACAGAAGGACAAACAAAGGTCGTTCTTTGGTCGATAAATGCAGGCAAAAGTTAATATTAGATAGTACAAACATCGAACGCACGTATACTGACAGAAAACATTTTTAAAGTAGGGCCAAGATAAAATATTAAATACCTGAAAGAATAGGAGACGTATTCGCTGTCCTTGTCGCCTTGAAGACAAGTTAAGGCAATACATTTGAATGAACCCGAGGACCAGTGAAGATATGGCCAATTTAACGAACAATGGTATCTGCTCCTCAATCAACTTTGCTGCATTGAAAAACAGGTGTCTTATCAAATCGTCCACCATGTCGGCAAATAATGCCATACTCAGAGGAAATAAGGCACCCAACCCAGCGCTAGAAATTATCCCGATGACAAATAAAAAAATTTCCATTCCTGTCGCGAATCTCAACTGTCCAAGATGAAAAACTAAGCACGGCTCTTACCAGTCCAAAATACGTCAGTTTTTTCAACACTTCATCATCCGAAGACCTAAGGGATAAGTGGGCAATATATGCGACTTACTCAGAATCACTGGAATCAAATACACTCTCATCGCTATAGAGAGATTCGATGTCCAATTCATTATCTACTTTTATTTTAACATCCTTACTACCGTGAGATTTCATTTTCAAGTGGAGAAGACGGCTTGTAAGTGTGATCTTTTATAGGTCGAGGACATCACAATTAACTCGATGAAGTAAAAGAATTATTGCAATTGTTTTAGCCATGCAGACTGATAAAAAGTGCTGAGGATTTATTTTACAAAAATATTTAGATGTTCCTTCTACAAAGATGGTATTGATTGGATCTAAGGCAGAAAATAAAGTATATTCAACAGTCACAAAGCAGAAAGCTGAGAATGCTGCAATAAATGGGCAGTCAGGAACTTTGCGACAGGACTGTCAAGAGAGATGACACCCTGAAGAACACATACAAAAATGTCGATCAAATTTGTTAAATTAAGCAAGCTGATCAGAGGCGATCACCAGGGTCTACTTGAGTAACCGAGGGAAGTAACTGCCGCTTCTGATGGTACTTAAGTAGCCACTTTTTTGGGAAACAATTTTTCCGGGCAATAGAAAAGAATCTCTTCCCAAAACCGGCATCCAGACGTGACTGAAAATATCTTGAGATTATGTTGCACGATAATTTTTACTACAATCCAACGTAAGTAATATTTCCAAATGGAAGACGCAGGAGGGCGAAATTTCGAGTTCCAGGTGTATGCATAAGTGAAAAAGAGGTTTTTAGCACCGGAAAACGCATTTCAGAACTTCAGTCAACATTGAATGGGAGAGAAAATGTGTTATATATCCTCCCACCGCAACATTTTGCTGGAAGCCTGACATTCAAAGATAAGTGAAGCTTTGCATTTACTTGGATATTGTTAAACAATATATGCCCGTTTTTTTACTCGAGTCCCTTTTAAAAGTCGCCTTTCAAAATACGGTATAATTTTCCCCAGTCTTGTTTCATGGTCTTGCAAAATAGTCGTATTTTGTAAAAAAACCTTTGTAGTGACTCCTTTCCCAACTATCCCTTTCTAGTTTTCGTAGTAAAATATCAGTAGTACTTGCTATTCAGTGCGTATTTCTAAACGATAGCAAAGTTTTTGTCCTTGTACTGTAACAAAAACTTCTCTTGTCTGTAATGCCCCACAGAGCACGTGCTAAAAGACGAAAGCTTGCGGCCTCCCCACCGTCTCCGGGTGCTAGAATCGCTACCGAAGACATAGCAGTTGCCAGCTGAGAGCCCGTTTGTGCACAACCGTTCAAAGTCCTCAGACCCGAGATAAGTTGAAATTTATTTATAACTGAAACATTTGACATATTTCTGCGTCGATTTTCCATCGATTTTTATTAGCTGTCGAAAATAACGCATAAATCCATTACACTCTCTCCAATTAACCATGACCGATGTTACGTTTGCTGTCGACAAAGTAGATCTTTCGGCCATCGTCCGTTTACAGAAGTTCATCGAGAAACATGAACACATTTTTACGATTCTAGATTCACTAACAGACTCAAATACTTTCACGAACAGCCTAACGAGCCTACCACAAATTGAATCGATTATACATTTGGTTTTGTCAGAAGTAGCGGATAGATCGAAACGCAGGCTCAATTTAATTATCCGTCATATACCCCACACCGTTAACCCGAAACCATCAATTCAAAATTTTATACATTCGTGTGGCCTTAACATCAGAGTAGCTAACACTAAAAGACTTCACTCCAGAAGTAAAAATAAACCCGTCTTAGTAACCTTCTACTCACAGACCAAAGCTGAGATTGTCCTACAAAATCCCGAGTTAAACAGAAATCTGCGGAACCTAAACTCATTTATATGTCCAGATTTGACACCGATGCAAAGACGTAAACTTCGGGAGAAAGACACCAGCTACAAATAGGATAATCAGCACTCCGGTCCCTCAACTGAACCTCTAGCCACTACTTCTACTTCTAGCACTAATAAAAAGAAATGCACAGGTCAGCGTAAACAAATTGATAAACCCACAGCCCCCACAGAAGGACCTTCAACAAGTACTTTTGACTCTAGTTCGCATGACAAAAAACGCGCAACTGCAAGAGCAGTTAGGACTGCTGGTCAGATACAAACGAGGGAGACACAACAACATAACAACGTCCAACCAAAACAGAACGATGATGCAGATCCCGGACCCACTCATGTGACACCATTAGATAGGAATATAAGTTTTACGACACCCCCCAAAACCGCTCAATCAGTACTAGAAAACAACTGCCAAACAAGACACATAAACCAAAAGGCCTTACTAAGCACACCAGCACAACCAAAACGCCCTAGGTATGTTGAAATAACAAATAGAAGTCCACCAAAGTCTAACCGAAAACAAATAAGCTTCTATAACCGCATCTCGACTCCCCAAAATCCACCTGCATGGCATAAGAATAAGCCAAACCACTCTAGCATTCCAAACTCCTTACCACCTGATTACAACCCTTCAAATTACTTTGGCTTTTAGACCTCCCCAACTGAAACTCCATTTAGGTACAATTGCCACCTAGTTAACGCACCTCCCCATATATACCCTCAGTCCATACACACTAGCCCATGTAATCACACTCCGCCATACGCATCACCATATCCTCCAAGAATCACACACCTACCTCCATTTAGTCCATCACTCACTCAAAGTACCCCCAGAAATCCTTTTTTCACCACAGCCCACCTCTTCCCTATCCAACATCCTAAAGATTGCTCTTATAAATTCCAGATCGATTGTCAACAAAATATCCCAACTTAGAACTTCTGTTGAAATATACAACCCCGATGAAATTTGCATTACAGAAACATGGGCAAATGAACTTATATCGAATGCTTTGCTATATGTCCCAAATTATAATTTCTATGGACAGGACCGTGTTAATAAACGAGGCGGAGGTTGTCTTATCTACATCAAAACTAGCATTGAGCAAAGTGGTATTGATGTCCCAACCGAAACCTTTGCTGGAGAAGCGTGTTTTGACACGATAAAATCTCATGCCCAGGAAAACATACAAGTCGGATGCCTCTACTCCCCTCCAGAATGTAGTAGTGATGACATAAGCCTCAAACTCTTACTAAGCAATATAGCTAACATAAAACTGAATATAAGATAATTGCAGGCGACTTAAACCGCCCAGAAATAAACTGGGTCGAATTACCAGCACCTACCAGGCACGAAGAATTCTTGTCTTCAATCATATCCTATCCAACCTAGTGGATGGAATCACACATTCTGTCCATTCCTAAGCACGGCAATCCTACATCATTTGATGCCTTTCAGCCAATAAACACCCTCCCCGCAGTTTCGAAGATCTTAGAGACATTGGTCAGCGATAAAATAATGTGTCACTTAACAATGAATAACCTACTGAGTGCTGCTCAGCATGGATTTCTCAAAGCTCGATCTTGTGACACCTGCCAGCTCTCTTTCTTTGACTATGTTCTCCAATCTAGGGACAATGGTTTTGCACTGTACACGGTATATTTCGAGTTCACTAAGGCTTTTGATCGTGTTGACCTTGCTCTTCTTCTCTTGAAATTGTCCTCTTTCGGAATAGGTGGCAAACTTTAGAATTTTATATCCTCTTAGTTTCAGTTTCAGTTTCAGTTTATTAAGGGAAATATAGGCGAGCGCCTTTGAACTCCCTATTGGTAACAAGTCGTCGGAGAAAAACATTGATAGTGGGAAGGGGGAAAAAAGGGTTTTGTACAAAATCGCTGACAGCTAGTCAAAAGGAGTAATTAATAACGGTTACTAATAAGTTACAAGTAGTATAAACAAGTTTAAGTTGGTGCCGGTTATTTGAGTGGATGTAAGGCTGGTAACTGGGAGGCTTGATGCGCGTCAAGTCTAAACTTAAAGGAATTAACACAGGAGGAGGTTGCAACATCGGTGGGCAGGGCATTCCACGCTGCAACCACCCTGTGACTGAAAAAGAACTTTCTTCCATTGATCCTTGCTTTCCCGGCGCGTAGTTTTAGGGGATGACGGCGAAAATTCGGCGTGTTAGCTTGTGTGAAATAATCAGGGGGATCTAAACAACAGTCTAGGCCGTTGATAATGCGAAATGCAAGTATAAGGTCACCCCGTAATTGCCTGTAGGAAAGTGGAAACAGGTTGAGAGTTGACAGTCGGGATTCGTAAGACAGCGCTCCCAGACCTTGTGTCCTTTTAGTCGCCCGTCTCTGGAACTTCTCCAAAACGGTATAGTCCTTGGCAGTCCAAGGTCTCCACGCCTATATGACGTATTCTAGATGAGGCCTCACGTAGGTGCCAAATATTTTTGAAAAGCTGTCTGGATCAAATCCCATAAATGCTCGCTTAATGAGTTGCAGTGTAGCCATAGCCGATTTAGCCGCCTTCGCGCAGTGCAGTGCAGTGTTAGTTTGAGTGAAGATGTAATCCATACACCCAAGTCCTTCTGACTGTCAACCTGTTGCAGTGGTGTGCCCTCTAGAAAGTAAGTCCTGGGGCTGGAGGCTCTGAAGCTGCCTAGTTGAAGAAAGTTGCACTTGCTTATATTGAAGGGTATAAGCCTGCGCTTCGACCAGTCTTCGAGCCTGTTCAGGTTTGTTCAGCGTTCGAGCGTAAAGAGCAGATTCGTGAGGCAGGACCTACCACTTCGAAAGCCGTGTTGTGCATCCGAGAGGAGGTGGTGCTGCTCGAGAAACCGCATCAAGGCCTTCTTAATGATCTCCATGATTTTGCAACAGATGGACGTAAGACTTACTGGCCTGTAGTTATTCGCAGACGCACGACTTCCGCTCTTAAAAAGCGGAGTGATGGTAGCGGACTTCCAGTCAGAGGGCAGGCATCGAGTAAGAAATGATGTTTGGAAGATCAAGGCTAATGGTTTGGACATTTCGGGAGCTAGCTTCTTCAGCAGCTTGACGGGGATTGCATCAGGGCCTGGGGAGGTCGATTCTTTCAGATTAAGTAACTCGTTCCGAACAATTGCTTCGGTGAAGAATACGGCTTCAAGGGTAAGCTTTTCTTCGTCTTACCTGGGCACTCGTACACAACGCGTTAAGATTTCCAATACTATCTCCAAGCCCACACGTGTGAGGAGTGAAGTCATTCAGGGTTGTGAACTCGGCAGGCCTTTACATTTGCCCTTTTGTTAACGATGTACCCGATGCATTTCAGAATGGTAGACCCTGCATGTGTGTCGATGATCCGAAAGTTGCATATCGATGTAAGCCGGCAGATAGTGATATCGTGCTTGAACTCATAAAGAGCGACCTACAGGCCTTAGCCCAGTGGTGCCGTGTCGCACATGGCGCCTTTCTCTTTCCTGGCATAACTGCTCAGTCATGGTAGTTGACGACGACCGCCAACCTCAACTAAGCATTGGTGGTCACGCCATAAATGTGCCCAGGGTTATAAAGGATCTGGGCATATCATACCCCAAGAGTCTCAATCTCTCGGAGCACTGTGCCTTGATAGTCTCCAAAGCACGCAGAACGACCGGGTTTATCCTCCGAAACTTTAAAACTAGGGACATCAGAATGCGCCTTTATAACATGTACGTTAGACCTGGTCTGGAATACTGTTCGTTTTTATTTAGCCTCATGCATGCTACTGAGCGGAAGAAAATAGAATCCGTTCAACACTTTTATGATTCAGTATAATTCAGTATATATAAGGGATAGAGGCAGAGCCTTGGAAAACCCTATTGATAAATAGACGTATGAAAAAAACATGCAGATATTTACGTAGCAGTTATGCCAGTCATTGATATCATGTAAATGTTTGACCATCAAGCATAAGTCTATCTAGTCTTCTTTTGAAAGTCTCGACATTTTCCGCTAAGATCACGGTGTTCGGCAGTTTGTTCCATCCCTCAACCAGCGGTGAGAGAAGAATTTGGCCCGCAACTCGATTCTGGCATGTTTCGTCTTCAACTTGTATGGGTACCCTCGGAGATTTGTCGTCCGCGCCAGTTCGAAGAAGTTGTCAAACTGAAGAGCACAGTCTAGCCCTCGGACGATCCTGAAGGCCATGATCATGTCCCCTCTGTACTGTCTATAAGAGAGAGGAAATATTTTTAGCTTCTCCAGCCGCCTCTCATAATGTAAGCCACATAATCCGCCGACTAGCCTGGTCGCTCTACGTTGTACGTTCCCCAGTAGGGTGTAATCTTTTTTCGTCCAGGGACACCATGCCTGGACACAATATTCCAGCATTGGTCGAACGTATGCGCCAGATACTCGGCCAAAAAGTTCTTCATCAAAATTGACGAAGGATCTTCTAATCGCGCCTAGAATATCCATAGCTTTCTTTGATACCTTGTCGCAGTGAGACGATGGTTTGAGAGTTGACGTCATCCACACACCGAGGTCTCTTAACTCGTTGACTGATTTGATTTAGTGACCTCCTATAAAATACTGAGATTCAAATCTCAACGGCTTCCTGTTGCTCGAACGTAATCGGATAAGTTGGCATTTGTTACGACTGAGGTTAAGACACCACTCATAACACCATTTTTGCAAGTGATTTAAATTGTCTTGTAATTGTACAGAATCTTCCGGCTTCTCTATTGATTGCCACAATTTGAGATCGTCGGCAAACATAACTCGCTCGCAGTTCAGACCGTCCAGGCAGTCGTTCACATATATTAGGAACAGAATCGGACCCAGAACGCTTCCCTGCGGAATGCCACTGTGCACGGTTGCCCATTCCGATTTAGCGTTTCCGATACACACACGCTGAGATCTGCCCGTAAGAAAATCGGCTAGCCATTTCAAAAGATTTCCATTCACACCCACTTGACGTAGTTTACATATAAGTCGTCTGTGTGGAACACTGTCAAAAGCCTTTTTGAAGTCAAGGTACACGGCGTCGACTGATAAGCCCATGTCAATTGATTTCGTCCAGCTCTCCATGGATACTAAGAGGTTGGTGAGACATGATCGACCCCTTCGAAATCAATGCTGATGTAAACTGAGCAAGTTGTTTTCTTCGAGGTGCCGCATCAGCTCCGTTTTTATTACTCTTTCCATCAACTGGCAACAGATGCTTGTGAGACTCACTGATCTGAAACTATTTGGGGCTGTTCTCTCGCCAACTTTATAAATGGGGCTTATATTTGCTTTCTTCCAGTCGGTAGGCAAAGCGCCGGTCTCCATCGAAATTTTGAAGCTCTTGGATAACGGAGAGGCCAGTTGGTCTGAGAGTTCATTCAGAACTTTCGCGAACACGCCGTCCGGACCAGGGAATTTAGTGGGCTGTAGTTGCTTCAAAGTTTTCCTTACGGTGTCGGTTGTGAAGTCCACCGTGCTAAGTGTACTGTTTGATTTGACAATTGGGGGTAAACTCTTTCATCAAAAGCCGGCTCCTCAGTATACACAGACGTGAAGAAGTCGGATAACAGATTCGCCTTATCTGAGTTGTCAAACAACGTATTTCCGTGGCTATATTTTAGGCAGGGAATGCAGTCCCGGTTGCGTTTTGCTTTATTCACGTATCCAAATAATTTTTTTGAATTTTGCGGGATATTTTTAATAGTTTTGAATCAAAATTCTTCCCGTTGCCTCCTCAACAGATTCCGACATACATTCCTCTGTTTTTTGAAGTCAGCAAAGTGCTCTGGTTTTCACCAAGAGAATTTTAGCCGCGGAACACCGACATTTGTCTTACCAAGAACGTTGCCGGCTTACGGGCCTCGATCCTTTATGGTTCCGTAGATTACAAAAGGGACTCTTCTTGCTACTTAAACTCTTATATAATCACACATTTAACCCACTCACCTCTTTATTCACCCACGACGTAACAGTCACCGTGGGGTCTTCTTATTTCTGCCTCTGGCACGTACTGTTAAATATCGTCGGTTGAATTCTGTAAATGCAATTGCTATTTGGAATAAACTACCAATGAGTGTGAAAACTCTGCAAAATTATCCTTTATTTAAGAGAACTATTACTCGATTTTTGCATTCAGAAAAGCTTCCTCAAATTTTGGGTTTTGAATCCACTGATAGACTGTACCGTAGCAATGGCGTTTGTGGTCTCTGAACACTTTGGCCGGTCTCACCAGCTGTTCCTCAACGCCTCTACTTTGACTATCCTCAACTTCATGAAAGGAATTTGACGTCCGAAAATCTCAGATACTGTGCAACCTCCCCCTTCTTGACGGTCGAAAATCTACCGCCAGCAGTTTTTTTTTCTCCTGAGCCCTCCAAACCATAAAAACCACCATCAACTATATTTTTATTCTTCAGGATTTTTTTTCACTGGTGGTCGGATTTGTGTTTAATCGCTTCCCTTGACAATGCCTGTAAACTGGCATTTAATAACTTGAATTAACTTAAATTAAATTATCTTTAATAACTGGACACAAATAGTTGACAAACCCACCCGAGGAAACAATATGCTAGACGTTATTTTCACCAACGATATCTGGCCCCTCTATATGCACTACGACTGCGCAACCGTTGAACGTGACCACAAAGCAATAATATCAACACTCCCCTTAAATGCAAAACTAGCACCCCATTATAATAACACCCGTCTTAACCCATCAAACTTGACGAGGACTCCATGAACAACTATATTAGATCATTGGGCTGGAGCCCATATCTTCTAACAACATCCCCTATGGACGCAGTTAACCTATTAGACTCTGTCCTTTACACCTATTTTTAAAAGCGGCAACCGATCTCATACCCAAAACTATCGTGGTGTTCACCGAATACCGGCTATAGCTAAAATCCTCGAGAAAATAGTATACAACCAATTGCTAGACCATCTCATGAACGCCAACCTCATTCCCTACTCTCAACATGCATTTTTACCCAAAAGTCATGTCAGTTCTGCCACCTTACTTTTTTGGAATTCGTTTCCAGCAATAGAGATGATGGAAACACAGTAGCTTCAATATACTTCGATCTAAGAAAGGCCTTTAACAAAGTCCCCCAATAAAAGACTACTAATAAAGCTAAAAAGTCATGGAATTAGGCCGCCCCTTCTCGATTTTCTTAAATCCTATCTTCAAAACCGATACCAGCTGGTGCAAATTCGAAACATAGTCTCAGAACCATCCTCTTTTACCACAGGAGTACTTCAAGTCACTATCCTAGGCCCCCTTCTATTTCTTATATAAATTCACGACTTATCGTCCGTATCTGTCTCATCTAAGACGTTTTTGTATGCGGACGACCTTAAAATTGCATATGCATATAACGGGAATACAGTAGCCAATATTCATAGAACAATTGAAACTGATCTCAGAAAACTCAGCGAATGCAGTAGTCAGTGGCAGATGCCCTTTCCACCCGAAAAATACCATCTCTTGATATTTGGCCCACAAAAAACTTCCCCCATAATATTCGAGGATAATGAAATAACAGAGGTCCAATCGGTTAAAAATTTAGGTCTCAGCTATACAAATACCCTTGATTAATATCCCCACCTCCAACAAATCTCACCGACAGACAGTCGCTTGTGTAGATGCATATGCAAAAATTTCACCTGAAATGCACTAAGAATAAAACATTTCAAAATGTATGTTTTACCTCTCCTAGATTATTGTTCAAGTTTCTTCGGCATAATGCCCTCAGACGGCCGAAAGAAACTAGAGGGCATTCAGAGACGTTTTGCTAGATCTTTGTCTAGAAGTGATGGCATCAATGGTTCACACTTAGAACTATATCATAAATACGGTCTTCGACCACTCTGGATCAGAAGACTTCAAAATGGTCTAAACTTCCTATTCAAGGTCACCCACGGCCAAGATATTCTCAAAATGAATTTATTTACCAACCAAAACACTCCAAGAAACCTCAGAAATAACGAGGATATTATGAGGATTACCAAATTTACAAAGTCACAACGGTCAAATTTCTACTCTATAAGATATGCGACTATCGGGAATTCTCTCCCAAGTTCTATCCGGACAAGTCGAACCCTAATCGAGTTTAAAATAAAAACTAAGAAATTCCTTTTAACTAACGATACACATTTATTTTTGAATAAGATAGGACATTTTCCACATCAATTCTTTGATATAAAATTTGGTCAAGAAGGGCTCTGATGATGACAGTCGCTTGAATAATACCGGAAAATAGCACTAAAAATAATCAAATTTATAAAAGATAGCATCATAGATAAACATAGAACAGATTTTTATATTCTTTCTCTCCTCCCTTTTTCGTTTCTATCGGCTATTTCACCTGACAACAAATATCCCTTATAAAGCTAATAAAAATATACTCTTCGATAAAACCCTGCATATAAGTCGTGTATATGCCTATATTAAGGCCATATTAAACACATATAAAACTATATTAGGTCATAGTAAACAGTCGACAACTACTCCTATAATTTCACATTAACGAGAAAATTATGATACATGATTCAATAGTATTTTGACAGTTCTGATTTTGAATTACCATTGAATACTTCCTACTCCTCATATATGTTCATCTCAAAAGAAGAGGAGGCGTTCACCGGGAGAGGTGTGTTTGAGGTCTGACGTTTCGGGTAGTCGTTTCTTCTACCCATCTTCGGAGACTGAGCAGTCGTGCACACAGATATCCTTTTATGGCGCACTTTGTTCAAAGCCTGGCCCATCAATGCCGCCTGCGTGGCTGCATCCGACCCGCATGTCACCGTGACCTGAATTCCGCCCATCTTCGTCAGCCGCGGTGATAATTGGCGGCCCCGATTGTCCCGCGCCGTGACTGTCCCCCGTCAAGAATGTCCGTAAAACCAGATAAGGGGGAGGTAAATTGATGTGGCGGTTGACAGAGCAGTCGGTAGACATCCAGGTTTCTTTCACCTGTCTTGCCGTATGATCGTCTCCTCGGCCCACAACTTCAACGGCGTCAAAGTTGAAGACATGACCCATTTGAGCGGCATGGGTTGCTACCTCCGACTTTGGGTCCAACCTTCGCACGGCCAACCTATGCTCGTGCATGCGCGTTTGCAGCCGTCGGCCGGTTTCCCCAACGTAGTTACACATTCTGCAGCTGCGCTGAAGTCGGTAGACAACAGCCGACATCTCCTGTTTAGGGATCGGGTCTTTTGGCCGCATCACTTGCCGGCGGATTGTTGAGTCGGGCCTGTGGGCAACGCCTATTCCGAGCTGCGCGAGGGATCTGGCTACGGCTTCGGAGACCCTTTTCATGTATGGAATGCTCCGCCGCGAGTTTGGCTGAATAGGTTCTTCATTCCGCTTCCTTGGTTGCTTTCGGCTCCGTTCAACGAATGTTCGCGGATAGCCGTTGGCTCTGAGGAGTTCTTGCAGGAGCTTCATCTCGTCCAGTTTGGCGACTGGAGTGCTGCAATGAGTTTCCACCCGTCGATATAGTGTGCGTACACAGCTTCGTTTGTGTTGCAGTGGATGCTCATACAAGGGTGCTCTTACGAGATTGTCACCTACGACTAAGGAAATACGCACGCAATGCCGACAGCTTCAGGATGTTACACGCTGTTGTGGTGAATTGACCGCTATTACATTGGAGAACACCTTAATATCATTGAGACGAAAGAAACGTGCTAACAGGGATGCTGATTTATCAGTAAACTTCATGGCCCTGCAGGCCACACAATCCCGGGTACCTGAACAAACGTTAGTACACAACCTCTCGTCGAAAAATCGTACTGTCGCCCAAACAAAAGTTCTACAACGTGGATCGGGTTTTAACACAACTGACGCCGACCCGGTCACATTCATTGCTTCTTTCGAATCTGTGCTACGTCAAACCGGCGCCACAGACGAGGCAAAAGACATCCTCCGACATCGAGTATCTTCACTTCTCATGTCACACCGAAAAACCCATTCGCTGCTAAGAGATGAACAAAAGGCCCTAAGGGAGTTGAAGGCGGACACCGAGATAGTTATTCTGCCTGCTACAAAGGTCGATCAACCGTTATCCTTGACAAGGCGGATTACCGAAACAAAGCGCTCATGCTCCTCAACGACCGGGAGTCCTACATGGTCAGCGACGCCGCCAGTCTAAAGTCCCTACTGGCGAGGGTTAACAGGGTTCTGTCTCGACTAAAGAAGGAAAAAGTCATCACCGTCAAAGAATGGTATATGGCAAAGCCCGCAGAGACACCGATGGCGAGATTCTACGGTCTTCCAAAGGTACACAAACCAGATGTTCCCCTTCGACCAATCGTCTCACTCCGAGGCACACCTACGTACGGGCTCGCAAATTGGCTGTTTCAGAAGCTAAGATTCCTAACCGCGGGCTCAGAAACAACCGTAAACTCAGCAGAGCAATTCCTCGACAAAATAAGGGCGGTCACGATCCAACCGAATGAGAGGATGGTGTCATTTGACGTCGTCTCACTCTTCACG
The DNA here is from genome assembly GCA_902702965.1 of Spirometra erinaceieuropaei. Lineage (NCBI taxonomy): Eukaryota > Metazoa > Platyhelminthes > Cestoda > Diphyllobothriidea > Diphyllobothriidae > Spirometra > Spirometra erinaceieuropaei. The sequence continues at coordinate 1,510,093 of CACRXP010000056.1, read as the reverse complement.
TCCATACCACAGGCCCTTGCGGTCGAGATGCTCAGTGACCTGCTTCGTCAGAATTACGCCGAGGGCGATGGCCAGCCCACAGCTCAAGATCTCATAGAACTCATGGGGCACTGCCTCAAGACATTTTTTTTCCTTCGAGGGGATCACCTATGAGCATATTAAGGGTACTTCGATGAGTTCACCAATCTCCGGACTCATTGCCGAGGCTGTTCTGCAAAAAATCGAGAAACGACTGTTCGGGGAATACAAACCCAAGTTTTGGGCGCGCTACGTTGATGATACCTTCGTAATCATCGATCAGGATAAAATAAGCTACTCTGAAGAACTATTGAACTCAATCATCCCCGACCTACAGTTCACGATGGAAGAAGAAGTGGAAAGCAAACTTTCATTTTTGGATGTTTTCATCTACCGCCAACCAGACGGTAAACTGGCGACGTCAGTCTAAAGAAAACCGACGAACACGCTGCAAATGCTCAGTTACAACAGCAACCACCCACTGCAACACAAACGAAGCTGTGTACGCACACTATATCGACGGGTGGAAACTCATTGCAGCACTCCAGTCGCCAAACTGGACGAGATGAAGCTCCTGCAAGAACTCCTCAGAGCCAACGGCTATCCGCGAACATTCGTTGAACGGAGCCGAAAGCAACCAAGGAAGCGGAATGAAGAACCTATTCAGCCAAACTCGCGGCGGAGCATTCCATACATGAAAAGGGTCTCCGAAGCCGTAGCCAGATCCCTCGCGCAGCTCGGAATAGGCGTTGCCCACAGGCCCGACTCAACAATCCGCCGGCAAGTGATGCGGCCAAAAGACCCGATCCCTAAACAGGAGATGTCGGCTGTTGTCTACCGACTTCAGCGCAGCTGCAGAATGTGTAACTACGTTGGGGAAACCGGCCGACGGCTGCAAACGCGCATGCACGAGCATAGGTTGGCCGTGCGAAGGTTGGACCCAAAGTCGGAGGTAGCAACCCATGCCGCTCAAATGGGTCATGTCTTCAACTTTGACGCCGTTGAAGTTGTGGGCCGAGGAGACGATCATACGGCAAGACAGGTGAAAGAAACCTGGATGTCTACCGACTGCTCTGTCAACCGCCACATCAATTTACCTCCCCCTTATCTGGTTTTACGGACATTCTTGACGGGGGACAGTCACGGCGCGGGACAATCGGGGCCGCCAATTATCACCGCGGCTGACGAAGATGGGCGGAATTCAGGTCACGGTGACATGCGGGTCGGATGCAGCCACGCAGGCGGCATTGATGGGCCAGGCTTTGAACAAAGTGCGCCATAAAAGGATATCTGTGTGCACGACTGCTCAGTCTCCGAAGATGGGTAGAAGAAACGACTACCCGAAACGTCAGACCTCAAACGCACCTCTCCCGGTGAACGCCTCCTCTTCTTTTGATATGCCACCCGGAAATCGCATTTTCACCTCTATTGATATATTCATCTTTTCCAGCTGTTAGTCCAGCCAACGATGGTAAGCCTCCTGAAAAACACGTAGGAACTGTTCGACCGCCCCCTTACAGGTGGCCATATAGACTGGCAACCAGCAACTAGAGCACACCGAAATTTACCCAACAGGAAAATAATTTCAAGGTCAGGCCGATATCAATGTTCTTCAATTGCCATGATGGACATATTATTCATGCCTCCAAAAACTACCAAACTGCAAACCTTAATTTTTATACTGTACATATCGTTATTTTTTAAAACTTTTGTTACTATTTTCTCTTAGAACTGAGGTTTTTTTAACTTAAAACAAACTCTCAATTCGCGCTCTTTTGGCCAAACAGACATCCAAAACAAATGAAGTCAGAGTGCAGTTGAAATTGATGAGTTTGTTTTGGGTTTTTTTCTGGGTTCAAAGGGGACTGACAGTGCCCAAGGCGCGCTACAAAAAACCTATTCTATTCTCTCTATGCCTTTGAAAACCCTATTGAAAACGGTAGATTCAATATCTACCTTTAAATAAACATGGTACGCAAATGTTTTTAGTAAAATATACACTTAACATAATATTTTTCGTTGAAAATGCACGACCGGAACTCGAGAAAATTCAGTTGAAAATGATATTGGTAATAAACTTTTATTTAATGCCAGTTTACAGGTATTGTCAGGGAAGCCTTAAACAAAAATCCGGCCAGCAGTGAAAAAACGCCTGTGGAAAAAGAGTAAAAATATAGTGGATGGTGGTTATTAAGGTTTGCAGGGTTCAGCAGAAAAAAACTACTGACGACAAACTGTCGACGGTCAAGAAGGGAGGGGTTGCACGGGATCGGATACTACAGTGGCCAATTTCTTTCATAAAGTTAGGGCTAGTCCAAACAGAAGCGCTGAAGAACAGCTGTCGCAGTTGACCAGAGAAATTGTTACTGGTGAGACAGGCCATAGTGGTCAGAGACCACAAATACCATCGCTACGGTACAGTCGATCAGTATATTCAGCACCCAAAATTTGTGGGAGCTTTTCTAAATGCAAAAATCGAGTAATAGTTCTCTTAAATAAAGGATAATTTTCCAGATTTTTCACATTCATGGGTAGTTTATTCCAACTAGCAATTGCCTGTACAGAAAATGACCGACGATATTTAACAGTACGTGCCAGAGGCAGAAATAAGAAGACCTCACGGTGACTGTTACGTCGTGGGTGGATATGACGTCTTAAGGAGGTGAGTGGGTTAAATGTGTGATTATATAGGAGTTTAAATAGCAAAAAGAGTCCCTTTTGTAATCTACGGAACCATAAAGGATCGAGGCCCGTAAGCCGGCAGAATTCTTGGTAAGACAAATGCCGGTGTTCGGGGGTCAAAACTATATTGGTAAAAAGTGTTGAACGGATTCTATTTTCTTCCGCTCAGTAGCACGCATGAGGCTAAATAAAAACGAACAGTATTCCAGACCAGGTCTAACGTACATGTTGTAAAGGCGCATTCTGATGTCCCTAGTTTTAAAGTTTCGGAGAATAAACCCGGTCGATCTACGTGCTTTGCAGACTATCAAAGCACAGTCTTCCGAGAGATTGAGACTCTTGCAGTATGATAAGCCCAAATTCTTAATTACCCCAGGTACATTTATGGCGTGACCACCAATGCTTAGTTGAGGTTGGCGGTCGTCGTCAACTACCATGACTGAGCAGTTATGCCAGGAAAGAGAAAGGCGCCATGTGCGACACGGCACCATTGGGCTAAGGCCTGTAGATCGCTCTTTGTGAGTTCAAGCACGATGTCACGATCTGCCGGCTTATATCAATATGCAACTTTCGGATCATCGGCACACATGCAGGGCCTTCCATTCTGAAATGCATCGGATACATCGTTAACAAAAAGGCAAATTTAAAGGCGGGCCGAGTTCACAACCCTGAATGACTCCACTCCTCACACGTGTGGACTTGAAGATAGTATTGGAAATCTTAACGCGTTGTGTACGATTGCCCAGGTAAGAGGATATAAAATTTAAAAGTTTGCCACCTATTTCGAAAGAGGACAGTTTCAAGAGAAGAAGAGCATGGTCGACACGGTCAAAGGCCTTATTGAAATCGAAATACACTGTGTAAAGTGCAAAACCATGGTTCCTAGATTGAATAACATGGCCAAAGACAGAGAGTTGGCAGGTGTCACAAGATCGAGCTTTGAGGAATCCATGCTGAGCAGCACTCAGTATGTTAGTCTCTGTTAAGTGACACATCATCTTATCTCTGATCAATGTCTCTAAGATATTCGAAACTACAGGGAGGGTGTTTATTGGCCGAAAGTCATCAAATGACGTAGATTTGCCATGCTTAGGAATGGGCAAAATGTGTGATTCCTTCCACGAAGTAGGATAGGTTTCACTTGAAAGAGTGAGATTAAATATCTTGCATAAGTGGGATAGGATAATCGTATTTGCATTGGCTTTAAAAATGCTTACTGGGACACCATCATATCCTGCGCTATGAGATTGACGAAAACACCGACTAGCAACCGTCACATCCCACAGAGTGAAAGTTATAGTCTCTAGAACTGTCCCGGTCAATGTCTAAGTAGTCGGAAGTGGAGTGGTCGAGTCTTTAATAAACGTTTTGGATAGGAAAGCCTTGAAGCTATCAGCGGTTAACTGGGCATCAACTATGGAATTTACGAGAGCGTCTCGGAGGGTGGGAAGTTGCGTCTTTCTTTGTGTTTGTAGTTTTCGGGAGAAAGGTTTCGAGACATTTAACGAACGGTTTTCTGTTAATTGGACCTCTTCAGCTAACTGGTTTTCTTAAGATAATCTCTTAGCCCGCTGAAAAGTATGAAATATCAAGGGCAGAACGGAGAGGTCGTTCTGAAGATGGAATCGACGAGAACGTCTGGGCAATCTGCGACGCAAAGGTAAGCGTAGGAAAACCTCATCCCCAAGATTAATAATTTTCATATGTGGAACACAACGAGAAATAAGCGGATCCGAAATTTCGTACAGTTTTGCAGTGCAAACATTTACATCCGAACTAAGGAAGAAATCAGTCCAGTCGTAGGAATTAAGGTGTGTTAATAATTCGGTTGAGCGAGTTGATCGGAAATCGCGGAGAAAGTTGTTCTTTGGGAACAACGTTTTGTCAGTCCCGAGTTCCAACGTTGAAACAACTATGTCATGATCTGAGCCCCCCAGTGGGCCTAAGGATGACACCGACGATGGCATGCAGCCTCTACAGAAAATAAGGTCAAGAATGCTTGAGCTTCGGGTGAGAAAATCGACAACCTTACTCCACATCCCAACATCCACAGCCTCAAGAAAGTCTTCGAACTTTCTGGGGCCTGAAGGCGGATACCGGCGGACTTCGGGGAGATTAAGGTCGCCCGCAACCAATTGATACTTAAAGCTTGAGTCGGCCGCAGCATGAAATGCCTGTGAGAGTAAACGGTCAAAATTGTCGTTGACGTTGGAATTCAATTCAATTCAATTATTTTTATTAAAGACCCGTCGGGATCCCATCAAAGCAAGTAAAAATAAATTTACATGCGAATTTTAGACGAGGTAGGCAAAATCTGTACAAAGTGCAATACATAGTTTTTGAGATTAGAAGTCCGTAAAGCAAAATGAAAATGAAAAAACGATGGGTGAAAAAAAAAACTCCAAAGCAAAATTAAAAAATGATTGTAGTAATTTAACAGGAGAAAAAAAACCCTCAGAAAAATAGCATCAGAAAAATACAGGGAGGACTGACCTGCATGTGGCGGTACAGAATGGAATATAGTCCGACACCAACATGGCCGAAATAAATGTCAGCTGTATATGGCATTGTGTAACGGATTTCATAAAATGGTACGTAGGCGGGTCGGTCAGGACTGGCCTGTATCGCCTTGAATAAGAAAAATAAGTGGCGAAATTGAAACCAGTCTCGAGCTGATAGGAACCCAGATGCGGTCGGTTTCATTCAACCGAGTCCATCCGAACATTGGGGAAGGGAGATGCGACCAGACTAGTAGTATATGGCGAATATAGATGGCTTTGTCAAGACCGCCGATGGAGCGCATTCTGTAAGGGCACGATGACAACCAGTCTCGAGGCGACAAGAACCCAGATGCGGTCTGTTACATTCATCAGAGTCCATCCGAGGATAGGGCAAAGGAGATACGACCAGATTACTAGTATATGGCGAATATAGAAGGCTTCGCCAAGAGCGTCGATGAAGCGCATTCAGTGAGGGCATCATGAAGTTCAGTCCCGAGGCGATAGGAACCCAGATGCGGCGATAGACGCAGCCAAAGAGTGAGGAGAATTTAATTTTTTAGTGAAACCTGGATCCAGCAGCTGCCTTCTACTGCGGAAAAGTGCTGGAGGTCAAGCGGCAAAATTGTAAGCGTTTGCTTAACGTAGACGCAACTGGCCCCACCACGGCTATCTTGACGATCATTTCGGATGCAAGTATAGTCTAGAAGAGAGAGTTCGGAGTCAGCTACGGAAGCTGATGCCCATGTCTCAGTTACTAAAGCAATATCTGGACGATGGACGAACACTAGAGTCTGAAGCAAAGGCATCTTATTTAGCAAGGATGTGGCGTTTGGAAAAAAAAAATTTGAGGGGAAAGGCTGGTTGTTTCTGAGCGAGTCGGGCTACGTCGTCAAGCGCTTTTCAGCTCACGTAACACATGGTCCGGATGTACCCATCCGGTTCTGCAAAACATTTTGTGACATCAAAAGATTCTGGTGTTGATTAAAAAGGGGTAGGACATGGGGGGAGGAAATGACGGGCAGGGAAGCTGGTAACGATTGGTAGCTAAATCATTTTCAGCTGGAAATCCACGGGCCAAATACTGTAACGTAAAATGAAATGAAAATCGCCAGCATTAGCGGTTGGTGTAGCAAGGCGTCGGTTTGGCAAAACAGAGTTGTTCTGTCCAGACAAACGATATTTTCCAAGGAAATATACATTAAGTCTTTGCTTCAACGTCTCCATGAAGTGTGCCATTATCACGTCCACGGGGAGCCTCTTCCAGGTCTCAACGACTCGCTTTGAAAGACTGTATCTGCCAACGTCCAGGCGGCATCGGGTTCCTCTAAGTTTTAGAGAGTTTATACGCAGGTTTGTTGGTGTGTTCAGGGCAAAGAAATCGTTCTGGTTGTAGAGCACAGTCCCGGTTCCACTATATCCGATAAACCTTATAAGATTTCCTCGAATCTGTCGGTATTCAGGAGGAAATAATTTAAGTTCATCAAGTCTGCAGTTGTACGGTAAAGTCCTGAGGCCTTTCACACCTTTTGTCGCTCTGCTCTGGAGTCTTTCTAGCAACTTATATTCTTTATTTATCCACAGGCGCCACGCTTGGATTACATATTCCAGCTGCGAACGAATTAACGCTCCGTATACTTTTCCAAATAACTCTTTGTCTATATACATGCACTTTCGTTTAATTGCAAAGAGAAAACTGGTTGCCGTTTTGACTGTCCTAACGCACTGAGAGGAAGGTTTAAGAGTCCACAAAATGTTGACCTCGAGATCTTTTCGCTCAGTCACACTTGAAAGGCACCTTCCACCAAGCAGGTAATGGTGATCCTCCCCACCTGCTCTTCCATTCGTTTTGAGTCGCAGCGCGGCGCACTGCTCAAGGTTAAACTTCATCAGCCATTTGTCAGACCATCCGCATAGGCGGTTCAGTCCTTCCTGCAGGGCCGGTTTTTCATTTTCCCCGTTGATCGCTCGGCATAACTCGATGTCGTCGGCAAACCTGACCCCACTGCAGTCCAGTCCATTCATACAGTCGTTGGTATAAATTTAAAAATGTACTTGTCTGTGTACAGAGTTCTGTGGAACTCCACTCACGACTGGCACTGGCGTTGACTTCCCACTACCAATACACACAGACTGTGATCAACCAGTTAGAAAGTCCTTTACTCAGTCTAATAGGTTTCCCCTTATCCCTGACTGTCAGACCTTGTAAAGTAACCGGTGCCGTGAAAGACTATCAAAGGCTTTCTTGAAATCGATGAAAACGATATCGACCATTGTTCCTGCGTCAACGAGCGAGACCACTGATCCGTTGAATAGAGCATATTAGTTAGGCAGGAGTGATTTCGTCGAAAGCTTTGTTGGGAACTAGCAATAAACCTACTTTCCTCAGGGGACTTCATTATGGCTATTTTGACTCTTCTCTCCATGACTTTGCAACAAATGCACGTTAGGCTCACCGGCCGATAATTGCTTGCACATGTTCTAGATCCACTCTTGGGAATTGGGTATATGTTCACCACTTTCCAATCAGAGGGGAGGATGCCTCGGTAAAAGGACGACCTGAAGATATGCAAAGGCGGTCTGGCGAGTTCGCAAGCCAACTCCCTTAGAACTTTTGCCGGTATTTGGTCTGAGGTCGGAGACTTACCCTCCTTAAGCGCCAGAAGTTCCTTCCTCACATTTTCTTCCGTGAAGTCGATGTTTTCTAGTATTTCGTCGGTTGTTCCGGCAAGCAATCCAGCTTCGTCAAGGTCCATTTCATCGACGAAAACAGATACGAAAGTCGGCTAAAAGGGTCTGCCTTAGCGCCATTTTCGATGATATCCTTATTATTTTCTCATTTCAACACTAACACCGTCTCTTTGTTCCTTAACCTACCGTTGATGTAACTGAAGAGCACTTTTGCCTTATCGACGGCCCATTCCATAACTCGCGTTTCATACTCCCTCCGCGACCTGCGGATAGCTGAACTTACCTCTTTTCGCTTTTGACGAAACTGCTCGTAACGAGATGGTTGTTTTTTGGTTGCATACCTTCTCCGCGGTTTGTTCTTCCTGTTTACTTCTTTCTTTATATCCCGCTTCATCCAGCCAGGACGATTATTCATTTTGACCCTCTTTGTCGGAAAGTTATGATGGACGATGTCGGTTACAACTCCTTTGAGAGTGTTCCAATCAATGCTTGGATGACCGGAAAGAATATCATCCCAGTGCACTGCCGATAATTCTCTTCTCATGGCGGCAAAATCCCCTTGTCAAAAATTCAGCCGCTACTTACTTGTATTCACTCGTTGGCTGCAAAGGCGGTATTTCCAAATTAGCATGACATGGTCACTCTTACCGCGCGGTATTATGGACCTAAATTCGCCAGGTCTAAATGGGTCTTTTGCATTAGCTTCTTAAGGGATAATTAATGTCAGGTGGGTCAGCTGAGGGAAAAGAGAAAGAGGAAAAAGATAGGATGACTCTGTTTCTTCTATGCTTACTAGTGATGCAGCCTACCTTAAATTTAATTGTTTTTTAGCATTATGTTTCGTTGTTTTTGAAGTGGCTGGTTACACCAGAGCCCTTCTGGACCAAATACTGTACTAACTTATTGATTTGAAAAATTTCCTGCTCTCACTCCGAGAGATTGATTTTATGCAACCCACAACTCCTCCATGGTGATTCCGTCGCCTCTTTGCATTACATCAAAGCGCTGCCTCCTTTTTGCTTCCAAATATGACTTCCTTTGGAATAATCTTCCAACGGAAATTAGGTCACCGCCTAAGTTATCTGTATTTAAATCGGAGCTTCGCAAACACCTTACAGCGGAAAGTATAAAGGTTCTTGCATCGGTCGCATTCTCGAACACCCAGCTTCTTGACTTCAAGAAGGGTCCTCCTGGGATTTACTAACAGATTACGTGAAAACCTCCATTTATATCTTTACAACCCCCTATTTTTAATTGGTTACTAAATCCACTGATATCACCCCTTCTCCATGTCGACGATTTTCATGGTTATTGATGTCATCTCCTCATCTCGACCTCAAGCGATCTGTCTACACTCACGGCGGAACCCTCTGTCTTCGCTTTCTATTAGCAGTTTGGCCGTACCTTCCCCTTGCCCACTCCTCGGCTGAGCTAAATTCTGATTGTAACCGATCGCGCCTGGGTTCTTGTCGTCTGATTCGGCGTATCAGTTCTGCCCTGACGATGTACGTTTTGAATCCCTTATACAAACCGCATGCATGCTGGGTCTGTCTGACCCGCATACGTACCCCTTAAGGCTGACATTTCTTTCTGCCCTGATTATGTCCGATTATAATCCGTTATACACCGCCACATGCCGGCAAGGCACTAAAAAACTCCGCCTTGTCAGTGTTATCGATGAAGAAGACTATGTTAACATTTATCAGTGGTGCAAGTTCTTGACCACGCTTAGAGAAGGACCGATGACGGAAGATGTTAGCAACGGATTTGCCAGGTTTCGCAACACTGAGGTCAAGTTGTTCGCTTTTCCTGTCGCGCGGTGGGCGCATCCCTGTCAAAAATCTCTGTTATTCTTAAACGATCGGATAAAGAACTATCGTGGACGGTATTAAAAAAATATCTACATGCAGATATGTAAGCCGTCAATAAATGACGCCTGGAGAATAAGTGCCGATTAGTCTAGATTTATCGACTTACGGGAATCAGCAGGAGGAGGCTGGACAGTAGACCTAAAAGATGTGGGGATATAGTTCTCGAGCAATGGAATGCTAGGGGAGCTCGACCAAGGATAATTTTGCCGGTATTTCAGTTGTGGAGGAGGAGGAGGAGGAGTCTATAGTTATTGACGTACGGTGAGTCAGCAAGTGAAGGCTGGACAGAAGTCCTAAAATATTTGGTGATATTATTTCGGACATTGTAATGCTAAGGGAGTTGGAACAGGGAGAACCTGGCTGGTGGCTAACTTGGGGAGAAGGAGGAGGAGGAGGAAGCGGAGGAGGAGGAAAGGGGAGGAGAAGGAGCAGGGGGAGGAGGGGCGAAGGAGGAGGGGCGGAGGAAGAGGGGGAGGGGGCCTTGAAGGAAGGTAGAGGCTAGTGGGGAGGGTGGGCAGCTATAAAAATTAAAGGGTGGGGAATAAGGTCTACGTTCGAAGTCGACGATGTTAGACCGACTTACGTGAGAGCAGTTGGTTTTGAGTGGCGGGAAGCCTGAACTAGATTGGGAATCAACGACTGGGGGCGATTCAAGTGCGAACCATTTACAAGATAGATAGTATCATTTTGGCAGGAAGCCGAATTGCGGGAATGAGAATTATTTTGTGGTAATATTGGGGCTACGGGATTTATAGACGAGCTCGGATGTAAAGGCTATGTAGATCTAAAATGAGGCGGTATACTAAAGAATGGAGGTATGCTACCATTCTTTTGGGTCAGAATCGGATTCCACTTTTGGATCATATCGTTCTGGCGCCACACCGCAGACGAATGTAACTGAGAACTTGAAGAACCCTTTTAAATTGAGGAAGCCATCGGCCCACGTGACGTAGACGGATTTTCCTGCGTCCTAGGTAGGCTATCAGGAGGATTAGGGGTGAAAACTGGGGCTGCTGATAGTTTGGAGGCAGACGAAGGCTTTAAGTGTTTTGATTGAGAGGGAGATTTAGGGGAAAGGGGGAGGAGGGAGTAGGATTTCGCAGGCGTAGGGGTAGCTGAATCCTCACGGATACTTGTACTGTGGTCGAGTTGGTGAGCATTTTACTGAGAAAATGAGGGCTTATGTGAGGAAAGAGACTCAAGTCTACGTTCTGTGGGAGTAAGATCATGGCAAAGGAAAATTTTCGCGTTTTCCGGATACGCATAAACACAATCTCGGCGGGCAATGATTAATACAACCTCGATTGGTGAAAACAATCTAACTAAAACGGGAGGATTTTAACTATGCGAAGACCGGCGTGTGGCATCAGCCATTTTGTGATTGAATCCACACGAGTACAAGAAATCAACCGCAATATCAGCTAGCCGGGCAGATTTAGGAACATTTTCCAACAAGAAAATGTAAGCTCTATTTTGTCCATACTTAGATTCATTGGCGATCGGGTGAACGAGGGAGTCAAGGCGTTTGAGTTCTTGAGTGGGAATATCAGAGATGTTTCCGTCGAACAGAGCATGCTGCCAAAATGTTGCACAAAGCCGTTGCGGTCGCAAAGTGCAGGCAGATTTAGCTGCCCATCAATGGCGACGAGTGACGAATGGTAAGTAATGCCTTCTACCGTAGATTCGGTTAAGCTATGTTCAAGTACATAGGCCGAGAGCTCTCGCCCACCTGTGACTTTGCTCTCATCTTGGCCAGCGGCAAGCTGCAGTTAAGTTAACTTCTGACAAATCAGGTGGTCAAATTTCAGCAAAGGGTTAATAGTGTAAAAATGCACGCAAGTTAGAGAAAAAACGAATGCGCAAAGTGTGAATTTCAGAATGCGACTGGAATAGGACTCTATTTAAATGAATTTAATCAGAACGATAAAGGCTAAAATCTTTAAATCACTTAGAAAAAACACTTATCTACAGATTTGAAACCAGCGCCTTGAAATTCATGACAAAGTGAAAAATATCACGTTTATATGATGCGCGGATACACGATCCGAAGGGGTTAGATCGAATTAACCCCTATTGGTGAAAACAGCTAAACTAAAATTGACGGATTTTTACTTCGAGATGGCAGACATTTGGAATCCGCTATTTTATAGTTGAATCCACACGAGTTCAGGAAACCAACCGTAACATCAACTGGCTGTGCAGACCGAGGGACATTTTTCAATAAGAGTGTGCAAGCTCTTTTCTTCCACCACATTATTCACTGTCAACGAAATGACGACGGATTCAGGACGTTTACGCTCTTGGAAGCGAACATAAGAAATGCTCTGGACGAACAATTTTCCCAGAAGTGAGAGCATATTGTCAAACTTCAGTTTTAAATTTTCGCAATTGTAGTGTTAGCAGGTCAAGTTACATACCAATAACACCGGCTGACTAGCGGGCATTGATGCTTTCTGACCTAAATTTAACTGAGCCACGCCAAGGTACAGAGGCCGAGAGCTTTCGCCGAGCGGTGACTTTTACTGTCGTCTAATGTCGAGGTACGTGACAATTAATTAAATCTTCTGAAAGATCTGATGGTGGAGTTTCAGCGTGAGGTTGAGGTTTTACACATTTAAAGACAGTTCGAACGCGCAAAAGGTAGATTGTAGAGTGCGACTAGTAGTCAACAGACACAGTCTAGCAAAACTGAAAAGGGAAATGACAGTTGATAGTCCAAAAAGGATAGGCCTGTATTTAAAATCGTTCGTTAAAAAAACTGAAGGTCATTGTGTCCCTCAGACAAACCGCTTTCAACAACAATAATAATAATAATAGTAGTAATGCTTGCATTCAACGCCAATATACAGGCATTTTCAAAGAAAACTAAAGCAATATGGGACTAGCAGTGAAAAAAGCTCCTGAGGATGTCAGTATAAATGATAGTGTTTTTAGTTAGTTTAGATGATTCAGTAGAAAAAAAAACTACTGCCCGTGAATTGACGTCAGTCCAGAAAGAAATGATTGGCACTTCATCGCATGTATTCGGTCTCTATTCCTTTTCATAAAATTGAGACTGGACCAGACGGAGCAAATGCAAAATGAGAGCTGGCCAAGTAAGTGACTCGACTCGTCATCAAGTGGGCTGCGAGATAACATTGGAAATCGTAACTCGTTGTGTGTCGGAGTCAAGGTAAAAGGACACCAAATTCAAACGTCTTTTCCAAAAAGGAATGTTTCGAGTGAAGAAGAGCATGGTTGACACGATTTAAAACCTTAGTGAAATCGAAAAAGACCACTTAAATGTGAAACAATTGTCTCTAGGCTGGGCAACATGATCAAAGAAGGAGAGCTGGCAGGTGTTACAAGACCGAGTTTTGAGGAAACCATGCTGAACTGCATTCAGTAGGTTATTATCTGTCAAATGACACATTATCTATTTATTGGTAAACGTCTCTAAGATTTTTGAAACTGTTAGGAGTGTATTTACTGATTTGAGGTCATCAAATGACGTTGAGAAGCCGTGATTGGGCATAGGCAAATGTGCGATCCCCTCCACGACGTAGGATGGGTTTCACGCTAGAGATTGAATGTCTCAGGAGGAATATGGAAATCTCATTTGCATCATTATGTCGTCCGAACGGTATCGTCTTAGAATTCCGCCCCAACAGTTTATCATTGCTATAATATTTCTGTGTGTATTACGGTAAAATTTGTTTTTAATCTAATTATTGTCCCGAGTCTATTGAGTGCGGCTGTTGGCATTCAGATAACTGAGATTATACCAATATTCTACGGCACAATTATGCATAGACTGGTACCTGTACAGAGCAGTTAGTAACGTTGAGGTTTTAAACCTGTGGAACTATTCGTTTATCTGTTCCGTTACGGAAAACATCCTGCAGGTTTTTAATGTTTCCAGTTTCGAATCTTTGATATCATTTGCTTCCCTGTAACAGACAGGTAGTTTAAAGGTTGAAAACCTTGTAGCGGCTGAGCGGTGATGGTGTACACTCAGTACGCCACAACTTCAGGCCATATCCCAAGTTGTGAGAAGCAGGACGCCGTTTGGTTAGGACACCTTATTCTGTACAGATTAATGAAGGGGAAAGTTGGCAACCGGACGAGTATGCGTCCGGCGCCGCGGAGGCGGCGTCCTCGAGAGCCACGAGCCCTGTGTCGCCGAAGGTCGCCGATGCAAAAGTATTGTGGCCTTTCTGCCTCTGTGCTGTTTGTTCCACATCACGTCCGCAAGGGCGGCGTCCCGTGTGTGCACTTGTAACCAATCAGCGAAAGGAGGTGCGTTGATTGGTTCCGAGCCCACGCGAGGGTAGTAACAAGCCTCGCATGGTGCAGGCAGAGAATCGACCAGGTGCGTGGTGCAGACAGTTAATTGCAAGGGGACAAATAGAAGCTGGGCAGACGTGCAGGCCATAGCAGACTGTCACTAGGTGCAGGCGCTAGCGAGAGGCGCGACGTAGCCATTATGGCTGTCCACTGCAGCCTACGTCTCCCTCAAATAAAGCGAACTGAACTGAACCATCAGGTCTCGGGCTATTAGACCGGGGAAAACGCCCAATCGCTGTAGCCACGTTGCAGAGTGTGAAAGTCATAGTTTCGAGAACGGCATCGATGAAATCCTCGATGTTCAGATGCGGAACGCTCAAGTTGTTAATAAACGCTTTGGACGGGAAAACAGTGAAACTACCAGCAGTCAACTTGGCGTCTGCTATTGCATTTTTGAAACGATCTTGAGGGATGGCATGATGCGTTTCTCTTTAAGACCTTACTTTTCGAGAAAAGAGGTTCGCAACATTTAACGAAGGATTTTTGGCAAAGTGGTCGACTTCGGCTAGCTCCCTTTCTTCGGACAGTCTCTTAGCCTACTCTAAAATACGACAAATCGAGGGCAGAACGGAACCGTCCTTAGGCAGACGGAATTGATGAGGGAGTCTGCGCAACCTATGGTGAAGCGGAAAAGGGAGGAAAACCTAATCCTCGATATTTATTATTTTTTACGGGGACAGAACAAGAAAGAAGTGGATTAAAACTTCACACAGCACAGCCGTTCAAAAAATCCACCCGAACTTAGGAAAGAGAACCCAGTAGAAGGAATTAAGATGCATTAATAATTCCACCTAACGACATGATCAGAAATCGAAGAAGAAGTTATACTTTGGAGATAAAGTTTTACGAGCCCTAAGTTATAACGTAAAAACAATCATATCGCCATCTTAACTCTTGGGTAGGCCCAGGGTTGACAGCGAGAAGGCATGAAGATCCTGCAGGAAATTTGGTCCACTTTGTCTGATCCTCCGGTGGGAAAATCGACAACTTCATTCCGCATGCTAACATCCACAGCCTAAAGTACGTCTACGAACTTTTTGCGGCCGTAAAGAGGAGAGCAGCGGACTTCAGAGAAGATTAAAGTCACTCGCAACCAAATGAAACTTAAAGCTTAATTTGGACGCAGCATGAAATGCCTGTGAGATAAAACGAACAAAGTCCTCATTGGAGTCGGCTGGGCGATAGAATCAGTCAAATCATCGCAAAAACTGGAAACAGCTGCACTCGAGTAGTCTCTGATGATGAACTCTAGTTCGAGTTCGAAAGCTCAGGCAAATAAACATACTGGAAACAGCTGTTTAAAGAGCTCTTGGTGTCGTCAGTTAACTGAGTTCGATGAGGACTCAAACAGGAGACCTGGACATTTCGAAGAGTAAATCTCAACAGGTGACCGAATTCTGTTAGGCTGGGTTTAGTATGATTTAATTTCGGCCAGTTTTTGATACAGATGACCCTGCTCAAGGACTATTTACTTTGACAAGGAAACCAATTCGGCGTCTGCTCATTTTCTTTTCTAATAAAATTCAAATTAAATTGAATCTGAAACTGCCGAATTCGGGCTGAGTACGAAAATGACCGTTGAACAAGTCGATGCAAATATGACATTAAATATGCCATTAGCACGCCATGACACACAAGCTTACTACTGACTTATTTTCCGCGGGGCTTGGATGGGGTCTCCCATTTGAATTACGTTTCGAAATTAATTGGCGTTCTCACGATAGTTAAAATTGTGCACCAATTTAACCATGGAATTGGACCCAACAGTTACTCTCAAATGCCAGAGAGGGAACACCAGTTTCAGTCCAGAGATTACGACCGGTCATCTACGCCACATTCAGGGAACTTAAGTGGCTACGTTTACAGACGCCTATTTCTGCATCAGGTGTTGATTAAAGCTACTAGCTGTGAAGACTAAAGTGCAAAGAACTGAACTGAAGCGCTAACGCCGTTCGATCATGATTTATGAGGGCAAATGTAATCACGCTTTCCAAAGACTTTGTATGGTGGGTACTCACCGCTAATTCCCGTAACGTCTAGGTTAGTAGGACTCGTTTATTGCCTACAAATTGGACCATCCACCCCCAATTAAGAAACGTAGACCCTGTATAACTCGTAATGATGCCATTATAAAGTGGGACCTTCATCCAGGACGTCACTGTGCGGGATTTAATTGCCGAGACGCCTAATTTGACTGTTTAAATTTTAAGTCGGATCCTTTTGACTACGAAGTTACTAAGCATCTCTCAAAATTTGTCAAATATTCCTCACAACTATAATCACCCACAGGCCGTGTGATCATAACCGTTAAGGTCACATCTCAAAACACACCACCCACTTCTGAAAAAAATCACAAAGTACATCGCTCGACTTGATTGCAAGACTGATCAAACATACAGCTGATATTTGAGAGGCTCCCAAAAATTGACTCATCGTGTCCGCTTTGAATCGTAAAAAGTGGACCCACCAAGTAGCGTCATTCTTTAATTAAAATCCGGCAGAATAAAACACTTACCTGACAAACATGATAATGCAGTGCAGAGATACAGACCTACTCAGAAAAGCGAACAGGCACCAGTCCCATCTATATTGCCAAGCCAAGGAAAAAAAAGCAAACTTCGGCAGAAGTGCAGACGTGTAGGTCGTTTTACAGCGCCTTACTTAAACAGACGACAACTTCAGCAATTGCCGCCTCGTGATTCGACACTAAAAAGCATTTATCAAAGGTAAGCCGCCTTAACCATGAAGCAAACGTAAATGGAATAAATGCGGCATTTACATCGAAGACAAGACATCAAAACATGGAGGAATACTCACATACTGACTACTATTCCATGCGAGACCTATCATTGTCAATGCACCACGCGGGACCATGCAAAATGCAAGACGGCGTGACTGTGAAGCGTGGTGAAAGTTTAAAAGTGGGTTTGGCGGACTTAGTCACCGAGCACCTGCTCACGGTTGCTGAAATAGACTGATCACGTAATCTATGCATACCGGTAGTCCTCGGTCTCTTTTAAATCATTAAGGAGTTACGGTCTTGATACATTGGTCATGTTGTCACGACCGAAAGCGCCAAAAGCAGGGCTGAAATACTATTTAACCCACTTATACATATTTATTTAGTCATCATACCTGGCCGACTGCACTGTCATTTACCTACAAAAATGTACTGTAAAGGGCAGAAAACTCAAAGGATCAGTATGGCCACGCTCGCTCAATCCGCCATCGCGCCTGCCACAAAGTAACAGTCGTAATGCAAGTAAAGATACCATTGAGCATCTTCAAACGAAATACAGAGAGATCGAAGG
>CACRXP010000056.1:1449809-1473467 GCA_902702965.1 Spirometra erinaceieuropaei | reverse complement strand
GGCATTAGGGGCATCTTCGCTGGTCGACAAAGAGGTTACCAGGCCTATTCCGGTAGACATGTTAAAACCTATGTTTCGAAGTTTGGTGTGTTTTAAGCGATCAATACACTCCTGCCTGGCAACCTTGGAACGTTTTTGCGTTCTGCCAATACTTCCCAAAAAGGATCTATCAGCCATGTTTAAGTGAGGATTCTCCGAGACTGGATAAAAATGCATCCTAACCCGGCAAATGCATATTATGCCCTTAAACTCCGCTTCACCGTTTAGAATATGTTTAATAGGAAAGGATTACTCGGACAACTCAGAAGATACGACCCGCAGTGTTCGTGATTTTTCGCGCCGATATGTTTTTTTTCTTTAGAACAACAACACTGCAGCTCCGAGCATTGCGTATTTGGAAAACAATTTCGGTAAAGGTACCAAAACCGTAGGACACAGTATCACAAATTTGGGACGAACGAGCTTTATTTTTACCTACTGAAAGACAAAGTGGGCTATTGACACTGTAACCCAATGTGCTGGTGAAGGACCATTCGCATAAGAGACTCTGGCGAGGGGGTAAATGGGTGACAAAAGGGGCGGATTGCGAAGTCCTAGTGCTGTGTAACAGCGGCATCAACATTGTGCAGAGTGTAGTAGACACCCTTGGCCCGCATCAGAGCGTCTGGCGGTCCACATTCCACTTTCTGGCCCTCCTGCAAGACCACAATATAGTTACAATTCTCTACCGTAGTTAGACGGTGTGCTACCACTAGGCTAGTGCGGTTGCCATCCTTCATGGCGGCGTCCAAGGCCGACTGTACGATGCGTTCGCTTTCGTTGTCCAGGGCGGAGGTTGCCTCGTCCAACAGCAGAAGGCGCGGATTTCGTATAAGGGCCCGTGCAATAGCCACTCGTTGCTTTTGACCACCGGAGAGTTGGGACCCGCGGGCGCCGACATTAGTGTCATAGCCCTGAAAACCCAAAAATTATAGCTGGTGATGTCAATCGTTAATATGTGATGCTGGAGCATCAGAGTTATATAGACGAAAAACGTCCCCGCAACGGGCTAAGTTGTATATGTGCTGCACAAACACGGGGAGAGGTTGGATCGCTACACGCGCTTATCGAGCGGCGCAGAGTCCGCGTGAGCCCATAATGATTAGAAATGATGTGGCACACTGCTTCAGCCACTGTGTCCAATTACACGAAAAGTACGTTGGTAGGTTCGGTTAGTTGACTGATACATGGATATCGAAGCGAACGTGAGACCACCACCGGAGAGTGCCTCCTCCACACAAACTTGTACATCCCCTTTTATAATAATTTCGAAGTTCTCTAATGCACCACGAAGCTCTCAAACTTATGGATTGGAAAGCTGCTAGCTGAGGGGATACCTCGGCGTCTCTGAGGGCTGGGAGTCAGGCTTCAATGAAATTTTCTCAATGTGACCCATCTGTCAATCCCGTCCATGCGAGATTGGAGTTTTTCGTACGGTAACCTGGTACATGCAGCGGCCAACAAGGTCGTGTGTGTAGAACGCGTAGACAGGCTGCTCTACTTCGGGAGTCACTGTGGTCATGACTGCCTCCTGCCGTCTTTACCATATCGCAGTAAGATGGGTGGCGTGTGCGGCACGCGTAGATGGGGAATTTAACTTTGCCAGTCACTGTGGCTGTGCTCACCTTCTGCCATCCTGCCACCGCAGCAAGGTGGGTGATGGAGAAGAGGGTGAAATATATGCAGAGCAAGTCTGCCTCGTTGTAGTCACAATAAATCACCGGTTTTGCGCCCATCTCATGGAACAGGCGGTGGACGTTGTTTTTTTAGCAACGGTCGAACTGCCATATGGAAGAATGTTTAATACCAAAAGTGAGTGAATCAAGTAGGACGTTAAACTCGTGGAATATTTGTAGGTTGAGCCAGAGGCAAGGGCAAGCAAAACTCTCAAAGGGAAAGCATCTGACGGTGGCAAGGCAAGGGGAAAAATATGTGCATTTGAAAAAAACCGACTTGTCCGCCATCTTACAAAGTTTCCCTTTCGACGGGAATGCATTTGGCCTTTCAGCAAGAGGATGAATGTAATTGGTCTTCTTCCCGAGCTCCCTGACTTTAGGGACTGAAAAATATGGATGAGCCCAGCTAAGCATCTGTCTACTAGAAAGCAGACTTTCTTTACCGCGTAGCTGCCACGGAAGTAAAATCAATCTGGTCTGGACTTCTAGCAGGACTAAGGGTAAGTTTTTATTGATTTGGCCTGCCGACAGAACTGAACGCGGTGTTTATGGTGTTTTATGGGTCATTTAGTAATCAGTGAGTACGAGTATTTTGCCAAAGAAAAGGGCGCATGTCCGGACTCGGAGTAGGAGCTGTTGCTTAACTCAAAAGGCCCGGAAGTGGTAGATTGTTCCGCGTAATTCAAATTATACACATACGTCAGCTTTTCAACAATGGAAGAATTGAGGCCCCTTAGTTTACGACCTTGACAATTTCTGCCTACTCTACGTTCACAGCAACAATTTAGAAATTTGAGAAATAGACTGCGAACAATAGGCTTGTAAATATTGAATGGTACACAACACGACCAACTCGGGCACTAGCTAGAAGCCCAGACGTGCGCCCTGCCGATTTCGTGTCATTCCATGATACAACTGCAAGGTATGTAGTTCACCAGTGGTTTCTTCGGGTGCTCTTCATGTGCTTTACGAAACAAAATCCAATCTTAGGCGTTAACCTTTATGGTTTCTGATGAAACCAAAAGGCTTAGTAGTAGGTTTACAACGATTGCAAGATGTTAGTAGGCAAACCACTAAGGCAAATAATAGTCCAGTGGTCCTGATGTCTAGACGCGTGTTGCGTTATAGCTGGAATTCATCTAAAATGTTCGCTTAACAGCCCAAATACAGATGATTATGATGAATTCTCAACCGGTCTGCTTTTGATACACTGTACATTCATTCACTGAGTTGAAATAGATGCGCTGTGCAAGCGATCGACGTATGACCTTCAGTTAACTAATTTAGCTGCAGAAGATAGCGGTTTATCACGAGTAGGCTGGGTTGGAGTGTGCATAAGAGACCGGAAAAGTGAGCGATTGGGGATATTCCAAACCAGGACCGCAAAATAGCCTCAGTAATCTTCTCCCCTGAGCCATTAAACACGACATAAGAGCTGGTACAGCCTACAATGAGGGTGGCTTGAGCCAACTTGCAGGGACATTAGGGTAAGGTTTAAGGTTAGGGTTAGGCCAAGGATTAGGTTCAAGGCCAGGCTTGAATTTACGGGTAAGTTAGGATCAAGTTAACGTCTGAGGAGAGGACTTGTGTGAACAGCAGAGTTAACGTTTAGGTTATGGTTAGTATCAAGATCAGGACGACGGGTTAGTTTATATAGGGGTTATTGTTGAGGTTTGGACACGGGAATATTTCGCCCTTTACGGAATTATGCGCAGATCCACTTGTATTACTTGGGCAGGGAATTCATATTCCCATGCCCTGGTTACAGGGAGGGGGGAGGCTCATAAGTCAGTGCAACTTTTACGTTCAATTAAATCTGCTTCTAGAGAAACAACACCACTCCCTCCAGGACAGAAAATGCTGGCATCACAATACGCATAGCCAACATGAGCGTCTTAGTGGGCAAAAATGAATGATATGCAGTTAAGGCCTTTGACACCGTATCAGGTACCTCTGGCAGGCTCATCACAAAGTCGTGCACGTTGGCCTTCTTGGCCGCGTCGATAATCTCCTCCATGGATACCTCCCGGGAGTTGTCGCCGTACGCGATGTTCTCCCGAATTGTCAGGTCAAAGAGATTGGGCTCCTGTGAGACGATACCGATCTGCTGACGGATCCAATTAGGTGACAGTGTTCGAACGTCCATGCCATCGAGGAAAACGCCGCTGTCGGAGCCGTGCGGACTGACATCGTAGAGACGCTGCACCAGTTGCAGCAGAGTGGACTTTCCACAGCCCGATTGACCGACCAGAGCCACTGACTCGCCAGGATTAACCGTGTGGCAGAACCGCTGTCATTTTGGCGGCAGAAAGTGCGTTAAGCAGGCACAGAACGGACAATGAAAAAAAACAGCTGAGGTTACGTATTTGTGGCCCTCTTTTAGATCTCACTGCCCTCCTCCGATTGCATGAGCCAGCTTCAGTGGTAGTATTCCCAGTATGGCTCCATCCGAACTGAGGATATGGTTAAGAGTCGTTCTGCTAAACGGACGCTTGAAATTGTGAGATCGGACTAAGAAACTTTCGTTAAAGGTCACTGCACTAGAACAGCAATGAACCTATAAACTAAATCTCCGTGAGTATTGTAATCGTTATTTGGGGAATCTTTTAGTAGTGCTTCGCTTGAAAAAAACGTCCTGCTAACCAAGCTTTAGTAAATAACCTACCAGGTATCCAAGTGTAGTTAATCTTACAACATCCCACTTGCCTCCTAGGCAACGTGACAAAGGAACGTGAGAAACCGAATTTTAAGGTTCCCCTATCCCTTTGAAAAACGGTGGAGCTCTAGGATAAAACAAGGATTTCAAGGTTTTCGCGCGTTATTACTTAGTAACACAGAAATGCCATTCAATTAGGTTGGTTTAATAAAAAAGGGCAGACCTACCTTCAAAATGCGAACATTCTTTCGCGTAGGGTACCTGAAATAAACGTTCCGAAACTCGATCTTTCCTTTAAAGTCCTCCTCCGGGAAGAGACCTTCGTGAACATTCATCTTAGTTTCTCTGTCTATAGTACTGAAGACTCTCTTGATTTTCACGATCGCCTTCCGATAGTCTGGAGCAAGGGCGGCCACACGCGAGAGGGCTTGCGAACCGAAGTTGAATGCGGAGTAAGCTCTTTAAAATAGGGAAAAGCTAAGTGCAGATAACGCTGCTCCATCCTTAGTTCTCGTATGTTAATTAACTGACTGAGAAATTTCTGCGATACAAAAGCGTTTTATGAGACGCATATTAGGTCCTCCTGATATCAGACCTTTAGGCGGTGAAGGCTAAGTTAAAACTAATTCCATGATACGTTTAAAATGGATACATTTCGTATAAGCTTCCGTTTCAGAAAAGTCAAAACATGGCACAAACTATTACTATGCAGTCATCATAGTGTTCTTGGCGGCTTATTCCAAAGTGGAGACAGCCTACACCCTACTAGTAATCAGAAAGCGCGAACGAATCGATAAAGAACAGGTAATTTTAGCGTAAACTGATGGGTCATCGGTCGAACAGACGCAAGACCTATACAGTACTGCGGAGATAGCCTGACTTCGACAGTTAGCTGATGGATTTCAGCTCAAATATTCATATCAAATTTCGGACCGTGCCTGAAAAGGCCTGTTTCGAAAGAGTTACTCCAAGTTCGCGCATTAATTTCCCCGGAAATTAAACAAGGCAAGTTGTTAGTCCATTCAAAATGCCGA
Organism: Spirometra erinaceieuropaei; assembly: GCA_902702965.1. NCBI lineage: Eukaryota > Metazoa > Platyhelminthes > Cestoda > Diphyllobothriidea > Diphyllobothriidae > Spirometra > Spirometra erinaceieuropaei. The sequence goes on along the minus strand of CACRXP010000056.1, from coordinate 1,468,062 downwards.
CAGGAGAGTCAAAACCACGAGCTCAGAGAGTTTGCTTAAAGGAGCAAACGTCAGAGGAACATTAGACGATGGGAAGAACAATCTGCAGGTACAACTCAAACCGCAGGTATCAGTGACCGGCACGAGAGTCCTACCGTGGAAAAACGACCACGCTTATCGCATGAGCCCACGGGTAGGTGCAGCACCGGTGAATTGAGCGTGAGCTAGGCTGCGGTTAGACTGCCTTGCACTGCGCCTATCGCACAGTTTCCACGCACACTCAGCCTGCACTGACAACAGGACAATATCAAGACAAGCGGAAATTTTTGGACTGTTTTAGAGTTGCGAAAATTCCCATAGCAGTAATCAGAAGACGAGGTGGCGCCACCTCGTCTTCTGATTACTGCTATGGGAATTTTCGCAACTCTAAAACAGTCCAAAGATCCCACGGTGTTGAGGGCACTCAATGGGTACCTACGTTTCAACACCAAGCTTGTGGAGGCGAAAGTAATGGCCAAGTTTATCGGGGAATGCATTGAGAGAAACGAGTATCCAAACCACTACTAGAGAGCGCTGCGGCGTAGCCGTACAGTTGTTACCACAGAAACCCTGAAAAGATACGCTGAGAATCAACTGGAAAGTACCTTCGTAAAGATGGAAGAACTGAAGCGTCACGTGTGTCAACGCACAGTCGTCTTAGACACCCTGACAGACGACGAAAGACAAGAGTTCGACAGCTACACTCAATCCATAGGAAGAAAACGCGCAGAGGCAAAAAGTTCCGCGCTTCTAAGAAGTGTACATGAAAGGAAACCACAATCACGGTTTCCGAAGGATCCAAGTCGGTACGTACACAACCACTCTTATATGACACTTGATAAAACATCACTTGAAGCATTATCCCTTGGTCCTAAGTTTTGCATGCCCCGTCGAAAACTTAATCAGTTGGAATTGGAAACTCAGTTCGAGAACCTGTGGAATCAAACCTATGACCTAGTGCCCTCTTCCACAGACAGTATCCAACACTTAAAATCAACACTGGTGATTTGCAGTTATCAGTACCTGAACAAGGGGCCAAAACGTCAGGGATTGCTGACAAAAGCACATGTGGAAAAGTTAAAAGAGCTTCGAGAGAACAAAGATATCCTGGTAACTAGACCAGACAAAGGAACAGGCGTCGTTATAATGAACAGATCGGATTACGTAGCGAAAATACAGTCCATACTATCAGACGAGAAGAAATTCAAGAAGGGAGACAAAGAAAAGGATTTCACGGAAGAAGTAGAGACGAAACTGACCGACTGTCTAAGAAGGCTCCACACAGGGGGTCACATAAGCGACGGTGACCTAGAACAGCTTCGACCAGTCGGCACACATATCCCTCGACTATATGGCCTACCTAAAATCCATAAGGAAGGCCTGCCAGTCCGTCCTATTTTAGACATGCGAAACTCTCCGTATCATGCGATAGCAAGGTGGCTAGCAGAGAAACTCAAGCCTGTACAGCGTCAGCTAGCACCACGCAGCTACCGAGATACCTTTGAATTCATTGACGACATCAAAGACCTTAACGTCAACGGCATGGTGATGTTCTGGCTAGGCGTCTCATCACTTTTTACTAACGTTCCGGTCACCGAGACAGTTGGCTATCTCTGTGATCTTCTATCTACCAGCCAGCAGGAAATAGGGATTCCGGTGAATACACTCAAGGAACTATTACTAAGATGCACACTAAATGTGCAGTTCCTGTTCGACAACCAACTCTATAGACAGGTAGACGGCGTTGCTATGGGCTCACCCCTTGGACCTCTCCTAGCCGATGTCTTCATGGGAAAATTGGAGAGATTCAAACTAAGCGAACAGATCCATAAGCTTAAACATTACGGTCGCTATGTTGACGATATCTTTGCCATTGCCACTGCAGAAACCGATATGGCAACCCTCTTAGATGCGGCAAATCAGGCACATGCGTCGATCAAATTCACGCTGGAGATGGAAACGGCCGGTTCGCTCCCTTTCTTAGATGTTCTTCTAAGCAGGAGACCTGACGGGAGTGTCCGAAGAAGCGTCTATCGGAAGAAAACCTGGTCTGGACAATACACGAACTTCGCCAGTTTCGTACCCCTCCAACAAAAACGAAATCTAGTCCGATGTTTGGCACAAAGGCTAGAAAAATTTGCTCAACAGATAGCATCGAGGAGGAGCTCAGAAAAATCCAGGACTTCCTTCGCGAAAACGGATATCCTGAAAGGTTTATTGAAAAGAATATTGCTGAACGACCGATCAAACCCGACATACCGACCGCCGAAAAGAAGACTTTGTTCCTCAAGGTCCCTTTCCAAGGGGACGCCGCGAGTGAACTCCTAAGGAGACGCCTTGATCAAGCTGTCTCGCGAACCTTCCCAGCAGCAAGGGTTCAAATAGCATTCTCCACTAACCCGATTTTACGTGGAGAAGGGAAGGATAAGTTGCCACCGCAGACCACCTCAATGTGCATATATTCCTTCACTTGCTCCTGTGGAGCAGGTTATATTGGTCGCACGAGTAGGCGCTTATCCAAGAGAATACGCGAACACCTTCCCGCATGGCTGGCAAAAGGTGAAACTAGGAGAATAGACAGCGCCATTCTCGCGCATGTTGTCGATTCCGGACATCGCGTGGACCCCAACGAAGCTTTTCGTGTAATTTATAAGGTCCCATCGAGCTATCCTAAGCTACTAGGCCAGCGCCTGTTAGCGACAGCGGAAGCAGCCGCCATTAGGCTACGAAAGCCAATCTTATGCGCGCAGAAGAACCACGTTCAGGCTCCGCGCCTACAGTGGTCGAAGGTCGACTAACGCTGCTGCACTTCGCGCCCTTCCGCTCTCACCCCGCCCCTGACAATGACTGCTATTACCCATCCCACCCTCCCCCCCCACATCCCCACACCCCGCCCGTGTTTTAAGTAGGACTTTTATCGATTTTCTTATCGCCGACGTGTATTTTTCTTCTACCCCGTTCTCATATAACTGTACTGGCCCGACGAGAATTTATCGAAAGCTACGTATGCTCGCCATCTCGTCTTCTGATTACAAGCGGAAATGACTGACAAGGCTAAACGGCCGTTCACACCTGCCACGCACGACCTGGTCCCTGCTGCCTGTACCACGCACCTGCCGGGGTCGCGGCTCGGATCTCACAGACGCGGAAATGCACTACAGACCGCACTAAACAGGAGCCATTGGATCCAGACTCTCTGTAATGAGAAGGATTGATTTCTTTTGTTGTTTGGCAAGATTTCAAGCCACGATTCTTAGTGCATTGTGACTGATTGAAGCGTGTCATATACACTAATGTGGGCAACTCGATTATTTCCAGTGAGGATAGATTCCCCAGCTTACGCCTCACTCTTTCTTCCCTTTAGCATGCACTATTTGACCGTCCGAATCTGTCAAGCGACGGTTGGTGTGATTAAGTGCGTTTCTGAAAAGAGTTGAGGACGCACGTGAAATCACCACAGCTCTATAAACGCATGTCATGAACCAATGCCCCCCCCCCCTCTTGTCTACCATATCCGCAGCGCAGTCCATTGTTTGATCCTGGTAACCGAGCAGGACCTGTGAGCCTCTGCTATGCCATGATCAGCAAACCTGGTGTGCGCTGGCAGTTCTCTGGTGAAAGATGCGCTTGAAATCCCGCCAGACAAATAGATCGCGTGCCTGGCCGCCCAGTCATTCAGGTCCTTTCTATTGTTATTACAACTCCTGGTCAAGTGTTTATTGGGGATCAGTCGGTGCGGAGTGAACTGCCAAGGTGCAAGTTCGGCCGCACCATCCACTTATGCCCTCCCCACATGCGGTCGTTTTTACTCTGTCATGACACCAATTCCAGGTGGGGAGGAGGAGAAGGAGGAGGTAGTGTGGTAGATACTGTGTAAGACTGCTCTCAATATGGACTAATTTACGCGCAAGCTCCCGTGTCTGCGTCATGCTGTTATGCAGTATACAGTGGTCATCACTGGATGAGACGGTCGAACTATCATCAACCGACAAAGAAGGATCCAACGACAGCGAATGCTCCGTTGGCAGTAAGCGGTCCGCATCGCAAGCAAGTAGGTGACCTGAGCCATTTAAACTTGATGGACTGGCCGCCCAGGACACAGAACCGTTAGCAAATCAGGAGAAGCCCTGTCATTAGGAGAGTCACTTGTTTAATCACCACCCTGCATACGTCGAGTCATGGATTTTGCATTCCTCTACGTCCATCTTTGTCTTTCCGGACTTCACTTGCGGCTTTGTCTGGCGTTTGACTGCTAAGGCACTGAGGCGGGAGCTCGACGACTACCTGACAAAGATCGTTCTGACCTGCGGTGCCTCCTTCAACAAATTTCCGAGTATATAACATCAGCTTTTGCTGCAATGAGCAAACGTCGTCCAAAGTTATTGACAACTGTCTCGCATTTCATCCAGGCAAAACGTAGGATGTATCAGACTTTAAATTCAGGCAAACAACCGTTAGGGGAGGGGCCTTTTTTGTGAACTTTCGTTAATCGTCTAATCATAGTTAACTTACTCTGCCGCCAAAAATGTAAATACTTATTTGGCCGGCTCCAACATTGATCTAGGATAAACAATCTTCTTTAAACCCATAAATTCTACGGAATTCTGTCCCCGAACAGCCTTTGGACAACGGATCCGGTTCATCGTTCATATAATGTTTTGGTATCGCCCAGTGAAAACCTAGTTTAACCGCCATTTGACGCCGCAGCTTGTTGTCCTCAGGCACTTTTCACCAGTGCTGGAGGTCTGGGTGTCTGACATCAACTCTATCAACACACACGTTGACATAGCTTCCTGCAATCACGCTTCCCGTTCTCGCCGTCAAGAGGCGATACCCAATTCCCAGCCAAGGGTGCACACAGTCACGCCGCTGTGAGACGGCGTGGACTTAGCGCGAACACTCCCCCCTACACTCATATCTCCCCTTTATAGCCTGACTATAAAAACCGCTCATTTGACGCCGTCTCTGACGGTGGCCTCCTGTACGAGACCGAGAGCTCAGACTAGTACATGTGTTGTCTCAGAGGGCGGGCGTTCATCTTCTTTAGAACGGTTAGTAAATCAGGAGAAGCCGTGCCATTAGGAGAGTCACTTGTTTAATCACCATCGAATCAGGGATTTTGCACTCCTCTACGTTTTTTTGTCGTTCCGGATTTAACCTGCGGCTTTGTTAAACGTTTGACTGCTGAGGCATTGAGGCGGGGGCTTGACCACGGCCAGATTAAGATCTTGCTAACCTGCGTTGCCTCCTCCAGCAAATTTCTAAGCATATAACTTGAGCTTTTGCTGTAATGAGCAAACGTCGTCTAAAGATACTGACGACTGTCTAGCTTCATCCAGGCAAAACCCATGATGGATCAGCCCTTGAATTCAGGCAAACAACGGTGGGGAGAGTTTTTTTGTGAATTTTCGTTAAACGTCTAATCATGGTTAACTTCTTCTTGCGTCAAAAAATGTAAAAACCTATTTGGTTGGCTCCAAAATCGATCCAGAATAAACACGCTTCTTCCAACTCATCCGGCCTGAAGAATTCCGCCCGCCGAACACCCCACAGACAACGGATCCGGCCAATTGTCCCGAAATTATTTTGGCATCACCCAGTAGAAAACTAGTTTAACCGCCATTTAATGCCGCAGCTCTTGTCCTCAGGCAATTTTAACCAGTGAAAATGCTACCAATCGACCTTCATGGTGGAACATTCAAGAAAAATATCAGCCCAAAACATGCGCAGGAGGACGGTGGCAGGATATGCAGAAACAACCTATAAGTCACGTCTCATTGCTGTATGGTTTGGATGCAGCTCAATTCGGTTACAAATTCGGCAGAGAAATGCGAGACTTTCAAGGCTGCTTGTGTAAGAGACGAGTGGGCTGGTGGCGCTGTAAAAACGCTTTTCCTTACCTGAATACGGCAAGCACATCTAGCTGTCCTTTGGACATCAGCACAGCACCGAGGTAGAAGGAAGCAGCTGTCTGGAAGTAGGACATTGAGTTGGCAAAACTGTGGACGACCGCGAGTATGAGGCATTCCTTATATCGGTCTCTGAAATGCAAGTGATTGGAAAAGTCTGACACTCGGGAATGGGCGCACCCCGATCCATTGGCTTCCCGAAACAAACAAACTTTATACATATATATATATATATATATGTATATATTACATGAGCAGCTCGCTAAGAGTGCAACAGACCAGACGCAGACAGCTGTTTCACGGTCGTTACCGATCATCAGTACGTCATAGGCCATATGAAGTGAGGTATATAAGCATGTCAAGTGGGCGTTTGACCCTCACTGTTGTGGACAGAGTGGGATCGAGTGAGATCCTAACCACAACAGTGAGGGTCAAACGCCCACTTGACATGCATATATATATCAGGAATGGGCGCACACCGATCTATTGGCTTCACAAAGCAAACAAGCTCCGTATGTGTGGCAAAGGTCACGAACAGGCAACCAATTACCAGGCCGAAGTCGGCCAAGTCATAATAGCAGCGAGAAGGGCGAGGAGGTGGCGAGGCACTGATGAACTTCGGTTCGATGAAGTGCTTATGACCCATCTGGTAGGCCTCAGTGGTGGACCGACTGCGCCAGGTGCGTCTGTGCGCATGTTTGTGTTTCTGGTCTCAGCTGCTGGTGGTCAGGGTTATGATTGGCTGAATGAAGGCAGAATAAGCCCGAAACAGTGCTGTATCAATCTACCCGCATGCTCTGTCGTCCCTCTTCACTGATATATATAGATATATAGGCAGAATGTTATTACCGACAAAGACAAGGGAGACTGGAATGACCATTTCTGGCTTACATATATATATATATATTTATAAAGATGAAATTATTTGGGAAACAGTAAACTTGATTGTGTAAATTTTCGAGACTGGCCCCCTATCACGTCTTCAGACAACAGGCGTGCATTGGGCGGGATTGGTTGAGTCAGTTTGAATTTGCCCTTAACGATGTTGTATGTGGCATCTAGATCAATATGCCGCACTTCCGACATAGATACTTGCTAAAAACCCAGACACGTGTTTCACCGATTTCCTGCCGTTGCATAACACAGATGCGAGAGGTTCGGCTCTTCAGTGGGACCCCCAGCGTTCTGTATGCGGTTTCTGGTATATGAACTCCAGAGAATAATCAAGTGATTAATTTCAGAAATCACCCAGTGCAGGATTTGGAGTTAAATCTCCTGGACATGACTTTTAAGGGTCAGAACCGAAATTTCAATGAACATTCGAGACGAGGACAATCAACTACTGTGGAATAACCACGTAATGCTCATTCTACAAACAAGCAGTACAACGATTAATATAAAATGCAGACGCAATATCGGCAAAACACATGTCAGGGCTTTTTGCAAGTATCTATGTCAAGAGTACGATATTACACCTTTACCTTCTGTCCTGTCTCCCTTGCCTTTGTCGGTAATAATAAACTGCAAACAGATATGTATAGAAGTATCTCGTTCATTATCTCCAAAAGAAGACGAAGAATAAAAAGGGGCCATTCTTATATGCTTTGGAAAGCTAGGTGTCATTTTATAGTAAGTGTCGTCTGTCTGAATAGCGTATTCATGTTTACATGTACGTTTACGCATCTCTGTGTCTTCGTTCTTTATTCAATCTAGTTCAGCATAACGACGGAACCATTTTTCGTAAAAGTAGAATGGTGATGTTTTCACCCCCTTTAAGTAAATTTATTGCAAGACATTTCCCAGAACTTATTTTACTTTCTAAAGCCTTGCACAATACAACAGCAGATTCTGAAATGTCCTCCAGTCTCGCACAGATTGCTAAAGATCTTACGGACATGAAGTTGGCAAGAAAGCCCACATACTTTGCTGGTCTGCTGATGAATAATCGGAAACAAGCGTTTGCCGACTCTGATTGGTTGAAAGCTTACACAAGTATCACTGCGAGTTTAACCATCGTGACCGGCGATGTCCAACGTGTGCTCCACAACAGTCTAACAGCAGGCGCGACTGCTTGAGCGTAACTTCTTTCCAAATGATGGTGGACTTGCTCTTCATTTGCTGCAATATCTCCTTCTCCCCCACTTGGTTCCCTTGTCAAGACATAGTCGAGATCACCGGAAGTGGAAGAGGATGCAGGCTGTTGTCACGGCGTACACCCGCAGCTAGGCGTGCCACCACATCCCCCCCCGGGTCCACAACAAACACCCAACGAGGATTTAACCAACAAAACGAAATTGGGGGACGAAAGGGACACCATTTGGTCCTCCGTGAGTCTGCAACTGGCCACCACAACCTAAGTGTTGGCATTTGTTATGGGTGCGCATTCCTAGTAACGGCTGGCAGAATCTGATATAACTGTCGTGTTGGACCAGCGTATCTATCGTATGGCTCATTTTGGAGACGCCAGTGGACATATACGGACTGTACTTAGGCCCTTCATACAAAACTTCCCCATTAGTTGTTGTTAGCAGACGTGAGTATTGGTTTACAAGCCTCCATTGGACCAGTCAGAAATGGTGCACCACAAAGATAGGAGCATATGACGTAGGTGCCGTGTGGTACGGTGAATTATAGAAGAATAATTGACTCCCAAACGATGATACTATTCAGTGAAGGGATTTGCACGACGCAAACAAATTTTCACGAATGCAGAACCTTTCGGCAACGCCGATTCCCGGCAGCCAACAACCGCCTGGATTCCCGCAGAATCTTGGAGGCTAGAAAGCGTTGCACTAGAAAGGAAAGAAAAGGGATTTGGCGAAACACTTACGATTTCGATGTGGCGGACTTCACCTTGAATCGCTCATAAAAGTGGTCTTCTAGACAGAGGCTGAAGACGGTACGTTCGGCTGACAGGGCCTCCTGGACGACTTGAGAGCCCATAACTTCGTGATCTCCAAGAGACGCCCTCATTTGTTTCATCTGGAATGTTTTAAGGCACAAACTTTCAAACAAGCGGCTGTCTGGGCGCTATTTAGTTAAATTCTATTACCGTGTGGTTGAAGACAAAGTCGAAAACGGAATTAGGAAGACTGGAAAGTAGACTACGGCTAAATTTTAAATATGATACGTGCACATAACGCGGGATTGCAAGATGCCTTAATAAAGCTGAAGCCCAGCGTACTCAGTGGGCTGACGAGGACCAATAACGTGCTCAAGGGTTGACGATTTGAAACACCGTCATGCACGGATCAGAGGCTGATAGATTCCCTCTCATTTGGATCAGCAAAGTCAATTACAATGCGGAAAATATTTAATGCGTTAAGAGGTATTTCTGCCCACTAACGGAACAAGCTCAACAATTTGGGCAAAATGAAACAACTTGTACGTTAGAGTTTCAGCGCAATATCCGCATACAGGGATGACACTCTTTTTGTTAAATGGGTTGAAAATTTTACACTGTGATCGCCACAACGGTAACTTTCTACCTGAAAGTCGGGATAATTTAAGTGGAGCTATTTGAAAAGAGTATGATTTATGGCCGAGGTTACTTAATTTGAGGAGCAACTGTGTTAAAAAAAAACTGGCGCTATTTATTTGTACGTGCCAGAGAAAAAAATAAAAATACCTCGCGGTAGATATCGCTCGACAAATATTGACAGATATTAAACAGAATAAGATTACCGACAAAAATAAGGGAGAACTGGAATGGCAATTTTTGGCGTGTTAGCTATACTCAGCTAGCCATACGCAATCATGAGGTGTGAAACCGCCGAGAATGGAACTCGTAATCTGTTCGCTGGAAGCCTGACGCGCTAACCATTCAGTCACGGCCTCATCGCCCTGTCGGTTGTAATCGGGTATGTGAACACTGCCAGAGGTGAGCTCACTGATCGCGTTACGGCACTCACTCATCCCGCTGAGTTGGGGCTCTCTCCCTCTCTCGAGCCCCGTCAGCAACTGCTTGCAGGTTCGAACCCCGGGAGTTGCCACCTCGGGACTTCGTATGGCTGGCCGATGACGACCGACAAGCTAGTAATGACCCTTCGAGTTTCCCTTGCCTTTGTCGAGAATGTCATTCTACCTATAATATTAACCGATTTTACTTAAACATTGGGGTGCTGCCCCCAAAAGGGGCTGCGTCACAGGTGTACAGGGGCAAAACGGGGGTCAAATTTGTTCAGAGCAGACATTTGCCAAGCTGGGCATGACGCGTTTTGGGCCGTACATTGGAGGGTTGCCTACTTTATTCTTCCTCAGGACTGAAAGTCAGGCAGCGGTGTCTTTTACGGTATGAGATCCGAGACGTCCATACATCAGCCGGATGTATGTGGAGTGGGGACAAGGTCGTGTGTAGCACGCGCAGACGGACTGTTCAGTTCTAACGGATATTGCGCCGGTGACCACCCCTGATAATGACTTGCCGACGGAGCCAGTTGGGGGAGGAGAAGGGGATGCGGTTGGTGCCGTGCAAGCCGACCTCAATATAAACCGACCTACGCTCAAGTCATCGACGCTACGTCCACCCTGTCGGGCACACAGTGGGTCGCGTCACTGCCAACAGCCGTAATGTCGGGGTTGACACACTCATTATAATCATTCCGGCGCACATGTAAGGTTGGATTCATGCTGGCTCAAGTCAGCCGAAGGCAAAGACTACGTGATCAGTTGGTGTGATGTTTTTATGAAATTATCCGTGAATAAAATTGCCTGCATTTCTCTTTTACCCAAAGACTGACACTGGCTCTCAAAGCTCACCTGAAAGGCGCCAGCCGCGACTATGATGGGCATGAAGGCAATATTGACCAAGGCAAGAGCCCAGCTGTAGGTGAAGGCGATCGCCAGGGCGGCGATAACCAGACAAATTGCCTCCAACATGGTACCCAACTGTGAACCAGTCACCAACTCCAGGCTGGAGACCTCCGTGGCCAGCCTGGCAGTCAGGATACCTGGCTGGTTTTCCATCCTGTCAAACCAGCCCACCTCCTAGAATGCAGGGCGTGGGAAGAGAGAAAAGTAGAACTTTGTACACGCAGGGACTTCAAACATTAATCAAAACTGCCAACTCATAGTAATGCAAGAAAGCTTTGACAAATAATGTTAGGTCTGCAGCGCAAGGTGCGTATTTCATTTGTAAGTCCAAAACATTTCAATCTTGTAAAGGTGAACGGTCAGTTTTGAGTTGTTATACCGCGCGGATTTAGATTCGGGCCGTTGTCAAGTGAATTTTCGGTCAAGGTGTGGGGGCGGTCTACCAAAAGTCACACAGTAGTCTTCACAAGCCGCAAGAGATGTGACTTCACCTCGGATATGCAATACCTCAATACCTGTGGTCATTGCACTTGCGCAACCCAAGGTTAGACAGCAAAAGGTCCGCATGTTGGCTGACGTCTTATTTATCGCAATTGTACGTTTTCTCCAGCCTTTTATAGCAGAGTCATCCCAAACGTCCCAAAATAGCCCAGACTAAACGGAATAACCACCCGAATTAAAAAAGATTAGGTAAAAGGCAGCCGGCTGGGAAAAACTGCACAGCAGTTGCATTCCGCTCTTAGTTTTCCAAGATTGAACTTCCGAATCCACTCGACCCAAGCGCCGTAAGACAGGCTCAACAACTTGGTCGACTCAACTAAAGATAGAAATCGCAGTTTTGTTAGCCAGGATTGTTTGCCTATGCTAAGGCCGTATGCGCATTCAAAACCTGACCGTATAGATGTGTCGCACGCTTGTCTGGATCTAGCTTTAATGCGCCGCAGTTGTGTGGTCCATCTGCCCCTGTCGTGAAACCGGATGTTTGCAGTGCCGTATGTATCAGTCGACCAAATGTGGTCGACGGGTTAGTAATCTGACATAAACCAATCGTCGCCGGGGAATTTAACTTCAGAAGAGTTGACAGATTGCGGTCATCAGAGAAGCATATGGGGTATGTCGTGGGACCTATAAGGCAAATTCGAATTTTGTTTTTTTTCCAAATCGTCCTTATAAGCTATGGGAAGAGCACGTGGACTTAATAGCCATGGGGCTAACATCCCAAAGTGTTCTGGACGACTAAAAAGGGGTGGGGTCACCGTCTAAGGCGAAAGAGAGACGTGACCACGCATGGCAAAGCAGGCCAAGCCGGTCACGAAATGCACGCTTTGCGGCAGGCAGCCAATCAGCATGCAGTGCATCATCGGGAATGCGTGATACCTTTACTCATACGTGCGGGCCAATCAACGGCCAGCAGGGAATTATAACTTTTTTTCCGCCAGAGGGTTTTCGCGGGAGAAACGACCAGACCACGACCGGCACGCCATGGGCTGGAATGCTGTAGATCACTCAGAACTCCAAACAAGTAAGGCGAGTTTTCACGATTTATATGCCGTGTTTCGCAGATTGAGAACACAGCGGCTGCTCCCACAAGCGGCTCGCCTTGTCCCTCATTACACCCACTGGGAAAGAGCTTAAAGCACACAGTTTACGATTCGGAAGAGTTGACAACGGAGTTGATCACAAACACCATATGGATGGCACTTGAGAAACTATGGACTTCGAGTAGAATTCAAATCCAGCCTGAAGAAGCACAAAATTGACTGCTGGTGCGTATTTTGGGCACTGGCTATCGTCCTCCACATTTCCTTTTCTACGCATTGTGTCTACCTAAAGATAAATTGAATATTGGTCAACGCAACGGACTGCGATGTAGATGCGCTGGGGTACAAACGGACTCACAGTAAACGTTACGTGGCTGGCATGGAGTCCGCGCCCGGCAATGACTACCGTGATAGCAAAGGTAGAAAACATCTTTACGCCATGTTATCCACTGCATCCAAACCCCATCACCAGCTGGTTGTCAGGCTCGGACAGTCGACTGGTGATGGGAAAAGAGAGTGAGGGAGAAACTGGGGGACTGCATCCGCATGGCAAATCGGCGCACTCCTCGCCAATAACTAGTCTGACGCGGTTGAACCCTTGACGACACTTGAAAGACTGCCAATCGACGGGGTAACTTAGTTCTTCTCGGGGCTGGAGGTCAGGCGGCAGTAGATCCTCTTCAGTGTGGACCTCAGAGCACTCTTCTCGCACAAGGGAAGTCCGAACACGAGACATGTAATGTAGATCGGATGGTGCGTGGCACGCGTAGACGGGCTGTTTAACTGCGTTAGCAACTGCACACGAGCCCGCCCGCCCGCCCAGTCATCGCGAAAGTTGTCTTACCATCGGAGCCCGGTGAGTGAGAGGGGAGAGCGTATGCTGTGGATGTTGCGAAGGATTACCTCCCCTCAAACTACTTCATGCGTATGTTATTGGTGCTATTCCAACACACAGCTGCATTAAAGCAGTGCAAAGAAGGACGAGAGTTTACCGATTACCTGCACTAACATTGCTTCAAATAGCATCGCCCGGACGCGTTTTGTCAGCTTTGCACCAGCAATTCCGAGGCAGAATGACTGAAGGTAAAGAGTAGTGACAATGATTTAGAAACTCGACACAGAAAACTTTGCACAGTTAGCCAGTTGTGGGCTATGTGAAATAGGGGATATATATTTACAGAAAGAGGCTGTCTGCAGCGTCCGAAATCAAATAAGACACCAAATGGACTATTCGTTGCATTCACTCCGTCCAAGATTCGATGTCAGTTAAAGCTCAGGGGATAGAATCAGTTCGGCCAGATTATTTTCTAAACAGAAGCAGGCTCTCAAATGCAGCTTGCATGAGGTCAATTGGCAGTGTATGAGGTCAATTAGCATATGGAGATTGGCAATATTAAACTATTCAACAAAGCCGATGGACAGGAAGATTTTCACTATTAAAGAAAGACAATTTGAAAAGTTTGGTGCTATTCGCTTCAAAAAGCATCCTATTCTACATGGAGGATGGGACTTACAGAAAATAATTGGGTCAATAGCTTGATAAAACCGACAAGGGCCATCATGCCGGCAACAAAACTGGTTTGAGACAATTTCATGCTGTCGTCCTTCATCGCAAAAATCTAGGTTAGAAAGAAACAATTCCTGTTACCTATTTTCGGAAGTCCGTGGTTTCTGAAGTATGTTTTTAGTAGAGACGACACGGAGTCCGATCATTTTAAATGCCACTACCCTTTCGAGCGAAATAACTCCCGCGAACTGCGCAGAGGGTGAGGTAGTGTTGGTGAAGGAATAGTACATCTTAGGCTTATTTCTAAAATGCACGTAGCTATGCCGAATGTGAAGTATGAATTTGTTTAGCGAGCGTTATGCGCCAGCAACGAATTCAAGCTTAACATCCGACAGCCAGATTCCAAAACCGAGGACAACCACAAGGTGCCAGCTCATAGGACCGAAAGACCTTCTGTCGCTGCAAGAAACGTGTGGAGTCGTTTATCGGATCTGATGTAGTTACGGAAAAAGCAATTGCGTCAGGGGAACTCGGAGTTTCTTCTGGACGCGAATCGCCGAGTACACGGCCGCGATGAGGAGGAACAACACTATTTTTTTAGGTCGCAGCTCATTTGACGGAACCAGGCTACATCCCCAAGTTTGACGAGATGAAAATCCTCGCAAGGAATGGCGACTGCGTGAGCCGCGAGCTGCCGGAGTCAGGGTTCTTCAGCCGCAGCCAATTAGGAAGCACAAATGCCACCCGCCTCCTTACTCTGTGCTGGACTTTGCCATGCGCAAAGCAATTAGTCGCACAGGGAGGGCGCGGCAGCCATCAGTTCCAGTGACAGCGAGTCGGACTACCAAGTAATTATTACGCCAAGAATAAACAACCGTGATAAATGTTGAAATCAATTGAGAGGCTGGAAGTTCGGGCCAATAAACTTTTTGCTCCAATGATCGCATCTTCGTCTTCTTCTGAACTGACTCCTAATATACACCTATACGCAAGTATCGGTAAATTCCAAAACTGCGTTCTAGCCACAGTTAGGACTGCTGACACGATGTAGCGAAGGAAGCAGAGCGAGAAAGGAGAGGTGGCGAAATACAGAAGTTTGGTCTCTTTCGAAAGAGATGTCAAGCAGAGGGAAAAGGGTAATTTATTATTCAAAGCACTGAGGGTGGTCCCGGAGGCCCGACATCTCCGTTAACAATTTAAGCGGAGTTTATTAGTCGATGCCTGCGTGTTCACCTCCTTCCCCCCCACGGGAGCCAAAGGGCATTAAGGACGTTTCACTGGCGACCAAACTTATTGCTGGGGACCTGGGTATTGGAATTGCACATCGGTCGAAGGCTACCACGCGCAGTAGAGAGAGAAAAATCAAGCCGCAATTGACCCCCCATAGTGCGGCTTGAGTAATGTATTACATCTCGTGCCAAATTGACCTTGTGACCAAACGTGTCGAACAAGGCGCATGCTCAGATCGCACATGCATGAACATAGGCTGGCTTTACGACAGGGTGGCGAAATATCACAAATGGCCGCCCATGCCTTTGAAAAGGGTGACGAGTTCGACTACGCTGTTTACAAAATAATTTCTGAAAACAAGCATGTACAGCAGAATTTATTGGGGCCAGTAAATTTCGTGACGGATTTCAACTGCAGCCGTCTCTGCATAACAGAGGTAACGAATGAAAGCGCACAGCAGTATGAATTTGTACAGAATGGCAGTGCATAAGAGCAAGGCCAAGGTTCAAGGCAATGAATAATCAGACAAGACATCGAAATAAGCATCATATAGGAAAGAGGGAGACGAAATGTTAACAACAAATCACAGTCAAGGGAAACTAGAGGCGTGAGATTACCAGGACAATTGCAGATTGACCACGTGATCTAACTGCTTGCACAGGTCTGGTTTCTCCCTCCGTATGTAAGCTGTTTCCAAATAACGCAAGGTTCGAGTTGTATGCGCTCGGACAAGTACTCGAAAAGATGTTTTAGGGTCGACAACATGACCGCTATCTAATATGTGCTTCGTTATAGACGAACGGGGGGTTTTGTTTTCCTCTTTGAAAAGCCAATTAGGCGGCCCTAGTTGCCAATTGCCTTTGCGTTCGCCCAATGTAATTGCATCCGCAAGTGCATGTGAATTCGTACGCACAATTTGGGGTGGCGTGCATTGGCAAGGCATCCTTTGCCCGGTTAATAGGAAGGCCTTTTGTGAAACTGATGAAGATAAGCTCTGCTGCGTTGTACGTTCTTTCTATAGTGCAACGCAAGCGTCGCTTGATTGTGTTTGAGACGTTGTCACCCTTAAACGGTAGACATATTATAACGGGCTTCTTCGGAACGGACTGTTCCGTCAACTTTGGCCGTAAATGGTTGCTGTACTTCTGAATGAAGCGTGCAGGATAACCACGATTAAGTAAGGCTTCTTTGATTCGGGCAGTTTCTGTATCTATGGTCTCCCTGGAGCAAATATTTCTCGTTCTTTGAAAAAGAGTATGTACTAGATTACGTTTCCGTCGTATTGGCGCAAAGCTTTTAAAATGTAAATACTGTCCTTTCCACGTAATCTTGTGGAAGACAGAGCGTCTTATTGAACCATCATCCTCTCTAAACATGAGGACGTCCAGGAAGGGTAACTTGTTAAACTGCTCCATTTCAGTCGTAAATTTGATTTTAGGATGCAGATTATTCATCAGGCAAAGTAGGTCGGAGGCGTCTTCCTTGTTGTCAACAATCGTGAATATATCATCCACGTATCTCCTGTATAATGTTGTCATGTTTAATTCTGATAACACATTTTCTTCTAGGTAACCAATAAGAACATCGGCGAGAGTTGGCCCGAGTAAGAGAGAGGCGGAGAGTTGATTTCAGTTTGGGCTGCGTACAAGAACTCAATCAGTCGATGTATCGATCAACCGCCGGCATACAGAGCAGAGCGCAACAGCCTGCAGATCGGCGGTACTGGTCGTTACTTAGCTTATATCTCCTGTTACTTGTCCTATTGTTGCTGTCACCTCCGACGGTGGACCCCTGTGCGAAGTAGAGAGCGCGGAAAAATAAATAAATGCTTCCGATGCTCGACCAGTCTTCGTCCCCTCCCTTACACCCATGCATGGACGTGGAACTTGAAGATGTGCCTCGATTCAGACTGATCATAGGGTCAATGACGAGGCGTATTCGGAGAGTGGCTAGGTACCAAAGGAAGACTAGAAACCGCGGGGGGGCGGTTGAAGATGTTTGCCGCATCCTATATCCAGACCGCCCGCCGCAAGTGTGCAGGTCGACCAAGGAAACCAAGTTGTGTAAAGACAAGGTAGCATTTTTCTTGTGACTGCCCACGGTTTGGTATAGAAAGCACTTTGATTTTGCCGCTACCCCAATCCTCGGACACGGCAGGTGCGCGTCAATGCGTGGAAACCAGTTAGGCTCTACGACAGCCACATCTCAAAATTAGTAAATGTTACCAACTTAGACGCAGCTTATCGCAGCACAAGCGAGGGCAAGGTTAGTTGGCGATTGCCTTGGCTTCACTGCCTGTCTTGTGGTTTCTCATATAATGTTGACTTCCTACTACAAATTTAGCTATAGCTTGAGAGCGTTCACCGACCAGGCAATAGTCGTCAGCCGGTGGGGCTTAATGTAGAGCCTCTCAGATGGCCGTATGGCGACCAGTAATCTATGCTGAGAAGGACGTACCAACAAAGATGCTTGAGGCGAGGATGGCCATTTCCGGCTTACTGGCCTTTGTTAACCAATCCCAGGTTTTTATGATCAAGTATCTGAGTCCCGATTATTATGTCGTAGGGCGTTTATGGGTCCGGCGCTCTGGCAAGTGTCAACGCAACGAGCATGTCTCGTAGCCGGATTGACTAACGCCCACCAGTTACAGTTAGCACTCTCGACCGCCGCCCACAGGACAACGAGCCCGTTACTCAATAGTAGAACATTTAAGCAATAAATGCCAAATGATCAATGACTCCGCGTTCGAGTCGAAGACTATTCGAACTTGAGGTCAGGTATGGCTGACCAATGACGGCTGACAAGCAAAAAATGGCTATTCCAGCTTTCCTTGCCTTCCTTGATACCGTTTTCCTAAAACTAGTTCGAGCACACATAAAACATGAATCCGTTACACAGCCTCCCAGTGGCAGGCCATTCTCCGCGTAATCACTGACAAACCTTCCTGCAATGCGGATTTCCTCGCCGACTCCTGATGTGGCCCTCCGCTCAGGCTAATCGACACCGAATTTATTGAATAAGGCCTCTTACTATATCACAATATTTTAACCAGATTCTATTCAGGTCATCAGCTACGCCTTAGTTAATCACATGGCCTTTTTGTCGCAGGTGAATCCGAGGCCTGTCTCCCCTATTCTCTTCCATATTTAAAATAAACAAAAGATGGAAAAACCGGAACAGAAACAGGACTCAGCAACCTACATCAAACATTTTTGAATAAAGCAGTGAGAAGGCAG
>CACRXP010000056.1:1401832-1418341 GCA_902702965.1 Spirometra erinaceieuropaei | reverse complement strand
TCTCCCCTCAACTCTCCCGACAACATTGTCTTAAGTATCGTTAGCCAGCACACAATAACCCTTTCACACAGCTGCTGAAAGCGTTGCAGTCCGCAGAGATTGCTAAGTTGAAATGACGCCGTGACTTCCGGCAGCGAGTCGGATCATTTCATGCTGAAATGCATCATGTTTTCTGGAGTTTATATGGTTTTAGCATACCCTAATGACCTAACATTTTTACTATAACCTAATAATACATCTGAAATATTTGTGCTAAACTCCTATGTTTGTTCGCGGTGACGTATTTACTTATCTACCCGATAAAGTCTGACTGACAAAAGCGACATTAACTCACCTGTCTTCCTTTAAATTCTCGATTGTTAAATGTGCCTAACAAAACCTCAAACACAGACAAGGTTATTTGCCCGTTCAAACGTATTTGCAGTCCACGCTGCAGCAAACATAAGCATAGGCTGATACCGCAAGATTTTGTGTAAACAACTGTTTACATTAATTTAAAGGTCGCGCGAAAATTGAAAATATCCGTAATTCTAAAAACTCGTTGTATACAGTGTATGTATAGATACGTAAAAAACGACTAATACCTTGAATAACAATAGACGTATCCGTCGACTTTGACGCTTGGCCGACAAACTAAAGCAAAACATTTGCACGAACGCCAGTACAAGTGATACAACTCCTAGTATAATGTACCATTTTACGTTTTCATCCATCGTTTTCAATGGTCCGCCGGAGGTTTCATTGGTGAAGCCATTGACGACATTAGAAAATATGATCAAGTTAAGTGGGAAGGAAATTCCAACGGCAAGACTGCATATGGTGCCAATGACAATCATTGTAATGTCAAGGGCGTCAGCGTATCGAAACTAATATAAATTAAGTTAAACATTTGATTACCTACCAAAGAGAAAAAACTGAGGTTTTTTTCCTTTTCCACATCAACTCTACACAAAAATGAAGAAAAAACAGTCTTACTCGCTGACAGAACCGGACTTTTCCGCCTCGTCAAATTCACCCTCATTGGCATATTCCAAAGCACTGGTACTCATAGCCGAATTTCGTAATACTGCCTTTTTGGGTTAAAAGACTAGGTCGCGTTATGCTGAATCGGGTAAGGTAAAACAAACTCCTTAAAGTAGGCTACGCAACAGACTCGTATGCTGAGCTGATATTTTAGCAAAATCGTAAAATCAGACGACCTTTCAAAAGAGATATACGCAGAGGTATTGAGCTTGGTCCCCCTGTTAGTCATTTATCTCTCAAGAATTGTCCACCTTACAGGAGATGCGACGATGCGCGGACATGTTGAAACTTAATAGTCCGTGGGACAGACTACATGAGGAAAGGACTGTTTTGATTGTAATAACTTTCGAATTATTGGAAATGGTCGCGAAATCAACTAATGGTTTGCGAATTAGTCGACGAAATACTCGATCCTTTGATATATGGCGACATTAGCAGCACGTGTGAAAAAGTCATTGAACTGGCGTTTAAAGTTATTGGAATAATAAGTTCTGAAACTGATAAGGAAATAAAAACCAAACTTAATTTTTACTGCGAAATATTCCGAGTAGCTTATCTGCTATGGAAGGAGCGCATTTGTTCCTGAAAATTGTGGCTTGGGTTTCAGTGTCACACAAGCTAAACGACTGCGCTCGCTCAGTCGTAATGCGCCAATACTAGTTGCCCTTTTCTCCTCGAAAGGAGTCGATTGTATCTTTTTGAAGTGGGAGATAATTATAGAATTCTGCCGTAAATGGCACAGATCCGTTTCGCCAGAGCTCACACCATTGCAGCGAAGACTGAACAAATTAAAAATTGTCAAAAACCAACACCGAGATCATGACACCTATAATCAGTTTGAATAAGTCTTCTACAACACCATCTGCAGCCTCTGCACGTCAGGGCATAGTCGATTCCGTAGGGAATTCGACTACTCTTGATGCCGAAATCCTTAAACACACCAACACGAGTGGTAAAAACACACCCCTTCCGACTCCCCTAGCAACCGCCGGACGACAACGAAAATAATACAGACTAATGAAAAGGCGATTTATCACATATTTGTAAACCATTTTCCATTTCCTGTGATATACGTTTGCCACAAATACTTTACTCGCTCTCAGCTGGCCGTGATGGGCCACCGACCACCAAAACTGAAGAATACAGTTCACTGTTGATTTCAGCCTCATTTAAACCAGATACTGAAATGTCGACACGCTGTGATGGATGGCAAGAACTCATTACCAGAGTTTCGAAACTAGAAAGAGACGTCGACCTCCTCACCGAACTGATAGCATCATTTCTGACTGGTCGATCACAGCCTGTGTGCACTGGAAGTGTGAAGTCAACGCCAGTGCCAGTTGTGAGCGGAGTTCCCCAGGGTTCTGTACTCGGACCAGTACTATTTTTAATTTATGTCAACGAAGGTATGAATGAACTGGACTGCAATGGACTCATGTTTGCCGATGACATCAAGTTATGTGGAACGATCAGCGGCGAACATGGTGAACTGGCCCTGCAATAAGGTCAAAGTCAAGGTCAAGGCGCGCAGCTCAATTTCAAAGATAAGTGAAGCTCTGCATTTATCTGGATATTCATGAGTAATTAATGCCTGCTTTTAACTTGAGTCCGTTTTAAAAGGCGCCTTTCTATATAAGGTAAATAGTCGTATTTTGTAAAAATCCATTGTAGTGAATCCTTTCCCTACTACCGCTTTCTAGTTTTCGTAGTAAAAAAACAGTAACACTTGCTATTCAGTGCGCTTTTCCGCACGTTGGCAACGTGTTGACCCTTCTTCTGTAACGAAAAACTTTTTTGTCTGTAATGCCCCGCAGAGCACGTGCTAAAAGGCGAAAGCTTGCTGCCTCCCCACCGTCTCTGGGTGCTAAAATCGTGACTGAAGACATGGCAGACGCCAGCGTATGTTCTTCGCCGTCTGCAGATCTGATTAGCTCACAAATCCCTTAAGTACATGTAGAACCTCTCGACCCTTAGGTCGTCCAAAAATACGCCTCTGCTAGTCGTAGCAGACCATCAGCCGGCGAAATAATCGATCAGCTGATTTATGGAGACATAAACAGCACTTCTGAAAAAGTGCTTGAACAATCTTTTAAACTTATTGGGGTAATAAGTTCGGAAACTGAGGAACGAATTAAACGCAAGCAAAATTTCGTACTGCGAAACATTCCGAGCCACTTATCTGCTATGGAGTAAGCGCATGTGTTCATACAAAGTTGTGGCTCAAAACGTAGGGGGTTCGCAACTGCCCACCAGCCCTCATATAGAGGCAGTTAGGCCGAATATGCCAATTTTCCCACCGTTTAATGGACCTCTTGTTCCAATGGAAACATTGCGTCCCCCACCCCCTAACTTGTTTCCTCCACGGCCGTTTTACCAATTTATTCCTCATGATAATGTCTATACTGAATCAGTTAATTCATCTGATCCTCAGTTTCGTCCCGGCGGGAATACGTTGCAGTATCTGCCCCGCGGATTTCCAGCTGAAAATAAGTTAGCTAACAATAGTTATTAGTTTACCTGCCCGTCATTCCCTCCCCCAAGTCCTACCCCTTTTTATCCACGTCAGAATTTTTTGATGCCACAAAATTTTTTGCAGAACCGGATGGTTGCATCCGGACCGTTTGCTCCGTGGGCGACCCAGAACTGGACGATGTAGCCCACCTCCCCCAAAAACTAACAGCCTTTCCCTTCAAACTTTTTGTTTTAAATGCCAGATCCTTGCTTAATAAGATGCCTTTTCTTCAGACTCAGGTTTTCGTCCATCGTCCTGATATTGTTTTAATAACTGAGACGTGGGCATCAGCCTCAGTAGCTGACTCCGAACTCTCTCTTCTAGGCTACAATTGCATTCGAAATGATCGCCAAGATAGCCGTGGTGGGGGCAGCTGCGTCTACGTTAAGCAAACACTTACAAGTTTGCCGTTGGACCTCCCGCACTTTTCAGCGGTAGAAGGCAGCTGCTGGCTCCAGGTTGCACTAAAAAATAAGTTCTCCTTACTCGTTGGCTGCGTCTATCGCCCTCCCAACGCCAATGACAATTTTGATCGCTTACTCTCACAGGCATTTCATGCTGCGGCCGACTTAAGTTTTAAGTATCAACTGGTTGCGGGTGACTTTAATCTCCCTGATGTCCGCTGGTCTCCGCCTTCAGGCCCCAGAAGGTTCGATGACTTTCTTGAGGCTGTGGATGTCGGGATGTGGACTCAGGTTGTTGATTTTCCCACCCGAGGCTCAAGTATACTTGACTTAATTTTCTGTAGAGGCTGCTTGCCATCGTCAGTGTTATCCCTAGGCCCTCTGGGGGGCTCAGACCATGACATAGTTATTTCAACGTTGGAATTCGAGGCTGACGAAATGTCGTCCCAAAAGTATAACTTTTCCCGCGATTTCCGATCAACTCGCTCTACTGAGCGGAAGAAAATAGAATCCGTTCAACACTTTTTTACCAAGAGAATTTTAACCCCGGAACACCGACATTTGTTTTACCAAGAACGTTGCCGGTTTACAGGCCTCGATCCTTTATGGTTCCGTAGATTACAAAAGGGACTATTTTTGCTATTTAAACTCTTATATAATCACACATTTAACCCGCTCACCTCTTTAAGACATCATATCCACCCACGACGTAACAGTCACCGTGAGGTCTTCTTATTTCTGCCTCTGGCACGTACTGTTAAATATCGTCGGTTCTTTTCTGTAAATGCAATTGCTATTTGGAATAAACTACCCATGAGTGTGAAAACTCTGCAAAATTATCCTTTATTTAAGAGAACTATTACTCGATTTTTGCATTCAGAAAAGCTCCCACAAATTTTGGGTGCTGAATCTACTGATCGACTGTACCGTACCGATGGCGTTTGTAGTCTCTGAACACTATGGCCGGTCTCACCAGCTGTTCCTCAACGCCTCTACTTTGACTATCCCCAACTTCCTATAAGGACTTTGACGTCCGATAATCTCCGATACCGTGCAACCTCCCCCCTTCTTGACGGTCGATATTCTACCACCGCCGACAGTTTTTTTTCTCCTGAGCCCTCCAAACCACAAAAACCACCATCAACTATATTTTTATGCCTTAAGCTCAGGAGTTTTTTTTCACTGCTGGTCGGATTTGTGTTTAATCACTTCCCTTGACAATGCCTGTAAACTGGCATTAAATTAAAATTTATTTATTAATTTATAATCACCTATGCGAATGGTCTGACAAATGGCTGCTAAAGTTTAACCTAGGGAATTGCGTCGTGCTGCGACTCAAAACTGCTATAAGAGCTGACGGAGAGGATCACCATAACCAACTTGGTGGAAGGTGCCTTTCAAAGGATACCGAAAAAAAGATCTTCGGATCAACATTTTGTCGAGCCTTAAGCCTTCGTCTCAGCGCGTTAGTGCTTCCAAAGGGGCAACTTGTGTTCTCTTTGCCATTAAACGAACTTTCGTGGACATAAACAAAGAGTTATTTGGAAAAGTATACGGAGCGTTAATTCGTTCGAAGCTGGAATATGTAATCCAAGTGTGGCGCCCGTGGCTAAAAAAAGACTATAAGTTTCTAAAAAGAGTTCAGAGGAGGACAACAAAAATTGTAAAATGCCTTAGTAATTTACCTTACAACTGCCGACTTAGGGAACTTAAACTCTTTCCTCTTGAGTGCAGGCAGGTTCGAGGAGATCTCATACAGGCCTATCGGATATTGAGGAACCGGGAATGTGCCCTTAACCCCGACGAGTTCTTCACCCTGGCCACAACAACAAACCTGCGTGGGAACTCTCTAAAACTTAGAGGATCCCAATGTTACCTGAACGTCCGCAAATGCTCTTTTTCACAGCCAGTCGTCGGTGCCTGGAACTGGCTTCCCGAGGACGTAATGATGGCGGATACCACAAAGACGTTCAAGCAAAGACTCCATGCATATTTGCTCGGACACTAACGCTTGTCTGGACAGAACAGCTCTGTGGTGCCAAACCAACGCCTTGCATACGCATACCGCTAATACGGATGACTGTCACTCCATTTTCCTGAAATCATCTACAACTGAATGTTCCCAAGTTTTGGCCCTACATTTTTAATGACAATATTCTGTTGAGAGTATATATTACTGACAACAATTCAGTACCATGTTTTTAAAGTTAGATATTGCATGTACCGTTTACAATAGGGTTTTCAAAGGCATTGCCTATTACTCTTAAAGTATACTGACCTATACTGACTCGAAATAAAGCCCCTTGAACACGATACCACGGACATGAAAAACATCAATGAGCCACACCACATTCAATTCAATTCAATTCAATTATTTTTATTACAGACCCGTCGGGGTGCCATCAAGCAAGTAAACATAAATTAACATGCACATTTTAGACGATGTAGGCAGAATCTGCACAAAGTGCAATACATAGTTCTTGAGATTAGAGGTCCGTTAAGTAAAATGCAAATAAAAAAAACGAGGGGTGAAAAAAACACTCCAAAGCAAAATTTGAAAATGATTGTAGTAATTTAACAAGAGAAAAAAAACCCCTCAGAAAAATAGCATCATAAAAAAAAACAAGGAGGACTGGCCTGCATGTGGTGGTACAAAATGTAATATAGTCCGACATCAACATGGCCGAAATAAATGTCAGCTGTATATGGCATAGTGTAACGGATTTCATAAAATGGTACGTAGGCGGGTCGGTCAGGACTGGCCTGTATCGAATTGAATAAGAAAAATAAATGCCGAAATTAAAAACCAGTCTCAAGCTGAAAGGAACCCAGATGCGGTCAGTTTCATTCAACCGAGTCCATCTGAGCATGGGGGGAGATGCGACCAGACTACTAGTATATGGCGAATATAGAAAGCTTTGTCAAGACCGCCGATGGAGCGCATTCTGTAAGGGCACGATGACAACCAGTCTCGAGGCGACAAGAACCCAGATTCGGTCTGTTACATTCAGCAGAGTCCATTCGAGGATATGGCAAAAGAGATGCGACCAGATTACTGTATATGGCTAATATAGAAGGCTTCGCCAAGAGCATCGATGGAGCGCATTCAGTGAGGGCATCATCAAGATCAGTCCCGAGGCGACAGGAACCCAGATGCGGTCGGTTACATTCATCCGAGTCCAACCGAGGATGGGGGAAGGGAGATGCGACCAGACTACTACTATATGGCGAATACAGAAAGTTTCGCCAAGAACGACGATGGCGCGCATTCTGTGAGGGCACGATGCATGAACTAAAAAATTGGAATAATTAACATTTCTGGTGAGGGATCTTAGGTAGCGAGACTACTCATAAAGGAAGAAAACGTGAACAGATACGGAAATTTAATTCCGGCATGCTAAATTCCCGGTGGCCATTTCTCAGTGTCATAGAGAAAGTTGTCTGGGAAGGATGAGGAAAGTAAAAGTTTAATCGAGTCAGTATTCAGATAAAGGCGTAGCCTTCTCTTAAAGGTGTGTAGAATTTCTGTAGATCTTATATTTATTGGAAGGTTATTCCAGAGGAAAGTATACCTGGAAGCGAAAAAAAGGGAGCGCTTAGAGGTGGAGGACGCTGGAAGAGGTATAATTAGAGACGAATTGCGAAGATTGTATGGGCGACTACTAGGGATAAGTGTTGAAATCCGAGGAAGATTTAAACTATGATTAATGCGAAAGAGGAGACGGAGGCCCGCTTCTAGTCTTCGAACCCATACAAATTTTAGGTAAATTAGCTGACATTTATCTGAGTAGGAGATATTGGGATGTTCCCTATCTAACAGTTTTTAGAAAAACGTCTTTGGAAATTTTTAATTTTTAAACTATGGCTTCATTCATCAAACCAAAGAATGGGCAACAATACTCGAGAATGGGAAGTACAAACATACGATAGAGCCTTAATTTGATTTCAGGAAGATAGAAATTGTAAGAAATAAAGCCACAAATCTGGGCAGCTTTGGCTGTAATTCTGTCAGCGTGCGGTGAGAGATCAAGATTACTAGTGTAGCTTAAACCTCAATCCTTGATGGTGGTACATTCAATCATAGGTGTTCTTTGAAAGACCACAGGTTGGGGTAGACTATCAGGTCCAAAACACATATAACGACATTTAGACGGAGAGAATTCCATTAGCCATTTTGAGCTCCAACCTGAGAGAGCAAGCAAGTCAGCATGGATTTGCTCCAGGCAATGAAGGCTCGTAGAATTTTTGAAAGAATATACACATTTGAGATCATCGGCATAAATAAATGATTGAGAATGTTAAACTGCGGCTGAAATATCATAAATGTAAAGCCAGAACAAAGGAGGACCTAAAACGGTACCTTGTAGGACACCGCTCACAATAGGACTTTCACTGGAAAGTGAAGAGCTCACCAAAACCTTTTGTTTACTATTAGACAGGTATGACCTGAGAAAGTCTGTTAGTGGACTGCGAATTCCCATAGCTTCCAATTTTATCAAGAGTCTTTTATGTGGCACTTTATCAAAGGCTTTACTAAGATCAAAATAAATAACGACAACAGATAGGTGATCATTACGAAGAGAGATAAGTAGATCGTGAAACGACAGATGACATGTTTCACAAGAGCGATCTGCTAAAAAAACCATGCTGGGAAGGGCTAATAACTTGATTGGCTATGCGAAATTCGGTAATTTTTACGGCGATAATTTTTTCGAAGATTTTGGCGAGAGAGGGTGCTTTATGGACACCTCGATAGTTCTGCACGTCAGAACGACAGCAAGACTTAAATACTGGAAAAATAATAGAAGTTTTCCAATAGTCAGCGAAGAAGCCATTTACAAGTCATACTGAAAAGATTTTGCTAAGCAGAGGAGGAAAATTTCTTAGTTGTTTTATCAAAGAGTTTGGAATATTGTCCGTACCTACTGAGTGAGGGTTAGAAAGATGGATTATCAGTTTTTGAATACATTCAGGAGAAGAATTAATGAAGCTTATAGAAGCATCACACAACGAAAGAATTAAAGGGATCGGATCAGTTTCAATGGTGAAATGCTTGGCAAAGAACGAATTTAAAATTTCTGCTTTGCCTGACTCCTCTGTAATGAAGACATCACTTGCACTAAGCAAGGGCGGAATGACTTGGTGGGACTTAGCAGATGATCTCTGACGGAAGATCTGAGCAACTGATTTAGAAGAATTCACGTCATTTATAGCTAAAGACTCTCTACGCCTATCTCGCTCGAGCCTCATTTTCGAAGCTAGTTCAAATATTTCAACGATTCTTATATGAACTGATAATAACTCACAGAAGGATCTTTAAACTGATTCCGTAACTTTTTAAGTCTGTTTTGAACAAAGTGTGGGATAGTAGTGGAATTAGCACTCGGTTTGAACATCTTCCGAGGAATAAGGTCAAGAAGACCTTCTGTTAAGCATTGTTATAAATTGTTGAAAAAATTTAGATAATTATTTGAAAAAAATATTGTGCCAATCAAGAGTGCATGTAAAGTTATGAACTAAATCTTTATTAACATTAGCAAAGTCAAAAATACTACGTTTAACTGTTGGCTTTGCGGCAATGGCAACTGCAAGGCGACAATGAATTAATGCATGATCACTTGCAAAGAGGTCATGATAAAAATCCATAGATAAAGGGAAGGTGCCATTAGTAAAAATTAAGTCTGAAACTTTATCTTTTCTGGTCGAAGAGTGAACTAATTGAGTCAGGTTTGAAAAGTAAATTGTGTCAAGCAGCGTCTGGAATTTAGGAGGAGAAGTATGTGTGTGCCAGTCAATTTCTGGCAAATTTAAATCGCCTACGATTATCTTAACATTGAAAGAAGTTTCTGCATTTTTTTGAAAGAGTTCAGAAAGTTGGCTTTCATTTCCGGACGAACAAGGAGGATTATATACACATCCGACTAAGGTTTTCCTATTTTGCGGAAGGATTACCGAGGCAAAACATAAATTTCCAAAGAAGGAGGAAATGTTCAAGTTATAAG
Organism: Spirometra erinaceieuropaei; assembly: GCA_902702965.1. NCBI lineage: Eukaryota > Metazoa > Platyhelminthes > Cestoda > Diphyllobothriidea > Diphyllobothriidae > Spirometra > Spirometra erinaceieuropaei. The sequence goes on along the minus strand of CACRXP010000056.1, from coordinate 1,408,400 downwards.
GCGATTGTGCAAGTGAGGCTCTTATGTAAAGAAGGCATCCACGGCCGCGTCTGTCGGCACGGTCCTGGCGGTATAAACTGAGGCTATCTATGTTAACTGCCGAGTCTGAAATTAGAGAGTGGGCCCAAGATTCAGTAATGCACAATACGTCTGTGTCAAACTCGACAGCTACACTTCTTAGATGTGCCATCTTTTGCACGACAGATCTTGCGTTGAGAGAGACAATACTGAGCGTATTCCTAATATGTAGGTTCCGCTCATTGCTACTTATAAAAAAGGAAGAGCCGGAGGTGGAAAATTAAGCTGTTGGAACGGAGCAATTGCTGCGGTCTAAAATTTATGGGGTAATTACTAGTTAGAGATGCATCATTAGGTGGGAAAACATTTGAGGAGGACCCAGGAAGAGGAAAACTATTTTGTTGGGTTGGAAAAATAGGAGACAAGAAAATAGGATTTTGGGAATTGTTAGCATAATACGAGGGGAAGTTTATGTTAGGTAGTGGACGTAATGGTTTCGGGAAACAGTTAACATCAGGAAAGGGCTTTATTATTTGGGGTGTCAGACAAACAATGGGATTGGAAAATTTATCAGCAATGCTATATACTTGTATTTTGCAGTCTGATGTGTAAGAGGGCTTCACAACTGTGGCGTTAAGTTGAGAATTCAGGATAGGAACAGGTAAAGACCTCCCTGAACTCTCATGTAGCTTATTAGACCTAACTGCAAGGTCAGACCTGAGTGTCCAGGCGTGGGAACGGGGTGGATTCGATGTCAGTTTATTAACCAAATCACTATTCTGAGTGCTGGGAGCCGGTTGTGCTTCAAGGACTAGCTTATCTTTACTGCTAAGATCAAGCTCCCTTATACATTTGGGAGCCGCATTTGAACAATCCTTCCTCCGTGGGGGAGTTTTAAAGAGGCTAGTTTTAACCGTCTCTGTGATTATGGGATCAGTCGAAGAGCGAGATGGAACTGGGGCCGCTGTAGATAGTGGGGGGATTTGGTCGACACCAGATGGAAAAACTGCTTTAGAGGAAAAAGACATTTGAGTAGAATTCGGGGGTGGCATTTCGTTTGGTAATGGGGGAGAAATTTTTCGTTGCAGTTGAGTCTGGTCTCGAATAATAAAAAGTTTATTTGCCCTGAGATATTGAGTTGATCGCTCCAAATGAGAGAAAATAAAATCCACTTCTATCGATGAAAAGAGTTTGACAAGAATGGGTGGATTCTTGCTCCTAGATGAAAGCATTTTAGCTTCCGCGACCGTAAAGTTGAAGCCGCATGAAAAAAGGAATTGAAAGGCGACATCAATTGGCTGTCTACTCATGGGAACGTTTTTTAATATAAAGTTGAAACTTCGTTTGTGCCTGTCTTCAGTCTCAGTCGCCACCAGGCTAATGAGAGGCATGAGCTTCTCACACTGCTGAGACGTAAGCGTTGGCAAATTTCCGTCAAGAAGGGCACCAAGGACAGAAAAAATTGATCCGCAACGAGACATAAATTTGTTAAAATCATCAAGCGCCCCTAGATCAATTTTTTTCATATGAACAATGGGTTTCAGATGAAGTTTATTTTCCTTCAGATTTCGACGAAGGGTTGCTTGAGGTTTCATACCGAAAACGCAATACAAGACTTAAATCCAAATATTTATATGGATGATTACTGCCGAAACTTCGAATATATATGGATGAGGCTATGTATGATGAAACGACTTATGAAAGCTGCCAATATTGGTGGACCAGACAGCACAATTAATACTAAGCAAGTTTTACTCAATACCAGAATGCAAACTAGAAAAAAAACGAACAAATGACAATTTCGTAGGAGGAAAAACAGAACTATGAAAAAATATGAATTGGATAATGAGGCTATGTAGGATAAAATAGATAACAGTATAATTCTCAATAAACTGACGATGAAAGCCAACAAGAGAGACGGTTTATCGTTTAAAATATAATGTTAATCTACATTTTTACGAAGAAAACCTTTTGTTTATGCAGGTAAGGCTTGATGGGATTGAGGCTATGTTGGGTGAAAAACTGCGACAATAGATTTCTGCTTTATGGCAAATCGCAGAAACACGACAGGAAGCGAAGAAGACTTATGACAAAAAATAGAAAATTTCGTCAGGTCTACACTGGAAAACTGTGCAAGGGATTAAGAAATTGAATCCAAGAATATGACTTTCACTAATCTTTTCAAAATCGTGCTGCGCGCGTTGACCTGAAGCAACCGGTAATAGGTTATAGACGTCGCGTTCAGCAAAACAAGAGGCAACGCACGAAGTCAATAGAAAAGTCTTCGGACTCAACCAAAATGGATGGAAATAAAAATAAGGCCGACAGAGATGAACCTGGCGCTCGCATTTCGATAAATTTGACAAATCTGGATCATGCAGAGTCCGTCTGCGACAAAACAAAAAAACGATCGACAGCCCCAAAAAACCTGTAGAAAGTAATGGTATGAACTTAAGTACGCCACCAAAGAGCGCTGGCAGCTTACCCTTCACATGTGTATTAAGCTGTGAAGCAAAATGTCAGGTGAGGCAGCAAAATAAAGACGTTACAGCATATATCACGGACGCGAGCGACTTGCAAACTGATCTGGATACAGCCATAAAGGCAGTCCCAGAGTCTGAGACTCATTCTTTCACCTACAAAAGAGGGCAGGATACAACAACCAGTTTTTTCCCGAGAGATCACGTTGTGTGGTAGTGCAAGGAGTTCCTGAAGCACCTGGTGACACCCCGAAAGAGAGGATGAAACACGATCTGCCAACATTCCAAAACATATTCAGTTACACACAAGAACAAGGTGAGATTGTGAAAATCCAAAAGATCTTCCGTTTGGGACCTTTATTAAGAAACAAAGCAGATAAAGTGCGGCCGAGACCGCTAAAAGTCGTATAGGAAAACGAACAGCAAGCAAATCTCATCATGGCGCGAAAGTACAGGCTTCGAAACAACCATCGTGGAGTGTTTTTTCAGCCGGGCTATCACCCAATGAATCGAATAAAATGAGGACGCTGGTGGCGGAACTGAGGAAACGTCAGAGAGAGGGCGAAGTGAATCTGAAAATAGCAAACAAGCAAATTGTAAAAAAGAGCGTTTCTTCAAATGGAATCATTCGGTGACAATGACGGTAAAAGCACCGGCAAAGTTCTCTAAAGTCAAAATCGACTATTGGACTAGGTGAACTATGTAAAATATGAAGTAAGAGCTATCAGTCAAAAGCACCAGCAAACAATTGGCAGAGATTTAAACAGCTAAATAACATAAAAATGATGTCCACAAATGCGCATAGTTTATTCAAGAAATTGGATGAAATAAAATTCACCGTGGCCCATTTCCAACCCAACTTGATAAGTGAGGCTGCTAGTACCAGTGGCCGTCGTCTACAAATCTATTAAACTGACTTCAGAGTCTCCTAAACAAGCTAGATGAACTCAAATTAGAAGCGTCTGAACAGAAGACTCACATAGTAGTCCTAACAGTGACCTGGTTGACTGAGGAAATAATTAGTATCGTAGTCAGTATTGAAAGTCACCAACTGTTTCGTTGTGACAGATTTACACGTAGAGGAGGAGGCACGGTCATTTATGTGTCAAATTACATTCCGTGCTGTTAGCGAAAAATATCCGATAGGACGCCGCGGAATTTTGAAATAATTTCATGCAAGATATATGTCAAACAATTAACGACACTGAACCTTTGTTTTTTCGATCGGTCTCCTATCTCAAATGAAATTTCAGTTATGGGATTACTTGGTGCACTGGAATTTTTATGTGAGCAGCAAAGCTTACTACTTCTCGGTGACTTTAACGCTTCCGGAATAGACTGGGACGTTTTCTTAACAAACGCCCCGTCCACGTCCGAGAACAGCAAGCCACTACAAAAATCCCTGAATAAAATACTTCATTTAACACATAAAATTCGGGACAAGACTGAGAGAACGACAAATATCTAACCGTTAAAATCTCGTTTTCGGTAAGGAAGGAGTCATAAGAGAAGTGAATCCAAAACATTCACTCGGTTTAAACGATCATGTTGCTTTTACATGCCTTTGCTCCATTCCATCAAAGCAACAACCAAAATCAAGAGGCGCAGAGATATTTTAAAGGGTGACTTTAACGCAATTAGACGCACTCCTTTGGAGGAAACCTGGTTGGTCGACAAAGAAGATGCAGACAAATTCTGGCAGTGGGGGCGGAGGTATTCTTTATCTTAAATCCTACCTAAAACACTCTCCCGGTTTTTTGGATGTTGCCTCATTCACGAGAAACTTGTGCTTTGAATCTGTTATTCTCTTTCCGCAAAGAAAGGCAATTATTGGCTGTATCTACAATCCCCAAAATTCTTTAGCCCGGGTTAATTCACAATTCTGTGTAATCCTTAAATTATTTTTGGAAGCCGCTTTCGATGTTAAAATAATCACTTTGGATTTTAATTTTCCTGAAATGGACTGGGTTTCCAATAGCTGTCAACCCGGATTCCAGCCCTTTCAAGATATTGTCAATTTTTCTTATTGGTCCCAACTGGTGCGCTCTCCAACAAGAGAAAATCACATTTTAGATCTAATCTTTACCAATGACATTGCTCCTCATTCTGTTGCTTTAAAAACGGACCTCTTTGACAGTGAACACATATAAAATAATTGTTGATTACCGCTTGCCTTTTCAAAAAAGACAAGCGCCGTTCGGACTTACATGAACTAAGACTGCGTAGATAACGACCAAATAAATAACTATATTATATCTTTGGATTGGTGTGGCTTCCTCACTTGTAGCAATGCAACCACCATCAATGATTTATGTCTAAGCTACACTACTAATTTTGATCTCTCGCAACACGCTGACAGAATTGCAACCAAATCTGCCCAGATAAGTGGCTTCATTTCTTAAAATATATATCTTCCTGAAATTAAATTAAGTCTTTATCGTATGTTTATACTTCCCTTTTTTGAGTATTATTGCCCATTCTTTGGTTTGAAGAACGAGGCTAGTCGTTTAAAAATTAAAAATTTCCAAAGGCTATCTTTTTAAAACATTTAGACATGAGTCATCCAAATATCTCCTTCTCAGATAGATGCCAGTTAACTAACCTAAAAGTTTTATGTGTTCGAAGACTAGATGCGGGCTTCTGTCTTCTCTTTCGCATTAACAATAGTTCAAATCTTTCTAGGATTTCAGCCCTTACCTCTAGTAGCCGCCCATACAATCTTCGCAACTCTTCCCTGATTATACCTCTTTCCGCTTCCTCCACCTCTAATCGCTCCCTTTTTACGCTGCCAGATATACTTTCCTCTGGAATAACATTCAAATAGATATAAGATCTTCGGATAATCTACACACTTTTAAGCGAAGGCTACGCCTTTATCTGAATACTAACTCGATTAATCTTTTATTTTCCTCATCCTTTCCAGACAACTTTCTCAATGACACTGAAAAATGGACACCGTGAATCAAGGACAATAAAATTAATTTTCGTTTTTTGCTCACATTTCCTGCTTTTGAGTGTAGTATCTTTCATTTTATGCATCGTGCTTCTGTTATCCGTCTCAGTTTGGCTGATGATCAATACTGATCAGATTTCCACTCTGGATTTCGAACCCTTACCCCCCCCCCTCAGCGTTGAATTTTGCTGTAATTCAGGTCATATTCTTATTTCGACCCAAGCGTCTGACGATGCTCTCGGTGAAGCCCACTGTATTCCTCATCTGCTAGTAGTTTGGTCGCATCTTCCTTGCCCCCTCCTCAGCTGGACTGGAAGCGGACTGTGGCTGATAGCGTCTGGGTTCTTCTCGTCTCGTCACTTTGACGTGAATAGCCTTAAATATCATATGAAGTCTACCGTTATAATGTCCGTTTGGAGCCTCCTACTCAAGATCGCATGAAGCCTAGTTCTGCCTAACCTGCATAATTACCCTTTCATGAAATCTTTTGTACACTACCACATGCAGGCTGTTCCTGCCCAATTTTGTCCTTTTATGAGCGACGGTTTTTTCTCCTATACTGTTTATCCACTCATACTTACATTGCTTATATGATAATGGAGTTTTCACACTGCTCGCTCATCATTATTCGGACCGGGCTACCTATTCAATTAATATGAATAATGTACTGTATAGATTCTGTGTACATGTTTAGGAATTTATATAAAAATTTATTCTTACTTCAATAGCTGGACTCCAACGTAATGATCACCTATCTGTTGTCATAATTTATTTTGATCTTAGTAAAGCCTTTGATAAAGTGCCACATAAAAGACTCTTGATTAAATTGGAAGCTATGGAAATTCGCAGTCCACTAATAGACTTTCTCAGGTCATACCTGTCTAATCGTTAACAAAAGGTTTTGGTGGGATCTTCGTTTTCCTGTGAAAGTCCTATTGTGCGCGGTGTACTACAAGGTACCGTTTTAGGTCCTCTTTTGTTCTGGCTTTACATTTATGATATTTCAGCCGCAGTTTAACATTCTCAATCATTTATTTATGCCGATGATCTCAAATGTGTATATTCTTTCAAAAATTCTACGAGCCTTCATTGCCTGGAGCAAATCCATGCTGACTTG
>CACRXP010000056.1:1347836-1381776 GCA_902702965.1 Spirometra erinaceieuropaei | reverse complement strand
GGTTGTGGAAACGCTCGACTGGAAGTGCATCCGCCGTTGATATACTTCGATCTAAGAAAGGCCTTTGACAAAGTCCCCCATAAAATACTACTTATAAAGCTAAAAAGTCGTGGAATTAGGCCACCCCTTCTTGATTTTCTTAAATCTCATCTTCAAAACCGATACTAGGTGGTGCAAATTCGAAACGTCGTTTCAAAAGAGGAGGAGGCACAGCGATTTATGTGTCAAATGAAAGTCCTTGCTGTCAGCGAGAAATAACCGATGACGCGCCGAGAACTTTTGAAATAATTTCATGCAAGATATGCATCAAATGATTACCGACACTTAACCTGTGTGTTGTCTATCGGCCTCCCAGCTCGAATAAAACCGCTGATGTGGAATTGCTTAGTGTACTGGAGTCGTTATGTAAGCAGGAGAACTTATTACTTCTGGGTGACCTTAACGCTCCTGGAATAGACTGGAAAGTTTCCTTAGCAAACGCCCCGTTCACGTCATTTGATCACAAGCTACTACAACTCTCCTTGAATTAATACCTCATTCAACACATAAAATTCGGAACAAGACTAAGAGACGGACAACGACTTAACTGTTTAGATCTCGTTTTTAGTAAAGAAGAAGGAGTCATAAGAGAAGTGAATCCCCAACCTCCCCTCGGCTTTTACATGCGTGTGCCCTCTCCTATCGAACCAACAACCAAAAATCAAGAGTCGCAAAAATATTTGGAAGGGTGATTTTAACGCAATGAGACGTGCTCTTTTGGAAGAAACCTGGTTAGTCAACAACGAAGATTCTGAAGAATTCTGGCAGTACTTTCGCGGGATTATAGAGAGTCTAATTGACTCCCATTGTCCCATAAAAATAACAAGACCATGTGGGCGACCGCCGTGGGTCAATTCGACGACAAAAAAGGCCATGAAGAAGAAGCAGAGGCTGTGGAAAAAGTGTATGCAACTTCGAGATCCAGTATCACTCGCCGAATATAAGGATCAGCGCAATAAATGCCGCAAACAAAAACAGATTGCCAGAACTTCTTTCGAGCGCCGACTGGTAGCAGAATCCATTACATGTCCCAAGAAGTTTTACAAGTACATCCGTAGTAGGAGAAAACACAGGGACGAAATTGCGTGTCTTAAGGACAGCCTCGGAAACTTGCTAGTCGAAGGGCCCCAGAAAGTGCAGTTACTGTCTGAGTTTTTTCAATCGGTTTTTACGGAGGAGTCCTCAGAAGACGATCAGCAGTTTGAAATGGACAAAAACAGACGGGATTTTCAAATGCGCCAAGATACTGCCGTCATTGAAACCGTCGCCTTTTCCGTTGAAGAAGTCAGACGCGTCCTCAGTCAAATAAAACCAGACAAGTCTCCTGGACCCGACGGAATTCCTGATCTGATACTTACGGAGCTATCAAAGGAGCGGGCGAAGCCTCTTTCGACGCTCTTTGAGCTGTCAATGAGAACAGGAAGGCTGCCATCACAGTGGAAGACAGCTTACCTCGTTCCCTTACATAAAGGCGGTAGCAGGATGGCAGCAAGCTGTTTCAGGCCTATTAGGCTAACCTGCATCTCGTGCAAAACGATGGAAGCTCTAGTAAAGAGTGCCATACAGCAATTTTGTGAAGAAAATAACCTCTTGCAGGATTTCCAGCATGGCATCCGGAGAGGACGTTCTTGCCTCTCAAATCTGCTAGCTTGTCTGGAGATCTGGACCAGGGCCCTAGAAGAGGGTTTTGAAGTTGATGTCGTCTACATCGATTTTCGCAAAGCCTTCGATACTGTCCCGCACCAACGCCTTCTTCACAAATTGAGCGCCATCGGCATCCGGGGAGATCTTCTCAACTGGATAGGGGCGTTTCTGTTTGGTCGGAAACAACGTGTTTGCATCGGTGATGATATGTCAGAATGGGTGAGCGTGACCAGCGGTGTGCCTCAAGGCTCAGTTCTGGGACCATTGCTATTCCTCCTTTATGTTAATGACAGCCTTCAGGAACTCGACTGTAGCAAAATAATGTTTTTAGACGACTTTAAGCTCTGGCAAGTCATTAAGGGTCCGAATGATCAGAGATCTCTTCAAGATAATCTGCACCGACTGCAGGCGTGGTCGGAGAAATGGCTTCTAGACTTCAATGTGCAGAAGTGTGCCGTCCTCCATCTGCGTCCAACTAACTCTCATTCAAATCAGAGCCTGAGGACATATCATCTGTAAGATATAAGACTCCCCGCAGAATCTTCACAGAAGGATCTCGGGGTTTGAATACAGAACAATCTGAAACCAAAATTGCAGTGCCACAAGGCTGCAAAAAACGCAATGGGAGTGCTGCACGCAATCAAAAGGGCGTTAGTTACCTTTGACCAAGACCTTTTTGGGAGAGTTTACGGCACATTCGTTCGGCCCCACTTAGAATATGGCATACAAGCATGGCGGACATGGCTTGTAAAGGACAAAGCGTGCCTCGAACGGGTGCAGCGTAGGGCAACAAAGATGGTAAACAGTCTAAAAAACCAATCCTACACGGACAGACTGAATTGCCTTAATCTATTCCCTCTGTGTTACAGGCAGCAAAGAGGTGATCTAATCCTTGTTTACAAGATGATAAATGGCCTTGAGCATGGACTTAACTTTGAGGACATGTTTCAGTGGCACCTCTCGCCCAATCTTCGTGGCCACTCGATGAAGCTACGGACAACAATGTCCAGGCTGAACCTTCGTTCTGAATTTTTCACGCAAAGGGTAGTGGAGAACTGGAACGATCTCCCTCAGTCAGTCGTGGAGGCGACATCCCTGCAACTCTTCACGAAACGCTTGGATGAGTATTTGTGTCCCCTGTTTTTTCTCGACAGTCTGAATCTGAGCTAAACACCCCGGTTCCCCACATATTTTTTCTCTATGACAATGCTACTCAAAAGAATCAAGTACTATGTATATAGAGAACATTTTCGTTGTTACTGTACAGTTATTTCTAACGAGTTGACATGTTATCAATAGGGTTTTCAAAGGCTTTGCCCATCATCCTTATCAAATAAACTGAAATAAACTGAAAAGAACCATCCCCTATTACCAGTGAAGTACTTCAAGGCACTATCCTAGGCCCCCTTCTATTTCTTTTATATATTCACGACTTATCGTCCATATCTGTCTCAGCTAAGACGTTTTTATATGCGGACAACCTTAAAATTGCATATGCATATAACGGGAATACAGTAGCCAATATTCATAGAACAATTCAAACTGATCTCAGAAAACTCAGCGAATGGAGTAGTCAGTGGCAGATGCCCTTTTCAACCGAAAAATGCCATCTCCTGATATTTGGCCCACAAAAACTTCCCCCCATAATATTCGAGGATGAGGAATTAACAGAGACCCAATCTGTAAAAGATTTAGGTCTCAGCTATACAAATACCCTTGATTTATCTCCATACGTCCAACAAATATCACCGAAAGCCACTCGCCTGTGTGGATTCATATGTAAAAATTTCACCTTAAATGCACTAAGAATACAACTGTTCAAAATTTATCAGATCAGATCAGATTTATTAAGGGAAAAGTAGGCGAGCGCCTTTGAACTCCCTTTTGGTAACAATAACGTCAGAAAAAAAAACAATGTGTAAGGCAAGTGTGAAAAAAATTAGGTAAGTAATTACATACAACAAGCATTGGTCACTGGTATGAATTTGTCTGTGAATGCCTTCTGTGTCAAGATTGTACAATATCCAGTACGGCAATGAATGGGCCAAGTAATATCAAAGCAAGCGCATATGTGGCGGTCAGGAGATATCGAAAATTGTAAAACGGAATGTTACTAAAATATAGGGAGTAGCCTGCTTTGTAACATAAAACGTTGGAGTGGACGGGTGGCACAGGGGGGAAAATTCGTTAGTTTCTGATGCTGTGGAGGTACATATCCCTGTACTGGTCAAGCTTTCTCTTAAACGAGTCCACGGATGAGGACATGACGACATCCACAGGCAGGGCGTTCCATGCCGTTACCATTCTGTGGCTGAAGAAGGACCGTCTTGCGTCCAGTCTCGCTCCTGTCACACGTAGTTTCAGAGGATGTCCTTTCAAGCTAGTAGTGGTGGCCAGCTCAAAGAAGTCGCCGGATGCGAGGCAGCAGTCCTGACCCCGTAGCATTCTAAACGTTTGAATTAAGTCGCCACGGAGTTGTCTGTAGTCCAGGGGAAAGAGGTTAAGATTTGAAAGTCTGGTTTCGTAAGGTAGGTTTTTATGACCTCTGACAAGCTTGGTTGCCGTCGTTGGACTTTTTCGAGGGTGGTACGATCCTTAACAGTCCAGGGTCTCCAGGCCTGAATGGCAAATTCTAACTGTGGGCGCACAAACATCCCGAAGACCTTGCGGAAGCACTCTTCATCGAACTTGGCAAATGCCCGCTTAATGAGATATAAGCTGGACATTGCGGATTTTGCTGCTTTCAAGCAGTGGAATGATGGCTTTAGTGAAGATGTTATCCACACACCTAGGTCTTTCTGAACCTCTACCAGTGGCAGCGGTGTGTGATTTAGATAATACGTCTGCCGGTGCGCAGAGCTGGTTCTGCCAATCCTCAGAATGTTGCATTTAGTCAGGCCACTGGCTCCTCCCATTTAGAGTGGCTTTAAGTTTGCCTGTAAATTTGCCTCATCGTCCTCGTTGCGGATGACGGTCCAAAGCTTTATATCGTCAGCAAACATGGCAATCTTGCAGTCCAATCCATGGATACAGTCATCAATATAGATGAGGAAGAGAATAGGGCCAAGAACGGAGCCCTGAGGTACTCCGCTCGTAACCGTCACCTCTGTCGAGTGCTGGCCACCAAGACGAACAGTCTGGGACCGACCGACCAAAAAGTTTTCAATCCACTTCAAAAGCTTGCCTCTTACCCCTATGTGGCTGAGCTTGTGTAGGAGACGTTGGTGTGGCACGCTGTCAAATGCCTTCTAGAAGTCTATGTAGGCCACATGCAAAGCGTTTCCTTCATCAATCGCTCGGGTCCACTGTTCAAGACAGTAGAGTAGATTGGTTAATCAGGACCTCCCTCTGCGGAAACCGTGCTGAGCATCGCACAGAAGATGATTTTGCTCTAAAAACCGCATCAGTTCGCGTTTGATTATTCGCTCCATAACTTTGCAGCATATGGAGGTGAGGCTTACTGGTCGGTAGTTGTTTGCGGAAGCGCGACTGCCATTTTTATGAATCGGTGAAATCCACGCAGTCTTCCACTCAGGAGGCAGTCTGCCTGCATCAAGAGAGGCTTGGAAGAGGACGCTCAGAGGTTCTGCCAATTCTGTGGCCAATTCTTTCAACAACTTTGCCGGTATTTCGTCAGGACCGGGCGAAGTCCCTTCTTTTAGCTTCAGTAATTCCTGTTGAACAATAGGTTTTGTGAGAACCACTGAGTCAATTGTCGGGACAGTGTCCACATTACAGTGATCAGTGGGTACAGCGACTTCTCTCGTAAAGACCGACTGAAAGAACCTGGACAGATGCTCAGCCTTTTCGTCGTCCTTGTAAATTTCAACGCCATTATCAGTTTTTAGCATAGGGATGGGATCCCTGTTGCGAGTACTTTGTCTTATGTAGTTGAAAAAAAGCTTTGGGTTTTCTCCTGCACAGTTTAAAAGGTTACCCTCGAAGTCTTGGCGGGCTTTGTAAACAAGGCACTTTACCCTATTCCGCTGAGCCTTATACCTATTTCTTGATTCAGTTGTCTTGTCCCTAACATATGCTTTCCACAGCTTTTGCTTACGGTTTACTTCAACTTTTAGTGAACCCTTAAGCCATCGGGGCCTACTGGTGATTTTCTTTTTCGACATAGGGCAGTATCTGGTGATAAGTTCATTCAGTATGGCCTTAAGTTCTAGCCAGTCCTTGAGGACACACCCCGTAAATGCTGCTTTCCAGTCTCTACGACGCATGTCGAGACGCATTTGGTTGAAGTCACCACGCCATATGTTGCGTCTAATCACGATGCTTTGATCGGGTACAGAGAAGAGAGAATACTCCCACTGTAGGACTACACGGTCGCTTTTTCCGAGAGGGGGTAGACAGTTTACAACATCAACGCTTTCCGGTGCCTTTGTCAATACAAGATCTAGGCAGTTAGCTAGTTGTCCTTCACATAGTCTGGTTGGGGATAAGATGTGTTGTGTGAGATGCGATCTTTGCACAGAATTTAGGAGGCGGCGATCAAAGTTAAATTCTGAGCCCGGGGCAGAAGTCAGATTCCAGTCGATATTCGGAGCGTTAAAGTCGCCCATAATCATGACATTGGGTCGGAGGGAAATCGCTTCTAATTCCTCTAGTAGACTACTGTCTGATTGCGGGTCGTTCCTCGGTGGGCGGTAGACCGTCAGTATCTCGAGAGGTTGTGACCCCGGCCCTTTGACGGTGTGCCAAATCGTTTCAGTTGCGCGCGCGAGCTGTCCCTCTTTTTCTGACGCGAAAAGGCCATATTTGACATACACGAGCACACCTCCACCTTGACGTCCCAACCTGTCCTTTCTGAACAAGTGATAACCAGATAAAGCGACTTCGCGATCGTCTACGCCCGCGGACAGCCACGTTTCAGTTATGGATATAACATCGGGTAAGGTTTGGTCAACGTAGATTTTAAGCTCATCTAATTTAGATAGCAGACTTTGCGCATTGGAATACAAGCATTTTAGCTTTTTCTCCTTTGGTAAGCCGGCTATGACGCCGCCTTTGTCAATTGTCTCGGCTGTGGCGACATACGCACGGGCCGTGTCCATATGAAGCGGGACGGTCGCTCGATTATGCAGTTGTTGTAGATAACCAGGCCTTGTTCGCCATTCGTTTGTCGCAGCCTTAGCTCCTGAACTAACTGTCGGCGTTTTATCCGCTCCGGTGGTGTGTAATCCGGCTGAAAAAAAACTCCTTGGTGGGAATATTTTAACCTAAAACGTCTTGAGAGGATGAGATCAACATGCTCTTTGCAACTCAGAACAATTTTAAGGGGCCTAGGATGCGGTGGAATAGCGGATTCAGTGGAGCGCTTTCCGAGTCGGAAGGCTTTCAACACGGAAATTTCTTCGTCGGGTTGAAGCAGTGTGTTTAGAAGACCTTGGAACAAGCCGAGATCAGCTAATACGCGTTCTTTAGGTGTATCGGCTTGAGGCTCCTGAAGTCCCTGTATCACTAGGCACTGTTCTCGGAGCGGCCGGTCTTGGTTGCGCGATGTTGGTGACTTGGGAGTTCCTGGCGAACCATTCATGATGACATTCTGGTTGCCATCCACTCCAGGTATCTTTTCTGCAGCTAATGGTTTCGTGTTTGGGGCAATACTGCTCCTGTCGTTTATGTCAATACAGAGGATATTCGCATTTGCCGCGTCTGTGTCTACGCTGGCGCTGGAGGTTTCTGTCGATTGCTCAGACGAGCTCTGCTTTTCCACCCCAGGAAGTTCCTTTCTTCGGGTACTCCGAAGTCGTCCGATTTCCGTCTCTCTCTTTCCAGTCATCAGTCCCTTTTGATTTAACTGCTTCTTTTTATGTGACCTCAGTTGCATGTGAACGGTCCGAGTCTTATTATTAATTCCTTGGTTCTCTTTGGTCACATTGCGGGGGGCAGTGAGCGTCTGCTTTCTGCTCTTCTGCGGTGGATTACTATCATGCCTTGTCATATTCTCCGCGATTTCCTCTGAGGTTTCCGTCCATGCAGGAGTTTTTTCTATGTCGAATCCTTTTACCTTCTTCTGTGGTGGAGATTGGACAGCTTCTACTCTGCCAGTGAGCTGGTCATTGTTCTTCAGCTGGGTAGTTCTCAATGATGAGAGTGTACTGCCATTATCACTTCGCAACTTAGTTTGCGATTTTGGAGTGTCGTTTACCATCGCTCTTGGTGAGGGTGAGGCTGTATGTTCATGTTTCCGTTTACCTTTTCTCTTAGCACTCTGTTTATTTCTGCAGCCAGCGATCTCCTGAAACGGTGATCCCTCTACTAGTGGGTTGCTGTTAGTCAACTCTGTCAGTTTCGAAACTATCTGTTGGCTACTGCTGAATTCATCAATTGACTTGAATTTATCATATTTTAGTAACAATGCAATGAGATCTATAAGGAGGTTCATGTTTGTCTCCAACGACGTAGTGTTTAACGCGAGATCTCGACAATATTTACACCGCGAACCACAATTTGAAGGTTCATCATCTGGTAGAAAATCTTGTGTAGGCGTGGCGAATTTCCCGGGATAATTTGCGTTGCGCGCCACCTCCGTCCTGTTTTGAACAACTTCTGGCGTACTGCGTTCGTTAGATCCTCCCTGCCCAGCGTGAATCGACGCTAGTCCGCATGGAGTTGCTAGTGCACTATTTTCATGGCAAAATCCGACACATTCCCCAACCGTGGGGCTAATGCAATTAATATTCTTTGAGGACATCCTCTCGGTGTCTATGGCCGAGGGGTCTAGGCGTTCGCCTCGTGAGGCGATGGTCGGAGGTTCGACGCCCGCTCCCCACGCCCTTTTTTCATCCCGCGGGACTGATGGATCGTACACTTCTACATTTTCCATGTCTCAATGCGCCAAAGTCAAGGATACAACAACGGCCGAAAGGTTGGCAGCAGAAGACAGACACAATCAAAAGAAGGCCTAAGGCTTTCGGATGTCAGGGAAGCTTTAGGCAACGGAAATCTAAGCGAATGCTTCGAGACTTCAGACAACAGAAACCTAGTCGAATTTAACGGCACTACAGTTAACAGAAATTCAAGTTAATGCATCAAAGCAAAGGTACAGCCAAAGTCTAATTTCGAAGTGAGACTCAGCCTTTGTTCTAAGCGTTTCGTTTGCTGGAAGATTGGTCTTTTTAGGCTCGTATGCAGAACTGGTAGTGTCGAAGTCCACGTTCTGCAAAGGTGGTGTCGTAAATTGATGACGATGCGAATATTGCTTTCTGTGAATCAATTTTCTAAAATCCGTTTGACTGCAGGAGCATCCAGAGTGCGGAAATCTCGAAGAATATTAACCCCTCGGAGGACGAAAATTTGAAGCCAAATTCGAAACGCGCGCCACCGATTTCCTCACACACACAGTAGTACACGCATAGGTATGTTTTACTTCTCCTAGATTACTGTTCAATTTTCTTCGGCATAATGCCCTCAGACGGCCGAAAGAAACCAGAAGGCATTCAGAGACGGTTTACTAGATCTTTGTCCAGGGTTCATACTTAGAACTATATCATAAATACCGTCTTCGACCACTCTGGATCAGAAGACTTCAAAATGGTCTAAACTTCCTATTCAAGGTCACCCACGATCAAGATATTCTCAAAATGAATTTACTTACCAACCAAAACGCCCCTAGAAACACCAGAAATAGCGAGGATATTATAAAGATTCCCAAATTCACAAAGTCCCAACGATCAAATTTCTACACCATAAGATATGCGACTATCTGGAATTCTCTTCCAGGTTATATCCGGAAAAGTCGAACCCTAATCGAATTTAAAAAAAAAACTAAGAAATTCCTCTCAAATAACAATACACATTTATTTTTGAATAAGATAGGACATTTTTTAAGTCAATACTTTGATATTGAATTTGGTCCAAAAGGGCTCTGATGATGCCAGCCGATTGAAAAATACCGGAACATAGCACTAAAAATAATCAAATTTATAAAAGAAAGCATCATTGATAAACATAGAACCGAAAATGATATTAGTCTATTTTCCTCCCTTTCTCGTTTTCATCAGCTATGTCACCTGACTCTAAATATCCCTTATAAAGCTAATAAAAATATACCCTTCGACAAAACCCTGCATATTAGTCGTGCGTATGTCTATATTAAAGCCATATTAAACATACATAGAACTATATTAGGTAATAGTAAACAGTCGACCACTACTCCTCTAATTTCACATTAACAAGAACAATATGATACATGACCCAATAGTATTTTGACAGTTTTGATTGTGACTTACCATTGAATGCTTCTTACTCCTGATATATATTTATCTTTTCCAGCTCTTAATCCAGACAACGATGGTAAACTCCTGAAAAATACGTCAGAACTGTCCGACCGCCCCCTTACATCTGGCCAGATAGACTGACAACCAACTGTAGTAATCGAGCCACTCAAGGGTATCGTCTTGCCTTCTTCTCCTTTTAGGCGACAGTCCGTGCTGGCTTCCTTGGTATTCTTATCCGAACGAGTGCGTCCTCGGCGGGAACCCTGGGAATCAGAGTGAATTAAGTCCATCATCTGCAAGGGCAAGCGTGCACGGATAGAATGGATCGACGGTGGATCAAGTTTATTAAAGGGAATATAACAACAGAAGAAATTTAATCTCGTTCCGTCTTCTCCTCGTCCTCCACTTTACGGACGGTCTCTCGATGGGCCCCCGCACACTCCTCGACGGCGGTCACTAAAACAAAACCGTTCAGAGCTTCAATCAGTCAAAATTGTACAGGAAGATCATAGCAAGGGCACATTAAAACAACAGGGTCAGTACGTCCTCTACACGCCCCCCCTCTCAAGAGTTGGCTCTGTCCTCAGAGGCGCTGCCTGGAGGGGCTGCTGGTGACTTCCACCTCTTCGGAGGGTTGAGGGACCAGGTGAGGGTGAAGGATGGGAAGGGTGTCGGCGGTCGCGTTAGGTAGTCGGCCTCTATAAGGTTTCAGCTTATCGTAGTGGACGGTGAGGACGGGGCCTCCGGCCGACTGCGCGTCACGTATGGTATAAGTCGAAGGGGGAAAGAAGTCAAGGATGACGAAGGGACCCTCCCACGGATGGAAGAACTTTGCCGAAGTCCCCACCGGTGGAGTCGGACGGTAGCGCAGTACCAGGTCGCCTGGACCGTAAGGTGCTCCGCTGACGTGTTGGTCGAAATAGGCTTTCTGTCTTGTAAAGGCTGACTCTAGGTGAGTTCGCGCTAGATTGTGCGTGGTCCTCAAGGTTTCCTGCAACTCTAGGACATAAGCATCTGGCTGATAGTCGTCGCAGATTGGGAGCGGGAGTTGAGAGTCAGAGGGTAAGCGGAAATGGCGTCCGGTAGGCATGAAGAAGGGGGCGTAGCCAGTCGAGGTACGGACCGCGCATCTATATGCCATCATGGCGTATGGCAGCCGAACGTCCCAGTTGTGGGGGTTGTGGTCTTCCGCGAAGGCTTTTAACAAGTTAATGATGGTCCGGTTCGTTCGTTCCACTTGGCCGTTCCCTTCAGGGTGAGCCGGTGTGGTGTGCGTTTTATGGATTTGAAGTAGGTCACAGACGTCGCGCACTAGGCGGCTCTCGAAGTTCGCCCCGCAATCGGAATGTAAGGAGATGGGGGCTCCGAAGCGGCAAATCCACGTGGTGAGAAGGGCCGTAGTGACTGATGCTGCGTCCTGTCGTGGGAGGGCGACTGCCTCTGCCCACTTAGTGAAGTAGTCAACCATCGCTAATATATAGCGGTTGCCAGTCAGGGTGATGGGCAGGGGTCCGATCTCGTCGATGCCCACCCGTTCAAATGGGAATCCTGTTGCCATAGGTTGGAGGGGCGCCCGGCGTCGGGGGTTGGGTCCTTTAAAGGTGGCGCACATGGGGCAGGTGTTACAGAAAATGGAGACTTGTTCTCTGAGGCGTGGCCACCAGAAGCGTTGTCTCACAGCAGCCTCCGTTTTCACATGACCTACATGGCCGAGCTCGCGGAGCAGATCGTCTAGAATAGGCAGGACTAAGCTGCCGGGGACAACCAGTCGAGGCTGACTATGTGTGTCGTCCTTGAAGAAGAGGAGGTCATTTTCCATGAGTAGGTGAGCCCAATGACTTCGTATGATTCGCGCAGAATCAGATGAACCACGTAGTTCGGAGTCAGTCGGGCGATGTCTCCCGTTGAGCTGGTGGTCATAAACTATGGCTGTATCGGGATCTGTGCTTTGAGCGATAGCCCAATGGTGGCGAGTTGGCTCACTGATGGTAAGGGCGGATATGAAATGGAAATCCTCCGTTGGCAGCTTGTCACCCGTGTCTGCGGGGCGGCGGGACATGGCATCCGCATTGGCGTGTTTCTTCCCTGGACGGAACTGAAAACTAAAATCGAACTGTTGCAGTACCTCTTGCCATCGTGCAAGCTGACCTTCGGCGTCCTTCATCTTCTGCAGCCACTGTAAGGCCTTATGGTCCGAACGGATGATGAAGTGGCGACCAAGTAGAAAAGGTTTGAACTGCTTCACGAACGTAATTAGTGCGAGTAATTCCCTACGATAAGTACAATAATTTCGTTGGGGTTTAGTTAGGGTTTTACTAGCGAAGCACACAGGTCTTTCCGCTCCTGTCTCGTCGCACTGGGATAGAAGACCGCCGATCGCAAATCCACTTGCGTCGGTATCGAGGATAAATGGGGGAGCGTCGAGTTGGGTGTTAGGTAACATCAAAATAGGGGCTGTTTTAAGCCACGTTTTAAGCTCATCAAATGCGGTCTGACACTCCTCTGTCCACTTAAATGTTCGTCCTTTCTCCGTGAGGCGGTGCAAGGGGCGTGCTATTTCTGCAAAACAAGAATGAAACGTCGATAATAGGAAGCCAGGCCGATAAAACCTCTAACGTCGGTAGCCGTCGTTGGAATGGGCCATTTTTTTATGGCATCTATTTTATCCGAGGAAGCGTGTATGCCCTCCGTGCTAACCTCATGTCCGAGGAAGGTTACTTTGTTACGTAGGAACGTGCACTTTTGGGGATTTAAACGGAGTCCCACGTCGCGAAGTGCCGTAAGGACCGCTCTCAGATTCTCATTATGCTGGCTGATGGACTTCCCAAAGACAATGACGTCGTCTAGGTAAATTAAACAGTGGCCAGGATATAAGTGCGCTAATACCGATTGCATTAGGCGTTGGAATGTTGCGGCGGCGTTACAAAGGCCGAAGGGCATAGTTTCAAATTCAAAAAGACCTTGAGGAAGAATGAAGGCGGTTTTTGGTTTGTCTTTAGGTTCAACCTCGACCTGCCAGTAGCCTGACTTGAGGTCGAGTGTGGAAAACCACCGTGCCCCCGCAAGGGCATCTAGGGTAACATCAATGCGAGGGAGTGGGAAAGAGTCTCGAGTGGTGACGGCATTAAGACGGCGATAATCGATACAAAAGCGCAGTTTCCCGTCCTTTTTCGGCACCAGGGTCACTGGAGATGCCCAAGGTGAGCGCGACGGCGTATCACGCCTGAATCAAGCATCATCTGTATCATTTCGTTCACCTCCGTCTGAAAATGTGGCGGGATACGTCGTGGGGGCTGCCACACGGGTTTAGCGGAGCCGGTGTCGATTGCGTGTCTTACGAGTGTTGAACGCCCTAACGAACGTTCGTCCCACGCAAAAACGTCCTCAAAGGTTGCCAGCAGGAATTTCAGATCCATGCGGTCTTGATCGTCGAGCACTACATCTGCCGGTAAGATGCTGTCTAAGTTAGTGGGTGGTAGTGCGACCGCCGCGGAGATCGCAGCACAGATTTCGTCTTCCTGGGACACCAAATCGGCGGGGCGGGACGGTGTGGGCTCAGATCCGAAACGAAGGACGCGCTCACGAATATCCAGATGGCAATTAAACTGGACAAGAAAATCAACCCCAAGTAAAATATCCCAGGTAACGTTTGGGCTAACGACAAATGTGTGTTCTTTAGTGCTAGTAGGGAACGCTAACGGCAAATTAATTAGACCGATTGTGGACATCCGCTCTCCGTTTGCCGTCAGCAGGCTAGGTTGTCTTTTGGGTTTAACAATGCTGTCCCTGCGATTAGGCGAAAGTATATCAGATCGGACTAGGGAAACTGTAGCACCAGTATCAACTAGGGCCCTAACAGGGCGGTTGTCAACATGCACTAAAGTAAAGAATGGCAATGTGTTAGGTGACTTTGAAGAGCATATAGGGACAGACAGAGTACCGGAATCCGCTTCGTCCGCGCGGTGTGCTGCTGTCGAGTATGGCGGACGATTTCCAAAGACCTTACGAGTGTGAAACGTCGTGTAATTGTTTGCCTTAGAGAAGCCGCGTGAGCTGGGCCCTTGCCCAGGTCGTCGGTAGCCAGGGGAAACGGAAGAGCCTCCAGGAGGGCGATGGTAAACTGGCGCTGGGGAGTTCGGCTCTAACAACCGATTGACTCTCTGTATGGCGCTCTCGAGGTCAGCCGGGGGGTTTAGGCGTAATGAATACGCCACCTCATCGGAGGCCAGGCCGCATTAAAAGTGATACAGGACGACCTGGTCTCTATCGGCCGCCGAGAGGGACGGGTAAGCGTCGGAGGCCAGCTGCGTTAGATCCGCGGCGAATTGGTCAGGTGTTTCCCTGAACTGACGACGACGGTGTAGCAGGCGGTGGATCGCGCCCTCAATCGCCAATCTAGGCTGGAACAGTCTCTGAAGTTCGTCACACAAGGTGTCAAAAGGTGTGGAGACTGACAGCCCGGCGTCAAGGGCCTTGTCCAGTTGGTCGTCTCCCAAATATTTAAAAATTAATCGGGAGCGTTGGTCCTGTGGCACCTCGTTCGTGTGGAAGCAGAAGCGCCGTAACCAGCTGCGGAAATCGGTCCGTCCATCAAAGGACCGAAAGGAAGTTGGGATGGGGTCGGAGACCGTCGTTGACGACGAAGAAGAGGCAGTTGGGTTCGCCGTAGTCGCTGCCACCAATGTAGTAATCGAGCCACTCAAGGGTATCGTCTTGCCTTCTTCTCCTTTTAGGCGACAGTCCGTGCTGGCTTCCTTGGTATTCTTATCCGAACGAGTGCGTCCTCGGCGGGAACCCTGGTAATCAGAGTGAATTAAGTCCATCATCTGCAAGGGCAAGCGTGCACGGATAGAATGGATCGACGGTGGATAAAGTTTATTAAAGGGAATATAACAACAGAAGAAATTTAATCTCGTTCCGTCTTCTCCTCGTCCTCCACTTTACGGACGGTCTCTCGACGGGCCCCCGCACACTCCTCGACGGCGGTCACTAAAACAAAACCGTTCAGAGCTTCAATCAGTCAAAATTGTACAGGAAGATCATAGCAAGGGCACATTAAAACAACAGGGTCAGTACGTCCTCTAAACAACAACTAGAGCAAACCAAAATTTACCAACAGGAAAATAATTTCAAGGTCAGGCCGATATCAAAGTTCTTCAATTGCCATGAAGGACATATCATTCATGCCCCCGAAAACTACCAAACTGCAAACTTCAATTTTTATATTATACATATCGTTATTTTTATAACCTTTGATTATTATTTTCCCTTAGAACTGAGGTTTTTTTAACTTAAAACAAACTCTCAATTCGCGCTCTTTTTGGCTAACAAGACACCCGAAGCAAATGAAGTCAAAGTGCAGTTGAAATTGACGCGTTTGTTTTAGTTTTTTTCCTGAGTTCAAAGGGGACTGACAGTGCACAAGGGGCGCTTCAATAAATCTATTCTGTTCTATTCTATTCTCTTCTATTCAGCAGGTGACTAATTGTCCTGTAGGCGATGCGGATTTCGGGACGTTCGTCGCGGTAGGCGTCCATCAGCATGGCAGAGAACATAAGACTGAAGAGGCTAGGCGCCAGTACGCAGCCTTGCTTCACTCCATTGGTCACTGCGAATACCTCTGAGACAGCTCCGTTGTCCGTGACTCGCGCCATCATACCGTCGTGTAGCTGACGCACCATCTGAGTGAATCGCTCCGGACAGCCGAATTTCTGCATTATCTTCCACAGCCCTTTACGATTCACCGTGACGAAGGCTTTCGTCAGATCCACGAAGGTAGAGTTCAGGTTGGTCCGCATCTCCTGACACTTCTCCTGAAGTTGACGGGCGGCGAAGATCATATCCGTGGTCACACGATGACGACGAAAGCCGCATTGGCTTTCCGGCAGAAGGCCCTTTTCTAGATGGTTATTGAGGCGGTTGAGCAGGATGCGGACGAAGATCTTCCCGGCGATGTTCAGTAGGCAGATGCCGCGGTGATTGTCGCAGACTTGGCGATTCCCTTTTCGCTTATAGAGATTCACGATGGTTGCGTCTTTGAGATCTTGCGGGACTAAACCTTGACGCCACATCGCCTGGCAGAGCACAGTCAGGTGATCCATCAGTCGGGGACCTCCGTGCTTGTAGACCTCAGCAGGGATCACGTCCGATCCGGGTGCTTTCCCGCTGGAGAGCTGCTGCACGGCCCTGATGGTCTCCTGGAGAGATGGCGGGAGGTCGAGGTCCACGTTGGTCTCCACTTGCGGCAAACGCTCGATGACGGAGCGACGGTTGAGGACGTCTTGGAAATGCTCGGCCCATCGCTGTAGGATTTGCGTCGTCTCATTCAAAAGAGTACTGCCGTCGGCGCTGAGGAGAGGAACAATGCCGTTCGTCGGCGGACCGTAAACAGCTTTGATCGCGGAGAAGAAGTTCTTCCATTCGTTGCGGTCCGCGTAGCCTTGGATCTCCTCAGCTTTGCGAGCAGTCCAGGCGTCCTGGATCTCGCGCAGTCGTTGCTGAAGTTGGCGGCGACTGCGGTAGAAGGCAGCTTTGTTGTCCTCAGTGGGGTGATCTACGTAGGCTTTGTGTAGGCGGTTCTTCTCAGCTAGCAGATTTCTGATGGCGGCGTCGTTGTCATCGAACCAGTCGTGGTGTTGGCGGGAAGCGCTACCGAGGACGGTGAGCGCCGTCGACTGGACCGTGTCTCGCAGTTGACACCAGCGGTTCTCCATGGAGGCGTTCTTAGCAGCGGCGGCGGCGTCGTCGGCGGCAGCGATAGGAAGGTTGTCTAGACTTTGAGCTAGCTCTTTGCTGAAAAGAAGATGGTGAGTGGGCAAAGACAACAAGGCAACATGCAGCGTTCCTGGGGGTCGCTTACCTTGTGGTCTCCTGCGAGGCTGTAGGCGAATACGCATCTTCGAGATGACGAGGCGATGGTTGGTCCACCCGTTTGAGACCGCCATCGCCTTTGTCACCAGCACGTCCCGCTGATCTCGCCTCCGGACGAGGACATAGTCCAGCAGGTCCTTCGAATTTAAGTCGAATCCCAGCTCTCCGACTTTTTGTCGAATTTACTTGATAGTATAGGCCATACTGAACGTCGCGTGGAAGTTAATTGCGAACTGACACCGTATCCTTTGGATTTGGATTACAAGTACTCCAACTAGAGAGTTCTAGCATTGAGGAAGATTCTATCCGAATTCTTCAAGGAACAGCACCACTGATTATTCTTCTCATTCGCACCGGTGAAGTATACCACAAATTCTCCATCAAAGGATATTTGCAATCGTCCGACCATCTGTACAACGCTCCTAACTTGACAACTTTTCTCCGAGATCCACGTCGAAAACTATAAGCGGCTGAGTCGTTTCCTATTTAACTTCATAACAGGCAAATTCTTCATTCTAACAATTGTTGAAAGCATCCTGCACTACTCTTTAACTGATTGACGAGTTTGAAAATCAACAAGAATGAGCAAATTTGTTATAAAAAACTCGCTCACAAAGGTTGTGCGACCGGAATCTTAACACTGTACCTGCGGAATCGAAGGCTAGAGCGTTAGCCACTGCGCTATCGATGGACGGTTTGGCGCTAGTCAGAAATGTTTATTAACTACAGAAGAGCAGCTGAAAACTATATTTAATTCATTAGCAGTCTCTTGCGATAAAATGCCGCTGGAATCATTAGACTCCAGGGAGATTACGCACAATAGGCTCCAAGAGATAAGGCAGGAAAAAAAACCGATGCACTGCCAAGAGGCTTCGAAAACTGTATGACAGACGGGACGGATTCTGCGCTTGTCGGTCGCTGTGTCGGCTGTAAGGAACTTGAAAAGCGGGTCCAGACGCTAGAAGAGAAGCAAAGCCTACTGATGGACATCATCATGGCTACTCATAAGCACAGTAAAATAGAATTACCAAACAATCCGCCAAATTTCCGATCGATAAGCGACGAACATCCTACTAATAAAGGCACTAGCGCGGAAAAGTCAAAGCCAGTCAGGACGAGGAAGCGAGTTATGTCTCCAGAGGAAACTCCAGACAAACCAGTTTCGGTGGATAACGCGGCGGTCGACGCTAATGCATTAAAAATAAGTCAGGTTACACTACCTGCTATAGTAAAAAAACCTGCCAAATCATCGAACACTAAAGTTGGGAAAGCCAGGGTGACCCTCAGAAGATCTGTTAGAAACTACAAGCACTCGCCGTTATTCTTGGACGTGAATGCTGTTACTCCACTTCTTCAAAAGGCTAAATCATCTGGAAAATGCCCTAACAATTCCGTTTATGGAAAAGGACACGATAAGCCTTCGTGCAGTACATTGCAACAGGGTAGCGATTGTAAGAGCTCCACTGCCGGAGCAAGTACGTCACATGAAAACTCATGCCTTAACCTCCCTTCGCCGGCCGAAAATCATTCAAATGTCGAAGTGCCAACATCCGTCGGGAATACAACAGTAGCATTATATCGTCCCAGTGCGGACGGGACAGTAATGAGCTCTTTCATAAATCGTTAGCAAAATATTGTTATGATGGCGCCCCAGAGTCCACGTCATGCATTCCGAAGGAACGAGTGACGTACGACCTGGACCTTATTCATCAGTACGCCAGTGCCGTCCTGCAGGATGGGGAAATATTCACCGTTAAAAAAGCTTTCCGACTAGGCAGAGCGGACCTTAATCGTGACCTAAAAACGTCCCCAAGACTCCTGAAATTTATTTTGCAAAACGAAGCCCAAGCAGCGCATTTGTTAGAAAGTAGAACGACCTTACGCAATTCGCACAAGGAAGTGTTTTTTTCAACCAGACTACGAACCGAGGGAAAGACTGAAAATGAGAGAACTGAGAGCAGAATTGAAGGAGAGAATTGGCAGAGGATAGAAGGCGCTGAAAATAAAAAATGGACAAATAGTCCAAACAAAGGGGTCTTTCCTGTGGTCAGAACCCCGTCACAATGAAGGCGGGGCCAATCCAAAGAATCAGTCATTGAAGGTTATATCCACAAATGTGCAAAGCCTCTTCAACAAACTAGACGAACTTAGAGACTTAGTGCTCAGAGACTCATGCTCATATCCGAACTGTACCAAGCTAGCGAGAAGAAAGACGTCCTTATCGTTGGGGATTTTAAAGCTCCTGGCATTGATTGGCTAACGTGGACTGCACAAGGGCCGCAAGACAGCTTTAATCACAAACTACTACAATGGGCAACGGACAAACGTCTCTGCCAGAATGGTACCTTTGGAACACGTGTCAGGGAAGGACAGCAGTCGAACTGCCTTGATCTTATTTTTACCCGAGAGGAGGAAAACGTGTTAGACCTGCAGGACCGACAACCATTAGGGGCAGGCGACCACATCACGCTCTACTTCGAATACTCACTCTTTTTCAAACCCGTCCAGCACGAGAGGTGGGAGAGAAACATTTGGAAAAGGGACTATTCTCTCATGAGGAGGGAAGCGACAGCTATATCATGGGAGACTGAACTGCATGGTCGGGCAAACGACAACTGGAATACTTTCAGTTCCTTACTGAAAGAGATTGTTTATTCCAATTGTCCTCTCGGAAGGAAGACAATCACAAACCGCCCAAAGTGGATAAACCCGGACTTGAAGGCCTCTTACAGAAAAAGGAATCGTCTGTGGAGGCGTTACAGACTAACTGGCTCCGACGAACACTTACAGGAATATAAGCGGCAACGAAACGACCGTAAAAGTGAGGCCTCAAAGCTGCAAAAGAAGTTTGAACTGAACATACTTCGCAATTCGTTGGAGCATCCGAAAATTCTATATGGTTATATACGAAGTACTAAAAGGACTCAGGAGCTGATCCCTGCCCTTAGGTCTGCAGATGAAAAAGTGGAGATTGATGACCAGGTTAAAGCGTCCCTCCTTTCCGACTTCTTTCAGTCCCTCTTCACCCGAGAATCTAGTTCTATATTTGTCCATCCATCCATTCGCCAACCAACCTCTCCTCCCAGTACTTTCCCCCTCTTATCCCCTCCCTACCCTCCTTAACCGAGGAACCACTCTTCTTATCTACCGTAGTTAGGGCCGAGTTACTCCGGCTGAAACCTGCCAAATCGCCTGGCCCAGATAGAACTCCCGCCCTAGCACTTCGTGTACTCGCTAATAAACTGTGCAAACCCTTATCCGCAATATTTCAAAAGTCATTTGAAGACGGCGAGCTATCGGAAGAATGGAAGTGCGCACTGATTAATCCGATCCATAAAGAAGGCTCAAGACTTGACTGCTGAAATTATCGTCCTGTCAGTCTTACTTGCATCGCGTGTAAAATAATGGAACGCATTATCAAAAGACACTTGATGAAATACCTGGAACAGAACAAAATATTGTGTGATGCCCAACATGGCTTTCCTCCAGGGCGCTTCTGCCTAACGAATGTTCTTTACTCGCATGAGAAATGGACACGAGCTACCGATAAGGGTTTTCCAGTAGATGTCATATCTTTTGACTTCAAGAAGGCCTTTGACAGTGTCTAACACAGGCTTCTTTTACAGAAGATCTTGGATGTAGGAATTCAAGGAAGAATGTTTAGGTGGATCAGGAGTTTTCTGTCCTCCAGACTACAAAGAATCCTCGTTGGAAATTCTACCTCGGAATGGGTAAAGGTGGAAAGTGGTGTCCCACAGGTTTCTGTATTAGGCCCAGTACTCTTCTTGATTTATGTTTATGACTGCATCAGCGAAGTGAATTGCGAGGCTCTCATGTGCGCGGACGACATTAAAATATGGAGTGAAGTCAAGTGTGATGATGATGCAGAGAAGTTGCAGTCGAACATCAACAAACTGTGTGCTTGGTCTAACAGATGGCTTTTGAAGTTTAACGTATTCAAATGCCTGGTTTTGCATCTGAACACCGGCCGCAATGCCTCACCCAGACACCAGTACAATATTGACGGGACGAGGTTAGAAACTGTGGAAGGACACAGAGATCTGGGTGTATGGACGACCACAAATCTATCGCCATCAGAACACTGTAGAAAGATGGTCCAGAAGGCAACTAGTACTCTACGCTGGATCAGACGTGCACTTAAAATATTTCCTTCCGAACTTTTCGAAAGACTCTTTGGAGTCTTTTTAAGACCTCATCTAGAGTATGGAATGCCAGCAGCTGCACCATGGATGAGGAAGTTTATCAACTTACTCGAACATGTGCAACGCAGAGCGACAAAGACGGTCGACGGTTTAAAGCATTTGTCTTATCAGGAGAGGCTGAATTTCCTAGGCCTATTCCCTCTCTCTTATAGACATATAAACTGCAGTCTACTCTGGACGTTCCGGATTGTTCGCAGCCCGGTTTGTTCATTAAGAGCAGAGGATTTCTTTGAGTTCGCCCGTAAAAACCAACTACGCGGTCATGCATACAAAGTCAGGAATGAGCGCACGCGTTAAGACCGACGAAAATTTTCATTCAGCCAGCGGGTTGTCAGGCCGTAGAACTCGCTTCCAAGCGAGATGGTGACGGCAGACACAGTTTTTGTGTTTAAAAGAAAACTTGCTCGTCTAGTTTTCGACAGAAATCGACTTGTACAGCATGACTATGCACAGCCAGCTTTGTAAAATCTGCCATATACAATCTCCCGCACAACTTTACAGTGACCCTATGCACTACTTTATGATTACAGTCAGTCAGTCATTCAGTCAGTCAGTGTATTTGAGGGAAATAGGCTTACGCCTTTGAACTCCCTATTTGTACATAAAAAATCGATAAACAAGCAAAAATGTGAAGAAATTACAGCATTAAGTGAATGCATACATTGATTCACATATGTCACTAGTCACATGGTTAAAAAGTCACATAGTCCGCTCGTTGCTGCAGCATATATCTGTCAAGGCGACATTTAAATGTCTCCACAGATTTAGACATAACAACCGTCTCGGGCAGGTTATTCCACGGTTCCACGACACGGTTGGAGAAGAAATATTTTCTCACATTCAATCTACCCTGTGGCACACGTAGCTTGAAGGGATGTCCCCGGAGGTGAGTTGTAGTAGCGAGTTGGAAAAAGTCATCGAACCGAAGGGCACAATCCAAGCCGCGCACGATACGGAAGGTTTGTATCATGTCTCCGCGCAACTGCCTGTAACTCAGAGGATAGAGATTAAGGTTAGCTAAGCGGATCTCGTATGGCAGTGCACTTTGACCTCTTACTAATTTTGTGGCTCGCCTCTGCACCCTTTCGAGCAGATCGTAATCCTGGTGCGTCCACGGTCTCCAGGCCTGAATTGCATATTCGAGATGGGGCCTTATAAACGTGCCGAAGACTTTGGTGAAGCAGTCTTCATCGAAAACTACGAATGTCCGCTTGATGGCATATAGCATTGACGTTTCGGCCTTGGCCGCCTTACAGCATTGTGTAGAAGGCTTTAGGCTGTCTGCAACCCAAACTCCGAGATCTTTCTGAGTTTCTGCTTCTCGGAGAGGCATTCCGTTCAGATGGTATTGCCGCGTATTAGGGCTCTAATTTCCGAGGCGCAGAATGGTGCATTTGTTCAAATTGAAGGACAAGAGCCATCTGCGGGACCACTCGTCCAACCGACAAAGATTTTCTTGGAAGTTGGTCTCATCGGCAGCATTCTGGATGACTTTCCAGATTTTTGTCATCCTCAAACATGGCACAATCACAGTCCAACCCATCTACGCAATAATTGATGAACAAGAGAAAGAGAGTTGGTCCGAGCACCGAGCCTTGTGGGACCCCACTCTCTATGAATGTGCACCTTGATCGCTGTTGTTCTACGCGGACAATTTGGGAGCGGCCGACAAGGAAATTTTCGATCCATTTGAGAAGTTTGCCACCGATGCCCATAATTCTCAACTTGTGTAGGAGACGCTGGTGCGGAACACTGTCAAACGCCTTCCGAAAATCAATATAGGCAACATGCACGGTGTGTTTTGCGTCCAGTGCTCGTGTCCAACTTTGCATTGTGTATAGCAAGTTCGTAACACATGATCTTCCCCTACGGAAACCATATTGTGTATTGGACAAGAGGTTGTGGGTTTCCAAGTAAGCCATCAACTCCTTTTTGATGGTTTTCTCCATCACTTTGCAGCAGATTGATGTCAGACTGACGGATCTGTAGTTTGTCGCCTGAGCACGACTACCGTTTTTGCAAAGAGCTGTAATGTGGGCCGTCTTCCAGTCTGTGGGAAGAATTCCAGCATCAAACGATTTTTGGCACAGAAAGGATAGTGGCTTGGCCAGCTGTTGGGCAAGCTCAAAGAGCAGCTTTGCTGGAATCTCGTCCGGACCGGGAGATTTACATTCCTTCAAGTTTTTCAGCTCTTCTAAAATCGCTTCTTCTCGAAACAGAATATTTTCGATAGTGGGATCTCTAATGTTCTCAGAATTAGATGGGGTAAAGTCCGCTTCTCTTGTGAAAACGGATCGGAAAAATTGAGAAAAGTGCTCAGCCTTATTTGTACTGTCCGATATCTCCAAGCCGTCATCACCCCTCATAACAGGAATGGGATTCCTGTTACGTGTGCTTTTCCGCAAATAGCTGTAGAGCGGGGAAGACAGTGGAATCATCGCTGACATAACTGAGTTGCCGTAATTGTGGTCATGGCAGAATTGGGTAGTTTTTATACTTCCACCACATCCGTCATTAGCCGTACTAGTATTGGCAGTTTGGTCGGCGGCCGCATTAGTAATAGTAGTGATTGTCGTCTATGTACTGGTTTCTGTTTTCCTTACCTTACTATTTCAGATGTTTTACCAGCAGCCGTAGTACTGCTTGTTACAATGACTAGTACCGATACCAACAGTAGTACTACTTGTAAATCTGTTGTCAGTAATAGTCGCTTGGGTAGCATCTTTTGTAGTAATTTGTAGTTCTGTTACTTACCGTAGACTGTTCACTTCCTGCCATTCAGGTTGGCCTACCAATGCAAGCGGTGCCGACACTTCCTGTCATCTGCTTACTGGTGCACGTGGTACGTGTGCCAATGTACTTCACTCACGATGTCATGAATGCAATTTTGATTGGTACTAACAGTTGCTGTAGTTCCACGCGTCCCAGTTTTCATACCGGTAGTAGAGGGCATGGTTACAATACCAGTTGCATTGTCAGTTATTGCGGAAGTGCAGGAAGTAATTGTGTCCGTACCATTAATAGTAGTAGTAGTAGTAGTAGTAGTAGTAGTAGAAGTAGTAGTAGTAGTAGTAGTAGTAGCAGTAGTAGTAGTAATCGTTGTAGTATTGATACCCATGGCCTTCATAGTAGCGGTTGTACTAGAGGCGGAAGAAGAAGCATCAGTCATTGAATCAGATTCTGTACCCGTCGACGTTCCCCTAGCATTAGTAATAGATGCAGGTTTTATATAAAAAGTAGTAAATATAGGGATTGCAATTTTTTCCTTGGTGGAGGTCACACAATTACGTACGTAGAATTAGATGCAGGAGTCTACTAAGCCGTTTGGGCTTAGGTACCCTCCAGATACTAATTGCGTATTTCCTTCCTTGTATTAGTGTTGTTCCATGTAATTCAAGAGGGGTAGGTTCATTCACCTTCTTTGCTTTTCCTGAGAGAGACACACCTCATAACATCTGAAACAGTTCTTGCTTCACTGACGGTGGTCATCGTTATACCTGTAATAGTAGGTTTAACGCCCGATTTATCGAAGGTGAGCTAACTTACAATGTGTCCGCCGACATTCCAGAATATGTTTTCCCTTCGGAACCATTCATTAAATAGGGTTATAAAATTGATCATCATGCAGAATAATTCCATAGTAATTCAGTTACCTGAGGATGCCATCGTTCGGACAAACGTCTTTCCCATTGTATATAATAATAATCTTTTTTTATTAAGGACCCGTCGGGGCCCCATCAAAGCAAGTAAAAAAATTTAGATGTGAATTTTAGTCGAGGTAGACAGAATCTTTACAAAATGCAATTCATAGTTTCTGAATTAGTAGTCCATTGACAAAAATGACTAGCCAGGGGTAAAAAAAACTCCCTTCAAAAAATTAAAAAATGGTTGGATTATTTTTACAGGAGAAAAAATCCCTTCAATAAAAATAATATACATAAATATACATAATATAACGTATATAAAACTATACTTCTTAGAACAATGCCTACTTTAATAGCTTACATTTTTTCATTGATTTTCGATGCCCTTAGAAATTTACTTACATTTCCTGCAAAACTTGCATAAACCATATGCATTTTCCTTTTCACTCGATAGAAACTGACGTCTTTTTCCAATTCCGTACTCGAAGGAAGAGTATACTTGGATGTTTAAATACTTTTCCAGTTCCACGAATAACATTTATTCCCACCTATCGTTTCCAAACTACAAGTTGCATACAATCCCGCGGGCGGGAGGCCATATATTTGCCTACGGTATTAAAAGTAGACCGCATGGTATTCACAAAATTCAGCAGTGAACTTGAGTCATATTGTTAAAATTAGAAGGCCTCTCCCTAAATACAAGGATATGATGTCCAGTAAACGGCCATTTCACGTTCTCAAAAATCTTGCTACTCAAACTTTTTTAAAACCGAATTATACCCTTCCTTCGACTATGACATTCGAAGAACACGTCATTCTTCATAGAATGAGCAAGACAATCGCCACTCATATGCATGTTTTCCATGACATATAACAGATTTCTAGGGGCATTTAAAATCCATGAGAAAAATGTCTGCTTCTTAATTAGTCATTTTTCCGAAGTATTGTTTTCGTATGCAGCCGGAAAGAAGTTCGTTTGAATGCCGTTATCCGCAGCTAACTGGATCATTACGCAATAACGCGTCAAATCGATTTGTTTTACAACCTTCCTAAATTAATCTATTCGAAACGAAAAGGCATTTAGGAGTTTTCGTTGAGATTTCATGAGTAAGTCTAGTTATCTTACTACTAGATACAGCGCCCTGCGAAATCGGTTGCCGTAGTTGTACCGGTACTACGTTAATTATTGTCAGTTATCTTTTGCAGTTGAAAACCCAGCATCTGAAAGAGTGTTCATATTTATATTACCATAAGTCGTATTGACTTGCATGACAGCTAACACCATTTTTTTTGTAGCATTAGCAAACCGGAACATACTTGTAAATTTCCTACCAGGATTTACTGAAGAGGTAATATTTACCGTTTTTGTCGACTACCGTATTTCATAAAGGGACTGCTCGGTTGCCTGCAGTGGCTGTATCCCAAACTATATTGCTGTCGTTCTACTAACAATTATATTACTGGCAGAGACATTACCCATAATAATACGAATTGTATTCAATGCCAGTTTACAAGCACCGCCAGGGAAGCGTCAGACATAAATCCGGCCAGCAGTTAACACAAATTCATATGAAAAAGGGGATAAAAATTCGGTTAATGGTAGTGTTTAGAGTTTAGATGATTCAGTAGGAAAAACCCTTCTGACAATAACATGTCGACAGTCAAGGAAGGGAGAGGTAACACTGTATCGGATATTATCTGTTGCCACTACTTTTTACGAAATTGGGACCGATTCAACCAGAAGCGCTGAAGAACAGCTACCCCCGTTGGCTAAAGAAACTGTCCCTGGTGAGACCGGCCATAGAGATCGGAGACCACAATCGCCGTCGTTACGGCATACTCCATCAGTGGATTTCGCAACAATAATTTGAGGGTTTTCTGAATGTAAAAAATGCGTAATTCTTCTCTTAGATAAAGGGTAATTTTGCACATTTTTCACATTTACCGGTCAGTCTATGTCAAATAGCAACTGCATTTACAGACAGGAATCACTGATATCTATCGGTGCGTGCAAGGGGACCAAATAAGAAACCTAGCGGTGACTATCGCTTCGAGTGTCGACAACATGCATTAAAGTAGTGAGTGGGTTAACGGTACGATTATATAACACTTTACATAGTAAAAATAATTCCCTTTTGTAATCTACGAAACCATATAGGATCATGTCTTGTAAGCCGGCCACGTTTCTGGTAAAGCAGATGTCGGCCTCTCCTGGCAGTACTCAATAACTGCCGGCGACCGTATATGCCTTTTTATGCGGTTGTGGTCTGAACTGCGTTCCACATGCTCGTGTTTTCCGATATGGTCCACCGATCCACTCATTGAGACTAAAACATGTAGAAAAAGTACACTTTTTGACACTGATGTTAGCTAGAATTCTGCATTGGAACAATACCCGTCTGTCAATTCTAACTATCCGGTAAAACGTTTTTACCTAACTGTCACTATTTATTCTACAACCAAAAACTGAATAACAGACAGAATCTGCCTACTTGGAAAAACATTTGCCTGAAAATATATGTCTATTTGCCTTAAGGGAACCCCCATTGTCTATTGGTAAAATTATTTATTTATAATTCATTTACCTACCCGGCAGGCGACACTTTCAGCAGGTATGATGGTGAAATACGTCTGTTTTTCGTCCTACCGTAGCCTGGATGATCTTAAAAACTGCAGCTTGCGAGGGCAATGAGCTATGCAACAGGACTACTACCATATCTGATTGTTATTGACACTGCCAACTGACAGGGCAGCTCTTCTAAAAGCCGTTTACTCTCTTCTTTTATGTCTTCCTTTCTGCTTCATTTTAACCGTCGTTCTCTTCTTATTGCATCATGTTTCCCTAGGGTCTCTTTTGCAGTGGTTTTACTATGCGTTGTGTTAAGCTTCGATTGTCGCTTTCCGCACCATCTATCAGCGTCAACAAACCTTCTTCCGTTCCGATTAAACTCAAAACGCGTGCTGGGTAGTATACTGACTACCAATACGAGTATATGATAATCTACACGCCTCTTCTGGGCGTCGAGTCTTTGTAGACAGCGTTGTTATGCTTTAAATACTCCCTAGTGCCCCCGGGACTTACATTTAAAGCACACTGTGCAGTAGCACCTAGGCTAGTCATTTTACTATCAAGGACATATTTTACTACGATGGCTTTCCCAGTGATTTTGTGAACGGCATTACATTTACAAAAATATCTCATCAGTGTTCCACTAACATTACTAATTTTCTCCGTGTGCGGTACTGCAGACCCGAAAACTCCTGAAATGTTAACAAAATTCCGAAATACAGTTTCAATTCAAACCAGATTATGTAAGCTAGCTTGTTGCATTCATTACTGAGCAGTATAATCCTACTATGCTTCAATTACTTTAAAACTCCCATGAAAGTCTTTCCGTTCGCCTATAAAACCTGCAATCTAAGAAGAAATCTCGGCATTAGTTCCAAGAATTTCTACTATTGAATACCAATGTCCTACTAAATTTACATATATTTCACAGACGACAAACATATGCACACTCATTCTCTTACGTACTTAAAAATTATTACGTGTGTTTTTTTTCTCAGATTTTTTACTTGAACACAGGTTATACTTCAACTTTAAATAATTCCCTGCGTATGAGATTGTCAAACACTATGTTAAACCAATCCAAAAAACATTCCACTACTGCATTTGCTAAACTGACTTGCAAAGCTGACGTTATAGCTCTCATCCGCTGCTTACTTCCATAAGTCTCCGCTGATACTCATTTAATAATCTAAGGACAATACTACTTATGCCGTTAACGGAAGACGTACAACGTACTGTTTTGGGAAGCCTAGGGACATGTACACTGGCTGATCGGTTTCAAAAGTATTTGGAAAAACAGAAATTTCTTAAAATCGACTAATATACATCTTCCCGGCGTAAAAATCGAAGAAGGCGTAAGTTACTACCCAATAAATAGAAAAATGATTACTCTTACGCATGTCTTCTACAATATAGGCAACTTTATAAGGCTGTCAAAAATCAAAGATAAGATAATAATACTGCTACAGTGGTCAAATTTACGCGGACTAAAGTTTACTTAGGCTACCGGAAGGAAGGTTGTTCAAAAACTTGTTCGCCCAAGGCAACTAACATATAATGGGATTGTTCTTTACCCTATTTACTATTACCGAACTTCCTGCGTTAAGAGGGCTAATCAATGATGAATAACCGAAAATCCGTACTGCGTTTTTGTTCCCACCATACTACGCAGACATGAGTGTAAAATCACGCACCATGAAGCACACTGATAAAGTAATTCTGTTACCGTTGAAATCTTGACATTCGAACGAACTACACTTCACTACACTGCTGGTCGGATTTGTGTTTAATCGCTTCCCTTGACAATGCCTGTAAACTGGCATTAAATTAAAAAATTTATTTATTTATTTATTTATAAATGCATACAAAGTAGACACTCTTGAAAAAGCAAGATTTCCTCTCATTGAGTTTCTATGCCCATGCCAACTAAATTATATCTCATGGGAAACATGTATGAAAACATTCAATCCTATCCGCATTCGGTAAACAATTACGTTTTTTAATTTTATACTCCAACGAGGGGGGTGTTATTCGATTTTTCGAATTTTTTTCCATTCCTGAATGGTTTTAGACTTGACCTGCGCTTACACCTGCACTCGGTGTTTAGAGCCCACAAACCACATACCTTTGATGTACGAAAACCCATATAACCCTATGGGATATAAAGAGGATATGATAAGGGGTTCCTGAAATTAACCAGTAGATTTGAGTCATAATGTAAGCTTCGAAGCAACATTAGTAAATGTACAGGCATGATACTTTATGAACGGGTATTTCCCGATATGAAAGCGTCTCATAAATACAAACTTTCTAAAACCGAACTCTGCACTTCCTTCGAGTATGACATTAGAAGAACAAGTAATTTTATAGGGGCTGAGTAAAAAAACGAATACTTTCAAGCCTGTTTTTTCCATGCAATACAGTTGACTTTTCAAGACATCGACCAGCAATGAGAAAATTTCATGCTACTTCATAACTCATATTCGAGAGAGTGATTTCCTGGAGTCCAGAACACTTGTCGGAATTACCGTAAGCATTCTATGCGCTGTCCTACTTACTTAACACTGTGACTACTGCGATAACAGAAATTGTCCAAAGGAGTTTGTTCGCCTGACGTCTCGCGTTCGCACTGGAACCCATCGTATGAAACGATCGTAAACGCGTTGAAGTGACCGTCCGTGATTTGAGATTAATAAGAATTCTGGTTCCCCTGACTGCTGCGAACGCATTCAATAGCTAATTGTTCTCAAGCGCACCTTCATACATGCAAAGTACATTTCCCAGAAATAACAAACCATGGTCTACGAACATCGGCAGGCTTGTGCTGTATGCCGAGAGTGGTACGTACGCGACATAGTAGGAAGACATTTCGTAGTATTCACAAATAACACATTCACCTGCCTTATGTTGCAACTACGATTTCCTATCAGAAACATATCATGTCAGATAGATCGTAAAAGTAGTTTGTTACGTTTCGTCAGCTCTGTTTTGTACCTACAGTAGTACGCCATACCGGTTCAGCGTGGACAAGTAATTTTCACATATGAATTTTTATCATGACCTCTTTGCAAATGATCATGCATTAATCCATTGTCGCCTTCCAGTTGCCATTTCCGCAATGCCAACAGTTCAACGTAGTATTTTTGACTTTGCTAATGTCAATAAGGATTTAGTTAATAACTTTACATGCACTCTTGATTGGCACAATATTTTTTTCAAATAATGATCTAAATTTTTTCAACAATTTATTACAATGCGTAACAGAAGGTCTTCTTGACCTTATTCCTCGGAAGATGTTCAAACCGAGTGCTTATTCCACCGCTATCCCACACTTTCTTAAAAATAGAATTAAAAAGTTACGGAAGCAGTTTAAAGATCCTTCTGTGAGCTCATTATCAGTTCATCTAAGAATCGTTGAAATATTTGAACTAGCTTCGAAAATGAGGCTCGAGCGAGATAGGCGTAGAGAGTCTTTAGCTATTAATGACGTGAATTCTTCTAAATCAGTTGCTCAGATCTTCCGTCAGAGATCATCTGCTGAGTCCAACCAAGTCATTCCGCCCTTGCTTAGTGCAAGTGATGCCTTCATTACAGATGAGTCAGGCAAAGCAGAAATTTTAAATTCGTTCTTTGCCAAGCATTTCACCATTGAAACTGATCCGATCCCTTTAATTCCTTCGTTGTGTGATGCTTCTCTTATCTTCATTAATTTTTCTCCTGAATATATTCAGAAACTAAAAGCCATCTTCCTAACTCTTACTCAGTAGGTACGAAAAATATCCCAAACTCTTTG
The DNA here is from genome assembly GCA_902702965.1 of Spirometra erinaceieuropaei. Classification (NCBI taxonomy): domain Eukaryota; kingdom Metazoa; phylum Platyhelminthes; class Cestoda; order Diphyllobothriidea; family Diphyllobothriidae; genus Spirometra; species Spirometra erinaceieuropaei. Next base: position 1,350,766 of record CACRXP010000056.1, on the reverse strand, counting down.
ATAAAACAGCTAAGAGATTTTTCTCCTCTGCTTCGCAAAATCTTTTCAGTATTTCTAGTAAATGGCTTCTTCCCTGACTATTGGAAAACTTCTATTATTATTCCAGTATTTAAGTCTGGCTGTCGTTCTGACGTGCAGAACTATCGAGGTGTCCATAAAGCACCCTCTCTCGCCAAAATCTTCGAAAAAATTATCGCCGTAAAAATTACCGAATTTCGCATAGCCAATCGAGTTATTAACCCTTGCCAGCATGGTTTTTTACCAGATCGCTCTTGTGAAACACGTCATCTGTCGTTTCACGATCTACTTATCTCTCTTCGTAATGATCACCTATCTGTTGTCGTTATTTATTTTGATCTTAGTAAAGCCTTTGATAAAGTGCCACATAAAAGACTCTTGATTAAATTGGAAGCTATGGGAATTCACAGTCCACTAATAGACTTTCTCAGGTCATACCTGTCTAATCGTCAACAAAAGGTTTTGGTGGGATCTTCGTTTTCCAGTGAAAGTCCTATTGTGAGAGGTGTCCTATAAGGTACCGTTTTAGGTCCTCTTTGTTCTTGCTTTACATAAATGATATTTCAGCCGCAGTTAAACATTCTCAGTCATTTATTTATGCCGATGATCTCAAATGTGTCTATTCTTTCAAAAATTCTACGAGCCTTCATTGCCTGGAGCAAATCCATGCTGACTTGCTTGCTCTCTCAGCTTGGAGCTCAAAATGGCTAATGGAATTCTCTCCGTCTAAATGTCGTTATATGTGTTTTGGACCTGATAGGCTACCCCAACCAGTGGTCTTTCAAGGCACACCTTTGACTGAATGTACCACCATGAAGGATTAGGGTTTAAGCTACACTAGTAATCTTGATCTCTCACCGCACGCTGACAGAATTACAGCCAAAGCTGCCCAGATTTGTGGCTTTATTTCTTACAATTTCTTTCTTCCTGAAATTAAATTTAGGCTCTATCGTATGTTTGTACTTCCCGTTCTCGAGTATTGTTGCCCATTCTTTGGTTTGATGAATGAAGCCATAGTTTAAAAATTAAAAATTTCCAAAGACGTTTTTCTAAAAACTGTTAGATAGGGAACATCCCAATATCTCCCACTCAGATAGACGTCAGCTAATTAACCTAAAATTTTTATGGGTTCGAAGACAAGAACCGGGCCTCCGTCTCCTTTTTCGCATTAATCATAGTTTTAATCTTCCTCGGATTTCAACACTTATCCCTAGTATTCGCCCATACAATCTTCGCAATTCGTCTCTATTTATAGCTCCTGCAGCATCCTCCACCTCTAAGCGCTCCCTTTTTTTCGATTCCAGGTATGACAGTTCGACCGTCGATTTCGACGATGTTCACCGTGTGCCTCACAGCTGCAGTAGCGGTGGGAGCAGGGACGGTGACTTGCGCAGGGGTTTATAGTGCGGGTAGACTTGCGCTGCATCTACCTACACTCTCTCCTCCCCCGCCTGAGCCCGGTGTCAAGACAGAGTCAAGAATACCGGAGACGAGGGAGGCCGCAGGTGGATGGCTCGGAAGGATCCTCACCTTGGCGTTCCACCACACCCCCTGGTCCACACAACAATGACCAGGATTTCAACCAACACAACAGAGATTTGGAGGCTGACACGGCCGAAGACGCACCTGGGCGTGCCGCCAGGTCGTCGTGGATGCGCATGTGGCCGAATAGACCCATGCGATGCCTGAAGGTGCGAGGGCAGTGTGGGCCGTGGAGGCGAGTGCGGTGGGTGTTGGTTGGTGCTCCAGGCACTGGTTCGCCAGTCTCTGTGCGATGGATTCGCAAGTGACCCACCAGGCCAATGCGTGAAGTGAAGGTGCGATCGCAGTGAGGGCAGATGTAGTCCTGGCCCTCACGTCTGATGATGGAGTTTGCAGGGGTTGTGCAGGTTGTTGTGTCAGGTTCGGCTGTGGTGAAGTCGTGGGCGACAGACGCCGAAGCGGCCGTCGTTGTGGCAGTGATGGAGGAAGAGGATGAGGAAGGGGAGGAGTGGGGGTGGTAAGGTCGGTGGCGTCGATGTCGGCTGGGGAGTGGTTAGTGGGTGCACTAGGTGGTTGAATGGGAGTGGGGCTCGGTGGGGTGGATGTGTCAGGGCTGCGGTCAATTCCGCTCTCGTGGATGCGCATGTGGCCGAATAGACCCATGCGAAACCTGAAGGTGCGAGGGCAGTGTGGGCAGTGAAGGTGAGTGCGGTGGGTGTAGGTTGGTGCTTCAGGCACTGGTTCGTCAGTGTCTGTGCGATGGATTCGCAAGTGACCGACCAGGCCGATGTGTGAGGTGAAGGTGCGGTCACAGTGAGGGCAGGTGTAATCCTGATCCTCATCACTAGAATCGGGAGAGGTGGGAGAGGTGATTTCGGTTGTTGTGTTGGGGTTGGTGATGTGTGAGACGGCAGTCTGAACGGCCGCCGCTGGGGCAGTGGAGGAGAAGGAGGAGGATGGAAGTGGTGGTGAAGGAGGAGTATCAGAGTTACTTGGCGGCAGAGAGGACGAGGAAGAGGCGGGCGGGGGGACGATGGCTGGAGCAGTTCGAGAGGTGCAGTTGATCCGAAGATGTCCAACAAGTCCGATTCGTGCCCGGAATGTCCTGTGGCATCGAGGACACGTGGGGAGAGGTTGTGCGGCGGCGTTGCGGACTGGGCGAAGTTGTGATTTGCGGGCTTCGCGTTTCGCTTTGGCGGCGGCGATTCGGTCGGCTTCATAGATAGCAGCGCCTGTCTTCAGTGTCCTCCTCCAGGTCGGTCGATCGAGTGCGAGCTCCTCCTAGTTGGTCGGGTTGATTTGCAGGCATTTCAGGGAGGACTTCAGGGTATCCTTGTAACGGCGAATCTGGCCTCCTTGACGGCGAGAACCCGTCGCGACGTCTCCGTAGAAGAGTCGTTTGGGTAGTCGCTCGTCATCCATGCGCACCA
>CACRXP010000056.1:1330696-1342694 GCA_902702965.1 Spirometra erinaceieuropaei | reverse complement strand
TAAATACTGGAATAATAATAGAAGTTTTCCAATAGTCAGGGAAGAAGCCATTTACTAGAAATACTGAAAAGATTTTGCGAAGCAGAGGAGGAAAATCTCTTAGCTGTTTTATCAAAGAGTTTGGGATATTTTTCGTACCTACCGAGTAAGAGTTAGGAAGATGGCTTTTAGTTTCTGAATGTATTCAGGAGAAAAATTAATGAAGATAAGAGAAGCATCACACAACGAAGGAATTAAAGGGATCGGATCAGTTTCAATGGTGAAATGCTTGGCAAAGAACGAATTTAAAATTTCTGCTTTGCCTGACTCATCTGTAATGAAGGCATCACTTGCACTAAGCAAGGGCGGAATGACTTGGTTGGACTCAGCAGATGATCTTTGACGGAAGATCTGAGCAACTGATTTAGAAGAATTCACGTCATTAATAGCTAAAGACTCTCTACGCCTATCTCGCTCGAGCCTCATTTTCGAAGCTAGTTCAAATATTTCAACGATTCTTAGATGAACTGATAATGAGCTCACAGAAGGATCTTTAAACTGCTTCCGTAGCTTTTTAATTCTATTTTTAAGAAAGTGTGGGATAGCGGTGGAATAAGCACTCGGTTTGAACATCTTCCGAGGAATAAGGTCAAGAAGACCTTCTGTTACGCATTGTAATAAATTGTTGAAAAAATTTAGATCATTATTTGAAAAAATATTGTGCCAATCAAGAGTGCATGTAAAGTTATTAACTAAATCCTTATTGACATTAGCAAAGTCAAAAATACTACGTTGAACTGTTGGCATTGCGGAAATGGCAACTGGGAGGCGACAATGAATTAATGCATGATCACTTGCAAAGAGGTCATGATAAAAATCCATAGATAAAGGGAAGGTGCCATTAGTAAAATTTAAGTCTAAAACTCTATCGTTTCTGTTCGAAGAGTGAACCAATTGAGTCAGGTTTGAAAAGTAAATTGTATCAAGCAGCTTCTGGAATTTAGGAGGAGAATTATGTGACGGACTATATGTCGCACTATATTCCATTTTGTACCACCACATGCAGGCCAGTCCTCCCTGTGTTTTCCTGAATGTTTTTATCTCCTGCTAAATAACTACAATCATTTTTAAATTTTGCTTTGGAGTTTTTTCACCCCTCATTTTTTTCATTTTCATTTTGCTGAACGGGCTTATAATCTCAAAAACTATGTATTGCACTTTGTACATATTTTGCCTACCTCGTCTTAAATTCTCATGTTAAATTATTTTTACTTGCTTTGATGGGACCCCGACGGGTCTTTAATAAAATAATTGAATTGAATATGCGTATATGTCCAGCAATTCTATTCCATTAAAAAGCACAGCTGCTATGTCATCAGCAGGGTTTTCTTTATTACTTTCCCTCCAGTGCATACTTTCCTATACATTTCCCGTCTAAATTCGATGGAAACTTCATTAACCAGTGTGTTGATCGGTTCAGAGATCATGTAACCTCCTTTTAAAATGCCCACATTATACAATCTCTGCTAACCCTCACCTAGCCTTAGATAATCCGCCCACTACGGCAGATGAACTACTACCTTCCCCCTAAAGCCAAACCAATTTTAGTGAACTTGTCTTACCAAATCGCCTGTTTTGCATTCTTGCTCAACCTACTGCCACCGAAGTCAAAGGCGTCCTGTGAACGGCACTGTCGCGTCCCTCGACCATGAACATTATCGCGTATCTGAAATTTCCCAGCTGCTGTCTTTCTCAGAATAATAGCCACAACCTCAATCATGCATTCCCTCCCGCACAGCGCGCACAGCACGCGCACTCGCGCCAGCCCATCGGTCAGCCCGCGGGCCAATACGCCTCCGCTCTAACCCGGCCAATAACGTTAACGCATGAGGTTCTAAATCTTCTTTGGCCTTCTCAAAGGCTGCTTTCTCACCCTAAAGGTCATTTATAAGATACTTTTGATGCACTTAAGCAAATTTTCGCGGATATATAATTCTTTAATTGTCACGCACTATATCCCTTGCTGTTTGGCACGTTTTTGAGGCCGCACAACCCCTCCTACCACCATTCCCGTAAACAGATAGACGGGGAAAACAGTTTCCTTTAGTGTTGCGACAATGTATTCCCACCGGTAAAAAGAGATTAAGAAATTGAATCCAAAAATATAACTTTTAATTATCTTTTCAAAATCGTGCTGCGCGCGTTGACCTTGGTAGATGCGCTTTTTCTTCATTTCTTCGATTGATGTTCTTTTACGTGTTGGAGAGTCGTGGCAATGAACGATTAAAGGATCAATAGGTTCCACATGCATTAATATGATTTTTGAGTCAGCCATACCCAGAGAATGCGGCGAGCACATGCTGGCACGAGCTGCATCTCCGGCCACGATTCCAGCACGCAGAGATTGTGGGCACACTGCAAGCTTTCGTCTTTTCGCACGTATTCTTCGGAGCCATTAAAAAGTACTAGATAGGTTTTCGGTGAAAACATCACTAACGTACAACAAAACGCACATAATAGCAAATAGTACTGTTGCTTTACTACAAATATTAAAAGAAATGGTCTGGCACAGAGTCGCTAAAAAGACGCTTTGCAGAATACGTATACTTTATCAGACTGTCTAAAAAGACTGGAAAAATTATACTTGGCAATGAAAGGCGACTCTTAAAAAGGACTCAAGTAAAAAGTGGCATTAACTGCCTTGGAATATCAAAGCATAGGCAAGGCCTCACATATCTTTGGAATTAAGCTGCGCCACTTTATGTGACAGTCAGTCACGAGTTATGATTTGATTTCATGGGTGTTTCCAATAATTTTCATGCTATTACACCAGAACAGTCCTTCCCTTATGTAGTCTGTCCAACAGACTATCATATGGAGTTTTAATATGTCCACGCATGATCCTGTCACCTGAAACACTTGTAATTCTTCTGAGTTTAAATAACTATCGAGCGGGTCAAGCTAAACTACTTTGCGCGTGTCTGCTTAAAGAACTTAATCTGGTTTTCATCATTTTGAGAAATTATGCTCAGGCAATAAGCATATGATGCGAAATCAAAGGTATTTAATTTGTTTTACTTAACCGGATTCAGCATAACGCGACCTAATTCTTTAACCCAAAACGGCAGTATTACGAAATTCGACCATGAGTACCATTGGTAAGGAATATGTCACCGGCGAAGATTTTAAGGAGGCCGAAAAGCCCGGTTCTTTCAGCGAGTAAGACTGTTTTCTCTTTATTTTTGTGTAGAGTTGATGTGGAAAAGGAAAAAAACCTCAGTTTTTTCTCTTTGGTAAGTACTCGACTGTTCAATTTTATATGTATTAGTTTCGATACGCCGACGCCCTTGACATTATAATGGTTGCCATTGGCTCCATATGCAGTCTTGCCGTTGGCATTTCCTACCCGCTAAACTTGATGATATTTTCGAATGTCGTCAATGGCTTCACCACTGAAACCTCAGGCGGGCCATTGAAAACGATGGATAATAACGCAAAATGGTACATTATACTAGGAGTTGTATCCCTTGTACTGGCCTTCCTGGAAATGTTTTGCTTTAGTATGTCTGCCAAACGTCAAAGTCGACGGATACTTCTATTGTTATTCAAGGTATAAGTCATATACATATATATTTTATACAATGAGTTTGTAGAATTACGGACATTTTTATTGTTCGCGTGGATTTGAATTTATTTAAACAGTTGTTTAGACGAAATCTTGCGGTGTCAGCCTATGTTTGCTGCAGCGTGGACTGCATGCATGTTATTTGCCCTTTCAAACATATTTGCGAATACGTTTGAAAGGGCAAATAACATTTTCCGTTTATGAAGTTTTCGTAGGTTTATTTAACAATAGAGAATATTAACGAAGACACAGGTGGATTAATTTAGCTTGCCTTAGGCAGACTTTATCGGGTAGATATGTAAACACGTCACCGCAAACATTCATAGGAGTTTAGCACAAATATTTCAGATGTATTTTTAGGTTATTTTAAAAATGTTAGGGAATTGGAGTATGTAACAACACTGTAAACACTAGAAAACATAAGCGTTATCAGCCTGAAATAATCCGAATGGATTCGGACGTAATGGCGTCATCTCAAATTAGTAACTTATGCGAGCTGTAACGCTGTCGGCAAATGCGCAAAAGAGCCATGGGCTGTTAGCTAAAGATACTTGAATTATTGTTATCGCGAGCGTCGTGAAAGTTTGTGGCAGCGATTTCTAGGGAAGAGGCACTGAAAATCTTCGCCGACGCGCAGTTGCGCCTTTTTTGCCGTTTACTAACAACAAATAACGTTAGTTCTGTTATACAACCTAACCGATTTCGGAGTGTGTTGTAAAGTTTTATAACTCAGAAAAACACATTTAGAAGGCAAAATTATAACGAAAGAATACTGCCTTATTCGCACTTCTGCTTTTATTATTTTTGACTGGCTACCGCAAGCAATTGCTTTTTACTAGGACACATTTAATTTCTAAGTCCTCTAGTATACTCATAACTAAGAATTTAACGTCCTATCCACACTGAAGAGCTTGACTTAGTGAAACATGACAACCATGATTATAAGGTCTATTTAATTTTTGCGTGCACTTCTTTCTTGTAAGTTTTGCATTGCTCGGCCTCTGAGTGTTAAACGTTCATCATATTATAGTGTCATGATTCCAGCGATAAGTAGCAGTCGTTTTGGAGATTTGGCTGTTTCAAGTACCACAGATGTTTGATTCTGTAAAATTTGAAATGGAATTATTTGACGCTGACCGAAAACGTGGAAGATTACTTAAATCACTTGCTGGTCGTTATTAGCAAGATCATTTTGAAGATCTTTGTGTCTTCCGAACGAACCATATTTCACGTTTAAAATCTGGTTTTCAATAACATGGTATTCGCTTGCAAGATTCCATAAAAACGATTTAAGATAGGAATACTTTGAACAAATTGTCTTTTTGACACCTAAATTCATACCAATTTCTCTAATGCCAAAACTTTCAATTACTGCTAAGTAAAAAATGGAGTCGTCTGACGAATTTATTAAACTACTAAATTTGTCAGAATATCGTCCCATTTCATCATCGGTCCTCCAAAAGCGTGTCAGACAGCGCCTAACTGTAAATGGATTAGAAAAACGTTTCCTGTTAATCACCACTTGCGTGTTTTACCATAAACGTTTTCAGATAATTCGTTGTTTACTGTATACACTGAGAACTAAATTTACTTTAAACTTACGGTGCAAATTTTCTTTCTTTAGCAAATGCTTCGACAAGACGTAGCCTGGTATGACCATCAGTCAATGGGCGACCTCATTACAAAGTCCACTTTAAATCTAGAGCAGATTGAAGCAGGCATAGGCGATCGACTGAGTCGCTTCCTCCAGAACTGCATTCTCTTTATTGCCTGTTTTGTGACAGCCTTTATAAATGGTTGGAAGTTGACATTAGTGGGCCTCTCAACTGCGCCTGTCATTGTGTTAGCGTTCAGTCTTATGGGAGTCTCACTGGGCCGCTTTGATCTCAAGGAAAATGAAGCCTATGCCGGGGCAAATTCAATCGCTAACGGAGTATTTACTGCCATTCGAACCGTCTTTGCCTTTGTCGGTCAGGAGAAGGAAGCAAAGCGTTATTCATCGGAGCTTGGCGCGGCCGCAAAAGTCTCCATCAAGAAAAGTGCCATTCTTGGCTTCAGTAAGGACTACTTGTAATTAGTTATACTCTTATCTGGCCTATTATCTCCACAATTTAACCGGTGAGGGATTTTCTTTATAAAGGTATTGGCCTGACTACCCTATCATTTTTTGCGTCTTCTGGGCTGACCTTCTGGTTTGGTGTGAGAGAAATGAAGTATGGTGCGGACCTAGACAGCGGCAAGATCGTTTCTGTAAGTTTGATGAAAGTGCGATACATACCAAAGGCTACCGACGCTTTCACTCTACTATAATTGTGAAAATGCAGCTGTTTTTTTTTTATTTACTGATACAAATGTGTGAGTTCTAAGTTCTGAAGTTCTTAAGGCGGCAGACACCGCGCAGTAGTTAATGGGTTCCTAGCCACACCAAAATGTCTACTACAGGAAACAGTTGGTAGGATTACGGAGACAAATCGGCACATCTTTCAGTATAGTGCCGAAAATTGGCCGTCGACCAGCGTTGGATTAGATTAGAAATTCAGCAATTATTGTTTTATGGAATGACGCAAATCGGCAGATATTTTTACAAGTATGTAGATGACTAAGAGCCTGCATTTTTGATTAAAATGGCTGAATGATGACAGAATGATGGCACATAGTCGCATTTAAATTATGCGGCGTAGACAAAGCGTTTCAGTAGATCTGCTCAAATTTCATTTGTTTATTTTAATGGTCCGTGGTTACAACACATCTGTTAAGAAAGTATTGGCACATTTGATTCTTCACAGAAAAGGTAAGAAATTATATCAGAAAACCCTTAGAAATGCAAAAACTATTTCAAAACTTGTTTTGCTTGTCGCTGGAGCACCTAGGCGCGCGTATATTTTAAGATTACAAAGTTTCAAAGAGAACGGCCAAACTAGTTGCCATATTTATTTTTTGTTTTTTTTTGCAACAACATAAGTTTTGTTGACATTTGCGTCTCCCAATCTTAGCTCCTGAAAATGAATGGAGGTTTTGTCGTTTTTGTGGCCGACTGTGAGTAAGCATAAAATTGCTCTAGAAGCCAACGTTATTAGAGAGGCCGGTTCGCGCAGATGAATTTCCAAATTCTGTTGGGTATTTTAACTTTCACATGAATTTCCCACTGGTTTGTGTTTACAGCCGTCTCTTGCCAAACTACTCCCGTTTGGCTATAAATAGCAGAATAATTCCGTCCTTCACCTTAATTATGGAAAAAATTCAAATTACTCGCTCAGATTACAAAAATTTTTTAAACGAAAATTTGTTGGCAATTTGTCGATGCACGGTTTAATCTCTGGTAATGTCTTTAATAGGTTGTACTAGCGTTCCTTGTGGGAAGCATTGGTCTCGGCTTCGTCCTTCCAGAATTTGCCTTCTTTACTCGAGCCACGTCGGCCGCCAAAGGTGTTTTTCACATAATTGAAAGAGTAAGTCTAAGAAACTTGTCACTGAGAGCATAACGGACAGACAAGAATTGATCTTAAACCTCATTGTTTAGAACTATACTTAATTGTCGTACGAAATAAGCTTTGAAGGTAAACAAGAGACAAGACATCAAGTTGCACCAAAATTGCCCGAATTCTAAGACTAGATCTGAATTATAATGCAGAGGGCTTCTATTGTGGCTTAGAGTAGAGATACAAAGGGGAGGGGAGTGAGAAACATGGCATCGCAGATAAAGTGGTCCCTTCAACACAAACTAGTTTGACCAATAAGCCTATTTTAAATTCTCCCAGCGACCGATTTATAATTCTGTTTGTGGAAACAATAAACCGGTTCGTCTATTGGTCGACTGAAAAGAAATCCTTTGTTGGCGTTGGGTTACTTTGCAACCGAGAGCGTTTTCAGGCACACACTATCACAGTTTCTCAGAGGAGACATTTCAAGATGCGGAGAGATCACACGTTGTTAATTTGAGCTCATCTTTTTGTATTCCAACCTTCGTACCTTTTTCAAAAAAAATGTAGTAATTTTCACAAGGCCATCTTCGAGTGGTTATTGTTCAGGGTATACTTAGGCTGTCATACGACCTCAGAGTTGCGTTTTTTGGAATATAATCCCAATCCGCGCAAGCCCAGGTGTAGGCCGAACTTTAAATTAATGTTGTTACATTTAGTAGGCTTCAGACGACGTCAGTACCTAGGTAGAGCATATTTTTGCGATTGGTTTCATTAAATTCTCATACGCATCTCTGCAGTTTTGCGACTTCTCAGTTCTCTAAATTTACTTATAAAATATGCATCTTGATATATAAATATCGCCATTCCGTATGGATAACAGATAATCAGTTTTAAGAGGCACGCTATACTTCAGAAATATACTATGTGATAGTTAAAAAAAACGTTAAAGCAATTAAATATTTTGGTTATGAATTATTGAAAAAATATGAATTGGGGCCTAGAGATGGCAAAAGGAAATGCAAAAGACGATCATACTAAGGCTTTCTCAATCTTGAGGCACTATCGCAGCTTCATAGAACGAACTTGAACCGATATTATTGCACAAGCCAGATTGAGTTCACGTAAGCCTTCGGTTGGTGAAGACTACTCAGGCAAATTCAACCTAAAATGTCATTGGGAATTAGGTAGTGCCAAAGTTAAATTGTCAGTGCGTTCAGTGTGTTGTGAAAAAGAAAACGGTTTCTCTCAATACTTGCGCTTGTCAGTTATTTTAGTTATTTGTAAAGATTCGGCCTACCTTGTTTAAAACTCGCATGCAAATTTATTTTAACTTGCTTTGATGGGACCCCGACGGGTCTTTAATAAAAATTATCTATCTATCTATATTGTTCGTCCTCTTTCCCAAGCACCACCTTAGCGAAACAATTAGACAGATTTGTTTTCCGTAAACTCCTCAGGTGCCAGAAATCGACAAAGACAGTGAGGGTCTGCGGTTGGACGAGTTGAGGGGAGAAATTGAATTCAAAAATGTGTCTTTCGCCTATCCTATGCGACCGGATGTTGTGGTGAGTCTCTCATGCCCAGGAACTCTGAGACGTAAATTTAATGCTCGATTGGTTATTTTTCTTTACACTGGGATAGCCTACCTTTTTTTAGTAGCCTAGAAATTTTTCCCATATCCCTGAATTACGGTTAATGACCCAGTTCATAAAATATTGACCGAAATTCAGGATTGTGTTTTCAAGTGAACAGGATTGGTTGCTTAAGAGAAATTTTGCTACTGATTCTCGTGCAACATACCCGCAATCTTATCAGGCCACGCTAGGATGCCGGCTCTTAACGTTCTTTTTCCCGGTGGCCGTAAAATCCACACCCAGCGGAAGTGACTATTTGATTTGTATGTTCATTCGATAATTCTCGATGCACTTATAATTTCGAGTACGTTTGATGTAAAACGCTTAAAATATCTCTTGTTATATTAATGTGGCGGCAATTCACGTCTACTTCGAATTTAATATTTGTTGTCAGAAAAACGTTTAGTTAAGGAAGTTTCCCATTGTGGGATTTTTAAGATTGTGAAGTGTTCAAAAATTAGCGTTGTGTCTGTTCGCGCATTAATCCTGCCTATGAGGTAGGCAACCCAGCCAATAGCTACTGCAGACATTTATGATTTCTATGTGATATCTTCTTGCAAAATGTATGGTTTAAGGCCAAAAAAAGTTTCTTCTTTGAGTAAGAATTTGAAAAAAGGCGTGCTCTAATACGAAATGAATATAAGAAGTATATGCTTGTGCATGTTTTTTTTTATAAAATGCATTTGAATTCTTTAATGCATCAAAAACCAATGGAAAAATAGCGCTAATCTAAAAGCAATTTTCTAGAGTACGGTTCTCACAGGCTACCAGAAGGAAGCACATTTAAAGATTCGGTGATCTTTTAAGATCAACAGTATATTTCAAAATTATTATCATGAAGTAGGCCGCCTGCCGTCCCTGTGGGTCTCCACAACCTCATCTAATGCAAATTAGTTCGTATCATGCGTGGAAATTGATAACAGATGATATCAGCACTGCTGGCTTCGTTCAAGTTTAAAACCAAGGACTGTAAACATTACGCGCGCCGGCCTTAGACTCGCCTTTGAGGGCCGAAAATAACTTTCGAGAATCAGATGTGTGCAGAAATGCTTACGAATTCCTGAGACATATTTTTTGCACCTTCAAAATACGATGGTCGCCATTGCATGTTTATTTTCTGACGCCCCCAGGGGTTGCCTGACCTTCAAAAGTACAGAAGTAAGTCTGGGTTAAAACTCAGCTAAAAGTTATATTCTAATTTAAACGTTTTCAAAAACATTCTACAAAACAAAAGTCGTTAAGCCCGCGGTGTATGCAAATTTGTTTTCGAGGAGGGGTTCTTGTAAATGAGAATTCGTCAGTTAAGTTCGCGTTTAAAAAAGGGATTTGATATAAGTGTCTCGTAGAAAGCAGTTTTGCAGACTTTCTAAATCTGAACTGCTATGATCATTCAGATTAGAATGCCTGTTAGGTTAAAACATCGTTTTTATTTTCCGACTTTTTGTTTTCAGACATTAAACAACTTTTCTCTGAAAGTCCAGCCCGGCCAAACCATTGCTATAGTTGGCCCGAGTGGATCAGGAAAGAGTACTTCAGTGCAACTGCTTCAACGTTTCTATGATTGCCTTGAGGGTGAAGTAAGCCAAATTCTTTGCACCTCTGTTTCTGCGAGCAGTCCTTTGTGACTAGGTAACGCACAGTGGGCGCCGAGCTTTAGTCAGATAAGGGAAAATAAATCCTGGAGCGCGTAACTGGTTTTGTCGGAAACCACCAAAACTCGTTAGGTTGTATTAGAAAAAATATAAAGTTCCAGTAATATTTGTCAAAGACAATAATATCGTAAGGAAACTACGTACTTGAATGTCCAAATATCCCATTTTGAAAAATTGCAATTTGCCATTGCGTTAAATCGATAATCGAGTACTATTCAGTATCTGCCAACTGTTCAAGTTTGATTACAGAACGCGCTACTTTTTCATGATGATCTCCAGTGACCGTCTTTTCAGCTGCAAACTTGGATGCGCCTATAGGGACTATGACTCTCAATCGAATAATTCTAAAAAGTGGTGCCACAGCGTTTAAGTCCTACAGGGCTGAGTGCTTGCTCTAACATGCTAAATGGCCTTAACATATGGTCTAGAGTATAGCCGGAATTCACGAAGTTGGGAACACCCCTTGCCTTGTACCGCCTCTCACCTGAGAACCTTTAAGATTTTTCGAAAATTATTTTAATTTTTTTAATCAGATTTGTACTCAAATCCCATGCAATTTTGAATTTAAAAAGTATATTCTGGAAGTTCGGTAAGGGACCAAGTTTCATAAATATTCTTTGGCTAACTGTGGGGGCATTCGATGGCAAAAATGCATGATAAGTACGCACACAGGCCTGAAACTACACTCACAACCATATAATCAACACTGAGCTTCTTTTTTGAGAAATGAAGGAGAGTGCATCCCACGCAACCCCTCTTTGCAGCCAGCATTAACTTTAATGAATATGCATTTAGATACTATAAGCTTCTGAGCTCTGAAGTGCCATTTGATCAGGGTGATGTTATCAGAAGACGACGCATGAACCTACTACGTATCCTTTATTTTGTGCAGGCGCATGCGTTTGTGCCCGCACTGATGTTATGGAATTTATGTCATTTTTAACTCCGAGTTGATAAATTCTAAATTTGGGGTTTAACATGAGACTCACTGCGTCATCCAACAAAAATGGGCTCCCTACTCTGCGCTAAAGTGCTCTGCCTGTCACCATGTAGATACCGTCCGTACTGAGCAGTTTTTATTCGGATGGTCCAACCCCGGTTTTGATCACACGCTCACATGTTTTGTATTATGAATTTGAAAAGACTCTAATCCTTGGGGTAAAACTAGCCGAAAAAGTGAATATAGACGTTCCACAAGCCCACCTGACTGTTATGCTTGACGATTAAGCTTAGGTCTAAAGCAAACCCAGGTGCTGGCTTTAATTCTGCTGCTAATACAGTAGCACTGCGCGTTTTGTGCTTGCAAGATAATTTTGCAAGTTATTTTAGAGACAGTCAGACACCACCACTACTAAATGGCTGCCTGAATGGAGAGCTTAAAATATAAGGGCATTAAGAAAGACACTGGTTTACTGTGCAACATCTTGATGCCGTTATACCAACTCTATGAGATTGGCTTGTGGAAATCACACAAGAAGGCTGGGATATATAACCCAGCCTAGTAAAAGATAATATGAGTGGCCGACGTTTTCTCCAGTATATGCTTTTGAATCTTTCTATCATGTTGGAATTGACTCTGGCCTCTCACACTTCTATCTATACGCGTTTTCTAAACTTTAAACCGTAACTCAAAAAGCTATGTTGAATGGTTACCTTTTTGCCTTCCCCACACCTTCGAGTCTGTAA